>CM061556.1:37727708-38082708 GCA_030864225.1 Capsicum baccatum var. pendulum
AACCCATTTTGATGGGTCGTTGACGGGTTGCCGTTGTCGTTGGTGGTGGAAGTTGGGTATAAGGTCGGGTTTTGGGGTCATTTGGAGCTGATTATCGCGTTTTGCAGATGTACGGGGGTGAGGGTTCAGTTTGTTTTTCATAACTTTGCTTTTTCCCTTTTCTGAAGTTGAGGGAGAAACCTTTATCAAGTGTGGGCTGGGTCAGTTTGAAGTGTTTGGGCCGGCTGAGGCTGAAAGGGTTGGGCCTGGTAGAAACTATTATTGTGTTAAAGAGAATTGGGCCTGGGCGGTTGGGTTTTTAAAATTGGATGGATTATATAATTTGAGAATTTGGCCAATTCATTTATGTTTTGGCCATTTTGAAAATCAATTGGCCAATTGCATCGCGATTGTGGCCAATTTAATTTTAATTATGGCCAACTCTAATAGATTGGCTAAATTAAGTCAAAATTCAAAATGAATTTAATATCTTTTTTAACCCCGAGCTTCTTGATTTGATAAAATCAAACACTTATTTATTCAAATAAATTATATTTAAATCAAGATTTTGACCATTACACTTATTTTCTAAGATTGTCCTTAATTAAAATTCGATATTGATGAAAATGTTCATTTAAATGACATCATTTATACAATATCGTATATGTAAATACGAAAATATATAATTATCACTTAAATAACAAATTTAGCCTAAATACATATTTTAAAATGCATTTATTTGGAAAAAATAATTATTGCAATTTTATTTGAAAATCGAAGAAACTCGAGATTAAATGTAGTTGTGGAGGGAAAAAAATTAGGTGTCAACAATGAGCACAAAGGTTCAACTACAACTTCAATTGAGTTTTTTGGCAATTGCATGATAAGACGGTACTGCATTTCTCCCGATAAGAGTCATCGATCGATCACTCTGATACGAACTGATTCTTACTACCTCGTATGTTCAACTAATACCTTAATTGAATAATCTGGGACTAGGGGTGAGTTATCATAGGGTCAACTACAAATTCAATTGAGTCTTTCAGCAAATGCATGATGAGATGGGACTGGGTTCCTCCCGACAAGAGTCGTCGATTGATCACTCTGAGCCTAACCGATTCTTACTACCTCATATGTTCAACTAATACCTTAATTGATTAATCTAGGACTACGGGTGAGTTCTTATAATGTCAACTATAATAGATGACAACGCCTATTAGATAATTTACAACAGATGGGTAATCTGTCGCAACAGATGAGTTAATATGTTTGATAGTTTACAACAGATTCGTGATCTATCGCAACAAATGACTTAATCTGTTTGATAGTTTACAACAGATGGATAATATATTGCAATAGATTACATAATCTGTTTGATTTGATCTAACAAAAAAGATATTTGTTGCAACAGGTTGAACATTTGTTTATATATAATTCAATTGAGTTCATATGTTAGACTAATATCTTAATTGAGTGTGAGTTCTCATAGGGTCAACTACAACTTCAATTTAGTCTTTTAGCAATTGCACGATGAGATGGTACTGTGTTCTTCTCGACCAGAGTCGATGATCGATCACTCTAAGCCGAACCAATTCTTACTACCTCATATGTTAGACTAGTACCTTAATTGATTAATTTAGGACTAGGGTAATAATACCTTAATTGAATAGTCTAGGACTAGGGGTGAGTTCTCATAGAGTCAACTACAACTTTAATTGAATCTTTTGGCAATTGCATAATGAGACAGTGCTGCGTTCCTCCCGACAAAGTCGTCGGTCGATCACTCTGAGCCGAACCAATTCTTACTACCTCATATGTTAGATTAATACCTTAATTTATTAATCTAGGACTAGGGTACTAATACCTTAATTGAATAATCTAGGACTAAGGGTGAGTTCTCATAGGGTCAACTACAACTTCAATTGAGTTTTTTGGCAATTTCATAATGAGACGGTACTGCGTTCCTCCCGATAGAGTCGTCGATTGATCACTCTGAGCCGAATCGATTCTTACTACCTTATATTTTAGACTAATACCTTAATTGATTAATTTAGGATTAGGGTGCTAATACCTTAATTGAATAGTCTGGGACTAGGGGTGAGTTCTCATAAGGTCAACTACAACTTCAATTGAGTCTTTTGTCAATTGCATAATGAGACGGTACTGCGTTCCTCCCGACAGAGTCGTCGATGGATCACTCTGAGCCGAACTGATTCTTACTACCTCATATGTTAGAGTAATACCTTAATTGATTAATCTAGGACTAGGGTACTAATACCTTAATTGAATAGTTTGGGATTAGGGGTGAGTTCTCATAGGGTCAACTACAACTTCAATTGAGTCTTTTCGCAATTGCATAATGAGACGGTACTGCATTCCTCCCGATAGAGTCGTCGATCGATCACTCTGAGCCGAATCAATTCTTACTACCTCATATGTTATACTAATACCTTAATTGATTAATTTAGGACTAGGGGTACTAATACCTTAATTGAATAGTCTGGGACTAGTGGTGAGTTCTCATAGGGTCAACTACAACTTCAATTGAGTCTTTTATCAATTGCATAATGAGACGGTACTGCGTTCCTCCTGACAGAGTCGTCGATTGATCACTCTGAGCCGAACCGATTCTTACTACCTCATATGTTAGACTAATACCTTAATTGATTAATCTAGGACTAGGGTACTAATACCTTAATTAAATAATCTAGACTAGGGGTGAGTTCTCATAGGGTAAACTATCTATTAATTTAGGACTAGAAATAAGTTCTTATAGGGTCAGCCACAACAGATGGCAACGCCTATTTGATAATTTACAACATATGGGTAATCTATTGCGACATATGACAATCCATTTGATAATTTACAACAGATCGGTAATCTGTATCAACAAATGACTTAATTTGTTTAATAATTTATATCAGATTCATAATCTGTTGTTACCTAATCTGATTGATAATTTATAATAGATGAGAAATATGACGCAACATGTTGAACATTTGTTTTTTACAATTTCAATTGAGTTCATATGTTAGACTAATAGTACCTAAATTGATTAATCTAGGATCAGGGGTGAGTTTTCACAGGTCACCTCCTAGAGTACTCGATCAACTACAACTTCAATTATTTTTATACAATTTCAATTGAATTACCCTTTTGGCAATTGCATGATGAGAGGGTTAAAAATTACGCATATATTTTATGATTTTAAAAATAATTAAGATCATTTCGGATCAAATTAACATTTTCAAAACTACTTGTCATTCTATTCCAAAATAAAAATCAACCCATACAAAACATTTCATCATTTCAAATCTCGAGGTCTGGCTCTTTCTCTCTCATTCTCACTCAACAATACATTATAGATAACAACTACTCAACAAATTTTCTCAACCCTCCACAGCAGATTACTTTTCTTCTCATTTCAGACCACATAGGTGTTATTTTTGACTTCATTCTTGCTTGTATCAGTTGTTTTCTTTGTCTTCATAGGCAACAAAGTTCGAGAAGAGCTCTATATTTGTTTTTTTTTTAAAATAAGAGATTTTAAGTTAATGATGAAAAATATAACTTTTAGTTGTATTATCTTCGAGAATGGATTTACAATTTTGAGTTTTGATGGTAAAATCATAGGAAGAACTCGAGAAATCCCTAGTTTCCGTCGCAGTGTTCCATTGACTGTCGTGGTATAGTTGGATGGTTTTTGTGGTGTTGGTGTTGGTGGTGGTGTTGGTGGTGGTGTTTGTGGTCGTTGTGGTGGCACCGGTGGTGGCATTGGTTGGTGGTGTTTGTGGTGGTGTCCGTATTCGTAGTGTTTGTTTGTTTGTTGGTGGTGTTTGTGGTGGTGGCTGTTTGTGTGTCGGTATTCGTGGTATTTGTAATATATTTTTTAAAATCTATGCATACATCAACTGTAATGTAATTTTTGTTTTTCTTTGTCTGTAGGTAAAACATGTCTCCCAAAAGAAAAGAAAGTGAAAGTGGATCAAAGTCTGATCACTAAAAAAAAAGGCTATAGTACAGAGGGATTCAGAGGAGCTTCCTGAACAATCTCAGTCAGGGAAAAGTGAAGCTGAGGAGAGATGTGAAAACAACGTTGAGGGAGGTGGACAAGGGTCCGTAGATGGTGATGAAGAAAATGAAAGTGAGAAAGAAGAGGAATTGGAGAGTCAGAAAGAGAAAGAGGATGATCATCAACATGATGATAATGGATTACCGATGGGGCATGAGTTAATATCGATATCCCAGCATGATCCTGTCGAAACTTTTAGTATTGACAGGCTTCAAGTTGCGATGCCGATAAATGACCAAGAAGGAAAACAACTAATTGGTCAAATTGTACTTAAATGATAGATAGGGAAATTTTTTGAACATTTTATGAAAATTATGAAGAACGAAAACATAGGAGGACTTTTTAGAAGATCTTCTTTGGACACTTTCTTAAGCTGCCTGAGGACCCCTCTGCCTGTATCCATTTCCCTATGACGATGGTATATGGTCTTCTCAAGCGCAGGATCAAGTACGCGGGGGATGATAAAGATCCGGAGGAGGGGGGCAAAAAGATGATGGATGAAATCTGGATCAACTACTGTGGCATGCCTATTTGTTTTGGCTTGCAAGAGTTTGCCATAGTGATGGGCTTGAGATGCCAACGTCCAGAAGGACCACCACCCCGCAAAAGATCTAAGGTAAGAAAATGCAAGGAAAAAATAGATGGGTTGTTTGACATTGCTCGACGTGGCTACAAAGCATCAGATTTGTTGATAGATCTCGAGGATAAAACTATACCATAGGAGTACAAGGAGCAATTGTGCTTAGTTTGGTTTGTCCATTCGGTTATATTGGAAAGAGACGTCAACAAGGTCATAGAAGATGATTTGTTGGCGCGTGATGAGGATTTTGATAAATTTAACAATTATCCCCGGGGATATAACAACTTCTACTTGACTGTCCAATATTTACTGATAAAGCTATCCTCAGGGACGACCACATTATACGATTTTCCTTGGGCTTTCATGATAAAATTAATCACTAATTTTACTCATCCATTAATTTTTATTGAATATAGTTATTATAATTTTTTTTTCTTGCTTCCTGTTTATATTTTTTAGGCTTGGGCATTTGAAGCCATTCCTCCACTCCGAAAGCTTTTAATGGATTACCCGGATGAGGTTTCTCATCCAAGAATGTTTAGGTGGTTGATTGCAAAGAGCAACACGAATATTAAGAAGGCTGATCTCTTTAACCCTATGGATGATTCAGTACGTCTTCTTCAAGTAAAATAATTCTATTCAAAGATAATAAAGATATTGAACAGATGTTATATCTGGTGCACCAGATGGGACATCTGTTGCGACAGGGTATATCTTGCATCAGATTACCCATCTATTGCTTTGGTTCCTTGAACCCGACTCCTAAAAGATTACCCATATACTGCAAATTATGCAATAGATTTTTAATCTGATAACATATTGTTCATCTGTTGTGACTTACAGATAATCTGTTGTATAACAGATTACCCGTCTTGTGCAACTATTGCAACAGATGATTGATATTTTGCATCAGATAATCCATGTGTTGTTCTATTTTTGTAAACCAGACTCAAATAAGTTTTAACTATATACTGCAAACTATGCAATAGATGAGTCTTTTTTTTAAAATGTAGCCCAACTGTGAAAATTATTATATTATATGATTTAAATGCATCTGTCTTTTTTTCATTTTTTATAGGTTGTGCATCCATGGATCGTGCCTACTGAGGAGGAGTCAGTGATAACTTCTTATATTACTCTAGGTCATGTTGATACTATAGCATACCCAACGATGAAGTTAATAAAGAAGGAATTGGCAGGAGCAATGATAACGCTCAATCTACAGCTCTCGTAAGAGTGTAAAGCGGTCGCTGTCAAATATAGAACCCAAATGGGTTGGGTATCGATCCCACATAGAATAGCTTGGTCAACAAGTAAGCAACGATTACTAGACTTTTAGTGCAAGTCTCGTAAAAAGGGGGGATTGTAATGTGTAACCAAAATATTAAAGTAAAAACTGAAAATAGCAAAGTAAAAAGAAAGAATGTTTAGTAGGTTGTAAAACAATGAGAATTGAAGAGTTGGGGTTATGTCCACCTTCTGAGTTTACGTCTCTATTAGCTATGAGTTTGGCGGAATTTAGACATGCATGTGCTTATAGAGAATTGTATTCGATGGTAAATCCAGGCGTCTTTCGACCTATTCGAGGATTATTTCACTTTAACTCTTTCGAGCTTAAAGCATATCTAACGGTACAAATTCTCCAAGAGGTTAATCCAGTTACGACACTAACTTTTTAATAGGGGATGGGACCCTACTACCTTGACATTATCTCTTTTCCAGACATATAACTTTTCTTTCGAACAAGTTAATGCTATACTAACGTATTCTTGCGTTTTCAACCACAAAGAATATAGATTAAGATGAAGAGAATAATGATATAAGCAGCATACGTGTCACAAACTCACAAACTCATAGCAATAGATAGTATCTCATACGGCTTCCATAACCCCAACAGAGAGGTTTAGTTACCCATGAGTGCGAAGGAAATCACAATAGACATTGTTATTATACCACAATAAAGATTTCGTGTAGTAGTAGTGTGGTAGGCGTTAGGCGTGAATTCCTAGCAAAGTAACGTTTCTCTTATTGCGGAAATTAAGAATTGAATAGATGAATAGAAGAAGAATAAAAAGTAGAATTAATGGAAGGATTAGAAGGGTTGTAAGGTAAGATGAGAGTTAAAACTAGAATGTCTAAAATCTCTAGCAAAATAGGGTATTTATAATACCCATATCCTATTCCTACTAAGCTAATGAAATACTTAACCAAATCCTACTAAGCTAATGAAATACTTAACCAAATCCTACTAAGCTAATGAAATACTTAACCCAATTGTACTAGGTTAATGTATCATTATCCTAATCCTAATAAATTACTGCTAGTCCCTAAAGTCTTCAGAAATGTTGTTTTAGCCCGGGACAGATTTTTCATTCATCACTTTTGGTCCTTAGGCGTCCAAGCTTCCTTTTCTCCTTTCGTGAAGCTTTCTTTGGTGTCAAGTTACCCATAAAATGCTGAATTCTGCATCATTTATACCTGAAACTTTGCTAATTATGTTCGTTAGCTCACTTACAGGAAAAAGGACTAAAAGTGCATGAAATATATAATTTGTTCTCAAAACATTGCTAAAATATGGGTAAAATATAGCACTATAGGCGTGTAAATTCGCCTATCATCAAGCAACAACCATAAGAAGAACAATTAGGCAAGGTCAGCCTAATGTTGAGGCTCTTCATGACCAACCTTTTACTAAGGCAGATTCAGGTACTTCTTCTGGTGGAGTTGTTGGTGTTGGTGGCAGGCATGCTGATGCTACTACCACTCGTGATGATGAGCATGTTGATGCTCAAGAAAGAATAAATATGTTTGAAAACACCTCTTTTCTCCCTTACACAGGTCTCTCTCACCCCTCTTCACCCTCGTGTTCTTGTTGCGAATGCGAAGGACAAATAGGATAAACTCTTTGTAAAAGTAGAGACTATCTTTAAAGCTATCGAGGAATTCGAATCTAAGAGGTGTGTCATACCATCCAAGAAGGTGAGGGATCCACACTTGGTTAGGAGAAAGAAAAGAGCAATTAGAGACGTACTCTCCGCTCGAAAATCAAAAGAAATTGCAATTCCTCTATTTTCAAAAGCTGTTGAAGTTCAGGGTCTAGTCAAGAAGGTAGACATATACGCGAAACTTGGCGTCGAAGAGATGTTAAGATATGTTAGAGAGGACAGGCCAAATCCACACTGCAAGAGCTGGACCGAGGCAAAAAGGATTCTTGTAGTCATTAGCGTGAATGACATGCATTATCAGGCTGTTGTGATACTACTCGAGGAGGAAAAGATCAATATTTATGACTCCAACGTACCTCTCATCGACGATTTTGATCTTTTTTCCTCATAGAGCCACTGATGGTGCTGTTGCCCATCTTGTTGAGGGAGAGTAAGCTGATGAATCATTTGCCAAAGGAAGTGTTGATGAAGAAATCATGGGATTTTGAAGGTCGAAATAGGGGAATGATCCTTCCAAAAGATGCTGCTGCTAAAGCGAGTGGCTCACATGCTCTTGCACAGAGTGAATGTTTGCTGACCGGCATAGAAATGCCGAGCCAATGACTTTTCTGTGCAACAACGTTGTGGCAAACCTGCAAGAGGTCTGGGCTTATGGGGTACTAACTAGACGCTTTAAGCCTGTGTATATAGAAGAGCCTGTGAAATTGAAATTTTTAATTTCAAGTCACCCTTCACTTTATTACATGTACATGTAGTGGCAATAATTTTTTTCTGCTGAAAGTTGAGTTTTTTATAATGCAATAGATTAGATTGTAAATCTGTTGTAGAATATCTTTAATCCTTTCTGGAAGATAGTTTATCTGTTGCAATAGGTTGGTCATCTGTTGCATTACGACGATGTTATTTCTATGAATAATCTAATAATCTAAGTCTAATCTGTTGCAACAGTGGGAAGACCTATTTGATAATTTCTAACAGATGACCTAAATTTTACAATATATACCTAAATCTTTTTGATATTTTCCAACAGTTACGCTTGAATATCCATGTGCTCGACAATGAAAATATACACACCATCATGAAAATTTCAGCAATTAGGCTTGAATATCCATGTGTCCAACAACACCAAACCAGTAGCAATAACGGCAACAATGTAGTATCTTCTTGCTCTATTTTGTTTCTCTTTAGAAGCCTTGACTTTGTTCAACAAACTCCAGATTACACGATTTGCTTGTGAAGAGTGTCATTCTTCATACCAATCAAAGTAATCTCTTCTACTCAATTTCTATAAAAAAGAGAACACAATTACAAAAAAATTACAAGTTAATAATTAATCAATTAATTAAATAAAAAAATATTACCTTTGAAATCTTACAAGTAAAAAACCAACGACCCAGATTTTGTTGAGTCCAAGAAGTATTTAACAGAGCTTCATGACCGCACTTACAATATCAAAAATCTTTATCACAAAATATAGTAGAAGATGCGCTCGACATTGTCAAGCTCAGTTGGAAAAAAGGAAAGAAATAATTTGAATAGATAAAAGAAGATGATGATGAAGAAGAAGATTTGGAAATTTAGGGTTAAATTTTAGGAGGAAGATGAATATTTAAGACAATGGAAAAAAAAATGACCGTTGGGGGCCAAGTGACGGCAAGTCAGCGAAATGTACTAGACTGACACTGACACATTTGATGCCTATTTTATTTTACGTGTTTAAAATGAACACTGTCTACTTGATGCCTATCTTATTTTAGGTGTTTGAAGTGAACACCGTCGATGGGTTGCGCCTTTTTTATTTTAATTCAATTCACTTTAACCTTTTTACATGTAGTGGTAATTTTTTATGTCCAACGAAAGTTGAATTTTTATAATGCAACAGATTCTCCATCCGTTGTAATAGTTATCCTACCTGTTCTGACATATACTTTACCTGTTGCAATAGGTTGGTCATCTATTGCATTATCTCGATGTTTTTATCTAAAGTCCATCTGTTGCAATAGTGGGAAGACTTGTTTGATAAATTCCAACAGATCACCTACCTGTTGCAACATATGTCTAAATCTGTTTGATTTTTTCAATAGATATGTCGTCTGTTGCAACAGATACATTGTCTGTTGTAATATTTGAATCTAGCATTCCTTTTCAATTAATAAGTTCAAAAATAAGGAATAAATAAAATTCGTAGACAAAATAAAATAAATCGAACCCTTCATAAATTAGCTGAAATAAGTCAATGAATAAATGAAATGTAAAAAAATTTTTATGGGTAAAGATCTCAACAAATATATCAACAACAATTTAAGTATACTACCAAGGATTTCTTTGATTTGACAATTTCAAGATATAAAGATCTACTCAGTATGGGAAAGTTGTTCTTCATCCGGTGCTATGGAATTCGGCTTTGCTCGTTGTGGATCTTTATTGTCGCTTACGTATGGTTTCTGTACTTTCTGTTCTCCGTATTTTCATAAAAAGAGTAGCATATTATCAATGCTGTTCAACAGTATCTTCTTCTACATCCACCTGGAAAGCCAAAATTGGTCAATGCTAATCACAGAGATACAACAAAACGAAAAAGGATAAATCATCTCTTCTAGCAAATCAAACAGGTCTTCCTCCCATTTTAAATTGTCCCAAACAAATTATATTTCTGTTGCAATAATGAATCAATTGTTGGGATAAATTTCTACATGAGGAAGACCCTGTGTGATAATTTCCAATGGATGAACCATTCGTTGCAACATATGAGTCATCTGTTGCAGCATATAGGTCATCTGTTGGTACAAATAAAAGTGGTACGAAGAGCTGTTTGATTTGCTAAAATAGATGAGATATATGTTGCACCAAATAAAGTATCTGGTGCAATAGGTTAGTCAACTGTTGCAACAGATGTATATATCTGTTTGATAATTTTCAACAGATGTGTCATCTATTGAAATAGATATGTGTCTGTTTATTTTGTCAGTTAGAAGACATATAATATATTCACCTTCTTTAGCTCGTGCTGCTCTCCTTTGGATATTGTACGTTTCTCAGTGCAACACACAGATAGAGGAGTTGTAATTTTGCTTTTTTGGATGCCTCATAATGCCCTGAAAATCATTTTCCTTCTCCTCTTAGCCCTAATCTCTAATGGAGCGGATGGAAATAAAATTCTTTTTGATGGAATGAGACCCCTCATAGATGTCAATTCCTTTACAGAAGCAGTTAATGCATTAATAACATTAATCACTATATCATGTTTTGCCCTGTAGTCTTGACATTTGCATGCAGAATATTCACTGGGAGAGGCCAAATTTGTATAACCAGTATGATCATACTCATTATGGTTTGCTTTAAATACTATAAGAGGAGCATCATTAGCACCAACAACAACACCACTACCACCACCAACAGCTTCACAACCACTAAGACCATCAACAACAACAACAAGCCCACACTCCAAAATTATTTTTCTTGTAATCGCTGTTGCTCCAAACAATTCCATTTTTATTCTGTCGATGACCTTCGGGTCCGATAAAGTTTGCACAGATCGTAAAGTAAGAAAAAATAGCATCTTAAACTCTCGATTGGTCGGAACTAGAGACGGATGCACAATCTAACTTAAATCATTACATATATTAGAATGATGATTAGATCATTCAAAAAAAATCATTAATTAAAAGAAAAATTAATTGTAGTTATACTTACTGCATCCTTTGGGGGGTTGAAGAGATCTAGAAATTTTGCACTTTTATCAGTTTTGACCGACAACCATCTCAAGATTCTTGGACAGAAAGCTCCTTCCTGGTAGTTCACTTATTTTCTCAAATAAGGAATGACTTCAAACGCCCAAGCATATAAAATAACACCAATAAATCAAAACCATTATTGAGCAAAAAAAATGAATGATATCATAATAGAAGAAAGAAATATTTACCATGAAAGCCCATGGAAAGCCATATAAGTTGACTGTCTTTGGCGCTAATGGAGTCAACAAATATTTGACAGTCATTTTGAAGCTTTCATACCCCTAAGTATAGCCGTTAAACGCATCAAGATCCTCGGAGAGCTTTATTAAACTGAGGCTTATGTTGTTGTTAACGTCTCTCGCCCAAAGAATATTATGTACAAACTAAACCAAGCACAATGATTGCTTGTGATTCTTTGAAAGTCCTTTACCTTTCAACACTTTTATCAAATTTTTGTTTTTGAAGCTTGGACCAACAATGGACATCAGGTCATCACGATCACATGATTGCCTTTGCCTTTTTTGGGTGTAAGGGGTGCTTTTTTTAGGGTTAGAATAGGTATAACTTGGGAAGGAGGATAACATTTTAGTCCAGTAACTATGGTAAACTCCTTCCAACCAAAACAAACAGGCATGCCACAGTAATTTATCCATACCTCATCCATCTTATCTTTGTTTTCATACATAAACCTATGCTTGAGTAGTTCATATACCATTTTCATTTGGCATTATTGTCCTCCGACAAATCAAGATATTTCCCAAAGCAGCTGTCCTTGAAATAAACATCTAATTTTTGTTCTCAAAGTATTTTTTTGAAGGCGTCGAAAGATTTTTCCATGGCTGAATTAACCACGAAATCACCCGTTAAATCTGCGGCACCATTGCACTGCATTCTCATAGAATAACGATCAATGCTGAAGGCTTTGACCAGCTCTTCGGTGGAAGGGATATTGGCATCTGCATCATCTCTTTTGAAACATCCCTCCTCTCCGTGTTCATCATATTCTGCTCCTGATTGAGATAACGCTTGTAAAGCAAGCTCATAGAGTGGTGGATGTAGCCTAGCTGCTTCACTTATTCTTTTACTTGGACTTGATTCGGTTTCTGTTCTTTTGGAAACCATATTATCTAAAATTAGTAGGAATATAAAATAATATATTATTGTTGATTAATGCATCATTAAAAACAGTAAATCAAACAAGCAAAATAGTAAAATAACAATTGCAACAGATCACCGATCTGTTGCACCAGGTAGTATATCTGTTGCAGCATATAACCAAACTATTGTAGTGGATGAGTAATCTGTTGCAACAATACAAAATATATCACTTATCTTTTAAGACAGATGAATGGTCAGTTCAACAGATCACACAACTGTTGTGACATTATCTGTTGTAACATATGAGTGATCTGTTAGAATAATTAAATAATATGTTGCGATAATACAAAATATATCACTCATCTGTTGAGAAAGATGAATGGTTTGTGCAACAGATCACACATCTGTTGCAACATATGAGTGATCTGTCAGAGCAGTTAACTAACCTGCAGCAACGGCTGAGTAATCTATTGCGACAATACAAAACATATTACTCATTTATTGAGAAATATAAATGGTCTGCGCAACAGGTCACACATCTGTTGCAACACATAAGTGATCTGTTGGAACAATTATCAACGGTCAATATTGTTTAGATTTCTTCCAACATAGGGTCGTCTATCGCGACAGATGAATGATCAGTTGGAAAAATCAAGTCTTGGACATTTTCTGTAGGAAGGGTTGATGGGATTTTATCCAACAGGAGGTTCATCTGTTGTATCAGATCATTAATCTGACGGTTCTTCCATTGCACCAGATGGTTAATTAGTTGCATCAGATTTTTTAGTCGATGCTTAATCTGTTGCAACATTTGGTAAAGTTGTTGCATCAGATAGTTAATATATTGCATCAGATTATTAATCTGTTGCATCAGAATTGTAATCTGATGGTTCCTCTGGTGCATCAGATGGTTGATCTAGTACATCATATAATAAATCTATTATATCAGATGGTTAATATGTTGCACCAGATGGGTAATCTATCGGAGGAAATAAAAAATAATAGCATGATTTTGTTTAACAAAAAACAGCAATTTCACCATTTTTACCAAGAACAAGAACAGAATGAATCAAACCAAATTGTTGTTTTGTTTTTATAAACACAAATAATAGAAAGGCCATTTTAGACTGTATTTCAAATTAGTGCAACAAATATTGAAATTGTTAACCAATACTATAAGAGAAGTTGGCTCAAGTTCCTCATTTTTTTCAAAACTAAAAAGGCCATAAATTTTTATCTGTAAAAGAAGAAAAGAAACGATAAAGAATTCAAAGTTGTTGTGGCCAGAGAGCAAGGTTGTCATGTCGATTGAAGGTTGAAGTTGAAAAGGAACTCGAAACCCAACTATTTGTAGTCGGATGTTGAAGTTGCCGAGGATTGAAATGAGAAATTTGCAGAACAGTTGGTTGGGAGACAGTTCAGAGAAGCAGTCGGAAGAGGGATGAGAGACAGGTTGATTAAATTAAAGAGGGAAACTCGAAGCCCAACTATTTGTCGCCAGAGGTAGAAGTCACCGAGGGTTGAAGGGAGAAAAAAGGAGAACTCGAAGCCCAACTATTTGTCGTCGGAGGTAGAAGTCGTCGGGGGTTGAAGGGAGAAATTTTGCAGAACTGTTGGTTGGGAGAGAGTTGAGAGAAGCTGGAGAGAGAGGAGAGAGTGGTTGATTTGGATTGAAGAGGGGTGTGGGTTGGGTTGATTTGTATTTTTAAAAAGATTAGAAAGTTTTGAAAACATTAATCAAGTCCACAATTAACTTAATCGAGTATCCTAATGATGTTTGACCCTATCTGTTGGTCAATGTCACCAATCCTTCATTCAAGACTTAAAAGACACCTTTCCTTCAATTTTCTCAAGAAACCCAAAGTATGTAAGATGTAACGGTATCATAGACAAGAGAGTAGCAAAATTATTGCAAAATATATATGTTTTCAAAACAGAGAAAAGGAAAGATAGTAATATTACATATGTTGAAAAATGTAAAGTCATATGATTTTATAAGGAATATGTTTAAAAGTGCATGATGCTAAGCACATGAATAAAATCATTTTAGATTAGAGGAAAAATAGTTTCAAAGTGAGTATTGATATATATTAAACATAAATGTATATATTTTTAAAGTGTACAAAAATGTAAAGATTAATTTAATTCATAGAACTCCATTAGATTGAAACCAAGTGGAACATAAAATGTAATAGTGAAATACATACGCATAATAGAGTCGATAAAATGTATAAATAATAATTGACAATTATAATAGTAAAATAATATCATAATAAAATAATAACAAAAATATACCTCATATACGATAGCGTAAGGCACATGTATACCTTGTGTTTTGAAAACTTTAGAAGTTCTGAAACTTGAAATAGAGTTAGGAAATAAATGTGGAACAAAAATCGTGTTTTTGATGGTGAATTACTTGCAAATTAAAAGGACTTGACTAATTAAAATTATTTAGCGATTGATTGAAACTCCAAGTAGAACACGTGAACCCTTAACTAATGTTTTTGAAAACAAAAACTTTTACTAGCCATTTGAATCGAAAAAATGTATTTTCATTTTAAGCTTGCACTCGAACTAAAAACCACTCGTTTATTCTAAAGGCTGATTCGTAAGTAAAAATAAGTAATTTAACAATACACCACTATTGTATATATCTATAAATTTCGAACAAACAAGAGATTGAGAGCATAAAGCCAACTCTAGATAATATAGAGTTTTAAAGGAAACTAAACTGATCAATCTCAACCAAAATCACATAAAATACATATTTAAAATAATACGAAGTTAGTGAAATCAATGGGAATAAGATAATGAGGGAGGTAAGAGGCTAGATACTACAAGCTTTGGTCGAGGGAATGTGCTTCTAGCGATTTAGACCCCGAATTTTGTGATCTTATAGCCGTTGACCCAATCTTTGGGCCAAAATAAATTTCGATGGTAACTCCAGCTACCGAATTTAGATGAGACAAAGGAAATAAAGAAAAGATTAGAAGGATGATAAAATCTGCAAATTAGCAAATCACATTAGCCATACTACGTTGTTAACTCTTGTGTTATAAACCCAAATAATCTGATATCATTGATATTCTTTTCATATAAGATTTTCATGTACTTTCATCAAACAAGCTCCCAAAAATCAATCCTAAAAGAAGTTAATCAATTACATTTTCCATCTAACATGTTTCATTCAAATGAGCGAACAAGAGCATATTTGGATAAATAGAGTACCCCTACGTCCATAAATATCAATTTCCTTAGTTTTTATCTATAATCTATATCTATAATCTATATCTATAATATATTAAAAGTGTGAAGACCCTTAGAAAAGTGAATCGAACTTTTTACCTTTCATTAAAACACTCCACAATAGATAAATTCGTCTTTTCACCTATTTTCTTCGATTTATAATATTTAATATTGATTATACTAAATATCTAAAAATAAATAAATAAAGAAGGTTTTCTACTTATAGATGAATTCCTAAATTTATGGTGATATTTTGTTGGGTGTTTTTACTATTTTTCTTAATTTAGGACTCCTAAATTTCATGGAAAGAAATTAAAGATTCTAAAATATATGGATTAAATATGCGTTGTAAACCTAATCAGTATTTGTAGGTTTTTTTTTCCCTTTTAACGTTATACTTTGTTTTCCTATAATATACTGGACATTGAATTCTAATTGTTTGATTATTTATTCATAAAGCGTGATAAGAAATCCTAAAAATAAGTTTAAAAGTACTCCTATTGGTAATTTAAGAAAATCCTATAAACTAGGTTTTAAAACTCTACTATTTTTTTAATTTTTAAAATTTAAAATCAATAAATATTTTCCATAATTGAACAATGTACTAAAGTCCATAGTTTTTTTAATCATACATGTATGATTTTTTTTTTTTTACGAAAAGAAGTATATTTTGTTTTATTTAAAAATAAATTAAAAGTCTACATAGTTAAACTAAAAAAGGAACCATGAACGTCTAAAGAAACAAAATCTAAAACTCCTATTTGCATGAGTTTTAGTTTATTTGGAGTTCATAAATAATTTATGGAAAAAATTATATGTCTTTGGATCTCTTAAAATTAAGTATTCTTCCTTTCTACAACAATACAATGGTATCTACAATGAATATAAGGAGCAAGAAAATATTTATTTTTTGTCTTAGATTAGTTGTTCTTTATTGTGATTTAGAATTCTTTTACATCATGAAATATATTTTTGTAATATTTGATTTGCTTTGTAGGTGCATTAGTTTTTGTACGTATCTTGAAGATGGATGATGAAAAAATTAAAATATTAATGAATTTCTTTGTAATATAATTTTTCGGCAATGGGCGAAGCAACACATAACTTTCATTTAAGCTTAGATATTGTTGCATTAGTTTATTGCTTAGTTTTAATAAGCTTACGTATAATGATCTTGTGTATAAGGTGATTAATATTGCATATGTTTCACAAGTTTTGTTCTGATATTATGGTTCAGGTTAAGTTTCAAACAGATAAGAAGTAGTAGTGAAAAGATTATAGCAGATTTAGGCAAAAGTGATGGAGAATCCAATTCTTAAATGAGATCTACGATAAGTGAAGAGCAAGTTACCCCATTTGGTATGGCTATGAGGGTGGTTAAAGCGGCTGGAATGATTCTCTTACAAAAAATTTGTTCTTCATCCTTTGAGGATTCTCTTGCATAAACTTTGTTGTTCATCCTTTGACGTCCTGGCTTAAAATGTGGTAGCATTTTGCCTGTTTAATGTGCATTTTAATGTTGTCATCAGAGCATATATGAATTACTCCATATGTCATATTGGAATTTTTTTTTTTGAAGTTTTTTTTGTCGTTCTATAGCCTTTGTAGTTTTTCTTATTTAGTTGAAGTTGGTTTAATGATTTTATATGATTTTGTATTAATATATTAATTTTTTATTAAAGTGTTTTTCATTTTTTTAATAAGATCAACAAAGTTGTTTATTAATCAAAGTAATACTTTTACAATATCTAAGCGATTTTATACAATTAAACTCATTAAAATGAGATACACGCGTGAAGCGCGTACCCTAAACTAGTATAAAAAAATACATGAGGGTGTGATTAAAGAGGCTCGGATATGTTGAAACAAAATTTAGACGAGTCATTGATCGAGCTGTGATAGAGAATTGGTTTCTCGTCAGTCGTCCTAATACGGACAACCACAATACGTCATCAATTTCTCATTTTTTAAAATTGGTTTCTCATCGTCGCCATTGAAAAGGGCCCAAACTGAGGGGCATTAATTGCAAAGGAACAATAAATTGAACTTCATTGGCCACTTCTCGAGTATTTTGTTCGTCATCAGTTCCACAAATAAAAAGAACCAAATTGCCCAGAATCAGTAATCTTTGAGCATAAAATAGGATCAAGTTAGCAAAGAAAAGTAGAAAGAATTAGACAGCTGGAGTATTTTCTTTCTAGCAAAAGCAAGATATGAAATTATCAAACAAACTTCAGAAGACAATCTAGACAATAACACAAAGAGCAATAGTCAATGACCAAGTTCGTCGGAGAAGATGAAATTCACGAGAAATTATTAGCACACAAAACCGTACATGACGAAACATAAATAATTTTGACAATAAGAAAGACCAACTGAATAAATCATAATGATGAAAATTGAGTTTTCAGCATCACGATGAAAGCGAACAGTAGGGGGTGGCATCGCTTCAACGGAGTCGCAGGAGCACCGCCAAAATAAATGACCTTCCAAAACTAGCCATATTCAGACTAAACAATAGAAGAATCAAGGGAAGGAGAGAAAGAAATAAAGATTGTCATATTTACAGATTTTCCCCCTTCCAAACTCTCCATTTTCACCCCTATTTTTGAAGGTCTAAAAAAATCCCTCTAAAGCATGAAATTATCGATATTTATAGGCAAATTCAGACTTCAAAGTCTGGATTGAAACACAAAATTAATAGAAATCAATGGGTAGAGAGATGAGAAATTTAAAATACAAAAATAATTGAAAGGTACAACTCTTCCTCGAATTTGTTCAATTCCCAAACCATTAATGTGAATTTGAATATTGTATCACCATTTTGGTGACTGATCTGCTAATTCAAAGAGAAATCACGAGTTGTAGATGATGAAAAAGAAAGGAATCTTGCAGTGCTCTACAGCGGCAGCGGTCAGGATTTGTTATCTTAGGGTGGTGGAGAAGAGGTGGTGAATAGAGAAGGGGAAGGGTCAGTTGGTTTGTGCTGAATTTGGGAAAGTTGAAAGAGACTCATCGTTCTTTTTGAGGAGGGGAGCAATACGGGTGAACTGATTTCTCAGAAAGAGAAAGAGACGTGTGAGAGTAGGGAAAGAGAAAGAGATGCGTGAGAGTAGGAAAAATATTCTTTGGCATTTAATTGTATGACTAAGATTTGGATCATCCGATCATTTGATCGGATGGTTCAATTTTTTTTTAAATATAAGAAATAAAAAGAATAATAATAATAATAATAATAATAATATAATTATATATATGTATGTATATAAAAAGAATAATAATAAAGAAAAGAATACTAATATTTGTATATTTATGTAAAAGCTAAAAAATCATGATTCTTGAATTAAAAAATTATTTAACGATCAAGATGAATTTGTGTTTGTTGGATAAATATTTTTGCTGCTTGCTGACGTGGTGATATGTTATTTGTGGATATGGTTTGGATGGATTGATGAGGTGGATGTAGGGAATGGACTGAATTTTGAACCAAAGTTGAGCCTCTTTTGTCTGAAATTGATAAACAATTGAGCTTGAATAAATGTAATTATAATTGAATTAAAAATAACTGAAATAATTTAACTATGTTTCTTTTGTCCTAATTAATTTCCTATAAGATATAAGTATATGAATTATGTAAATAATTTAATATAAGTCTTGAAATAAGAATATAGTGATGATGTAGCGGAAAGAAAAAATAATTAAAAATGCAGATGTAAATGTCAAACAGAAATATTTTTGATATAATTTAAAAATAATTAAATAAAATATTTAAAATATATAATTAAAAAATACATTTAATTTAGTAAATCATTTAGTGCTAAGAAACATAGAAAAATTAATTGAAAAGAGGCGAGCCACAATTGGGTGTCAACGGCTACCCCTGATTGATCGAAGATTTATATAACAATCTTTAGGAAATCATGTTGATGTGGCCAATTTTGTCTCGGAGAAAAAGAAAATTTGAAATATTGGAGTCGTGCTTTAATTTTGAGCTGTCTATATTGCTTGGGTTTCACGAGAAATCAATCCATTTGTAGATCGAACGTAAGGATACAATCATTTTTTACTAACTTCAAAATCCACCAGTGTAATATATGGTAGAACTGAGTTTTTGGTGGCAACTGTGAAGATTTAGCACGAGTACGATGGATACAATCACGATGTCCCTAAAAGAGTTGAGAATCAGGCCTGATGTAATTCGAAAGTGGAGAAAATGATAAAATTTGAGAGGTCCTCAAATTTTGCCCCAGTGTACGATTTGATTGACACTGGTTTCTTTGAAAAGAACTTTATAGCGTTAGTGCAGATGAACTCCCAAATGACAAAAAAAAATTCTAGATGAGACATAAATGGTAGCTTCCGGGTTATAAATGTGGCGCACGACACACTCATAAACAGGACTCTACTTAAGTGTGCCTTGCATCTCTACAAACTTATGTTGGATGGTGGACGAAGGGTAGGACCTCATATATTTCTATTAAGGGTCTTAGAAGATGAATAAGGATAATGAAGGTTAAAAGAGTAAATGCTCTCTTATTTGGAGGTGCAGAGGATTGAATCGGAGTTGGACTACTAGTCTAAGACTCTAGCTTGTGAATTTGATATTCCTCATCAAGCCATGCATCAATTGTTTGGTGAAAATAGATTCATATCGTAATATATGTCGTACTCTTGCAGTTTGTGTATTCGATTAAAAAAATCTATTATGTCTTTGATTGTTAATGAGAACGCAAGAATGAATGACTTCTTCGATTGTCTATGAAGACTATGTCGATTGTTGTATAAACCTCAGATTACTGTCGGGGCCTTGATGATGCATGACATCTTCGATTATCTACGAAGATTGTTTATTGTTATAAGATCCTCTGATTGATATCGGGGACTTGATGATGCATGACGTCTTCGATTATCTAAGAAGACTATTGATTGTTGTTAGATCCCTTGATTGTCTTCGGGGACTTGATGATGCATGATGTCTTCGGTTTTCTATGAAGACTACTGATTATTGTAAGATCCTCTAGTTTTCTTTGGGGAGTTGATGATGCATGACGTCTTCAATTGTCTATGAAGATTGTTGATTGTCCTCTAGTTCTTTAAGAGAATAATACATTCGTTGGTCCTTTATTTAAGCCCTTGCTAGTGTTAGGATAATTTTAGTAGGCTGAAAGTCATTGGTCACGTTCTAAGTATTCAGATAATGTCAAGTAGATGCATCTTGGAGCATTTTTTTTATCAGAGGTAGGCTTACGTTCGTATAGACTCATACAGATGGATCTAGCTTTGATATGTTTTGGATTCAAAACATTTATGGATTATTCAAACAGTAAGGCCAAAAAAGTTCATAATAAAGGTAACAAAAGATTCTACATGGCTGAACGATCAATACGAATTAGTAGTAGAGGGCTGGAATAATTCTTTAAAGAAATGAGAGAATATCAAGGCTTCATCATCGATAAGAAAATATCTTATGATTGAGATGTCAAGAGTAAGAAAAGGTCTTGAAATATTCTACATACATTAGCTGGGAAGAAAGAGCAAATCTTGGGCGGTGACTGACAATATGTAACGACCCGGGACTACTCCCTAATCGTCACACGGTGCTTATAGTTCTGAGGGACCACAAGTTAACCCATGAGCTGGTACCTGCTGTGAGCACTGGATAATATGATCATAAATGCGGAAGAATACTGACATGCCATAAGGTTTTAATAACGGAATTTAAAACTGAAATGTGAGTTTATGGAAAAAACTGACTGAATCGGATAAAATAATGATAAACTGGATAACTAGCTGTAATGTCTGAATACTAAATAACTGACTTTAATGTCTGAAAAGCCTCTAAAACTGACTGACTGGATATGAGTTGATGGGACAGGCCCCAACTAACTCCAACTAACTACTAACTGAGACATGAAATAAAGTAAGTCTGTCCTCGAAGTATGAGGACTCACCACTGCTACTACTAAAGATCTGATAAGCCTAATCTCAAGTCGAGAACTGAGCATTAGAACCTATGATATAATACATCATAGAGCAAAAGAAAAAAGTATGCGATCAGTACTTTGAATGTACTGGTACACTAAATGAGGTAGGCTAATATGCATGGTTTCATGAACATAACTAATAATTAAATGGATATGCATGTAAAGCATGGAGTACTGAATCAAGAGCATGGAATCTGTAGATAATGAAAATAGATGAAAATTTATAAATACTAAGGATGCATTACCAAACATATAACATAAACTGAGTAAAATCTGCTAACAGAAATACCGAAATTACTGAAATTTGTATGCTTAGGTCAAACAACACTAAAGATTGAATAATTGAGCTGGGATTGTAACTGAGACTATATCTAAAATTGTGGGAGGTATCATCTAACCGACATTCCCCATTTTAAGCTAATCGGGGTCCAACTTGTAACCCCAGTTGGAAGGGTGTTAATACCGTGCCATGGGTACTAACAGTGGCGTTTTGGATCCACTAAACTGATATAATGTCTAAAGGACTAAGGTTGTCAAGCCTGAACTAACAGGTGACCCCTGCGAGATAGTCAAGCCTAATCTGATGGGTGACTTCTCATATCCTATGCTGGTTACGTAGTTCTAGAGTATAAGGACTGCTACTAATGACTCTTCCAATATGACGGGGAAGTCGCCATCCGTACACTCGCTCGGTGCTAAATCCTACTCCCAACTGAAAGACACTGAAATACTAGACTGTTCTGAGTTCATCTGACTGGTAACTGACTCTTCTGATAATGCTCATAGTATGTTCTGAAGACTATTGTATAATGTACTAATACTAGACTACATAAACAACTATGGTTTTCGGGTATTCAATACCCCAGGACTCAAAACAATAATAGTAAAATGACACTAAAGCTTGGAAGACAAAGCACGAAGGCTTTTATTAAGTCAATCACTCTTGTAGGTATTTTATCAAACACTTAGAGTTCATGGTTTGATCAAATCATAGGAGTGTCATGAAACTTGTAGTAAAAGCATGAATTCAACATAAATAATACTAAATCATGATTTAATTCAAGGAATGATAACATTAAAACATGGAGAATTGAATAACAACAATAATTTCATTGAAACATGGTATAAAATCATAGTTCATGGAGATTCATGGGTGAAATCACAATTAAAACATAATAACTTGAAAGATTAAAACTTGGTAATTAAAATAGGTTACTTGGGCTCCATGGATGAAAGGGATCCACGGATGAACATCTAACATACCTGGGATAATGAATTTCTTGAAGTTCTGGGTGAGTTCTTCAGGATTGGCCTTGAAATTGGAGAGCTAGGGTTCTCGATTTGTGAGAGAAAGCTTCTTGATTTGGGGAAAAATAATTAAAATATTGAGTTTAAAAATGTTTTTAGGGATTAAAAGCACACCAGGGTGAATTAAAATTAGGAAAAAGTACTGTTTTACCCTTGGCCAAAACTTTTAACTTTTGTCGATTTTTTTCGAAATAGGCACCTGTCGCGACGTGGTGCTATCGTGTTGTGTCACTGGAAACTGACAACTGGGAACTTGGCTGACGGCGCGATGCAAAGAAATTGCGGTGCCCCTTTGATTCTGATTTTCACCATTGGCGCGGCGCGCCATGATCGTGCTATCTCACTGAAATTGGACAATTATGAATTGGGCCTACGGCGCGATGCACCACTATCGTGGAGAAATACTGAAAATTGACAATTGCTATTTACACTGACTCCGGGATGTGCTAAGGGTCAAAATAACGGTGTTTAACAATTGGAACTTAAAATTGCCATAACTTCTTATCCGGTTATCGAATTTTGGAGAATTTTATGTTGTTGGAAAGCTAATTGAATTTCCTACACAATGGCAGTCTATAAACTAAAAAATAATAAGTATTTTGAAAATTATATCAATGAATACTCACACACTGGGACTTAGATTATGCTAGAAAAATATGGGGCGTTACAATATCTCCTCCTTGGGATCATTCACCCTCGAATGAAATTGGTTAAGCTGAGAAAACTGATGGACTAAGCTTACACACTGAACATGCATATCTGATGCATGGAATGCATGAATGAACTGATTCATAAATGCACAACTGACATGGACATGATGTGCAACTGAAACTGAGCACGATAGAGGAAAAATCTTAAGAAGATTTGGTCCCTTATACTGAATTTGGATTCGTGGAGAAAAGATGAGGGCACTTGGTCCACATATTTGCCTCTGCTTCCCAAGTGGCTTCCTCAACGGACTGATTCCGCCAAAGAAATTTGACTAGTAGAACTTCTTTGTTCCTTAGTCTATGAACTTGATGATCAAGAATTTCGACTGGAACTTGCTTAAAAGAAACACTGTTCTGCATATCTACACTTTCTAAGGGAACAACTAATTTTGGGTCTCCAGTACACTTTTACAACAAGGGGACATGGAACACTGGGTGTACTAAGGTTAAATCTGAAGGCAACTCAACCTCATAAGCTACCTTTCCCAAACGACTAAGAATTCTGAAGGGACCAACATATCGAGGACTGAGTTTCCTTTTCTTGCCGAATCTCTTCACTCCTTTTATAGGAGAGATTTTCAAGTACACAAAATCACCGACCTTAAACTAGAGATCCTTTATCCTAACATTAACATACTATTTTTGTCAGCTCTGGGCAGCCCTAAGCCTTTCTCTGATCAACTGAACCTTTTCTAACGCATCAAACACCAAGTCAGGCCCTACTACTGTGGTCTCACCTACTTTAAACCAAACAATTAGAGATCTACATCTCCTACCATAGTGAGATTCAAACGGAGCCATACGAATACTGGAATAATAGCTGTTATTGTATACGAATTCAATCAAAGGCAAATGGTCATCCCAACTACCCTTGAAATCAACAACACATACTCTCAACATATCTTCTAGAGTCTGAATGGTCCTTTTTGCTTGACCGTCTATTTGAGGGTGAAAATTGGTACTGAGGTGGACTTAGGTACCAAGACCCTTTTGGAATGCCTTCCAGAAATGAGAGATAAACTGGGTACCACTATCAGAGATGATAGATAAGGGAATACCGTGCAACCTGACCAACTCTCTAAGATAGAGTTTGGCATAGTCCTTGGTTGAATAATAGGTATGGACTGGCAAGAAATGAGCTGATTTGGTCATCCTATCTATGATAACCCAAATAGAATCATGCTGATGATGGGTATGAGGCAAACCTGTCACAAAATCCATGTTCACTTTCTTCCACTTCCAAGTTGGACTACTAAACTCCTGCCTGGACCCATTAGGTTTCTGGTGCTTAATCTTAACTTGATAACATGTAGAGCACTTAGACATAAACTCTATAATATCTTTCTTCATTCTACTTCACCAATAGATCTCCTACAAATCATGGTACATCTTAGTATCCCCTGGATGAATAGAGTAACGCGCACCATGCGCTTCTGCAAGAATTCGTTACCTCAAATCATCTACACCATACACACATAATCTACCCTGATAATGCAAAACACCACCCCCTTTCTTAGGAGAAAACCTCCACTTTCTAATCTCTGACCGATTTTTTCAACTTAACTAGACTGAGATCTCTATCCTTTTTTCCTTCACCTCAAAAACTAGAGATGGTTCTGATCTACTCTGTACCCATACACTTCCCTTTGCTGAGTCGACTAAGAGGACACCTAGTCGGGCAAGCTGATGGACTTCCTGAGCTAACTACTTCTTACCATCCTTAACATGAGCTACACTATCTATGGACAATCTACTGAGAGCATCAACCACTATATTAGACTTTCCTGGATGATACAGAACACTCGTCATAATCCTTTAGTAATTCTAATCACCTTCTGTGATGCAAATTTATATCTTTCTGAAAGAACACATACTGAAGGCTTTTGTGATTTGTGAATACATCCACATGCACCCCATACAAGTAATTCCCCCAAATCTTTAAGGCAAACACTATAACAACTAACTTAAGATCATGAGTAAGTTAATTCTTCACATGGGGTTTAAGTTGTCTGGAGGCATAGGCTACGAACTTACCTCTCTACGTGAGGACACAACCCAAACCTACTCTGGATGCATCACAGTACACAACAAAACCATCTGGTAGAGTTAAGACTGAGGCTGAGTTAAGTCGAGTATTCAACTCCTGAAAACTCTTCTCGCATGAATCTGACCACTGAAACTTAACTTTCTTCTGAGTCAATCTGGATATGGGGGATGCAATAGAAGAAAACCCTTTAAAAAAACAACGGTAATAGCCAGCTAAACCCAAGAAAATCTTGATATCTAATGAAGAGATGGGTCTAGGCCAGTTTCTCACCGCTTCGGTCTTTTGAGGATCAAATCTAATTCCATTACTAGAAATAATATGGTCAAGTAAAGCTACTAATCTTAGCCAGAATTCACAGTTACTGAATTTAGCAAACAAATGGTGAGCTCTAAGAGTTTGAAGTACTATTCTGAGGTAGTCTGCATGGTCATTTTCACTACGAGAGTAAACAAGAATGTCATCAATAAAGACTATGACGAATATATCCAAGTGCTATTTGAACACTCGGTTCATCAGGTCTATGAAGGCTACTGAGGAATTGGTAAGACCAAAGGACATGACTAGAAACTCAAAGTGACCATACCGGGTTTGGAAAGCTGTTTTTGAAATGTCACATTCTCTGACCCTGAGCTAATGATAGACTGATCTGAGGTCTATTTTTGAAAAATAGTTGGCACCCTGAAGTTGATCAAACAAGTCATTGATTCTAAGAAGTGGATATTTATTCTTGACTGTGACTTTGTTCAACTGACAGTAGTCTATGCACATTCTGAGAGAACCGTCTTTCTTATGCATGAATAGAACAGGTGTGCCCCGCGGGGAGACGCTGGATTTGATGAATTCCTTATCTAAGAGATCCTTTAACTGTTCTTTCAATTATTTAAGTTCATATGGAGCCATTCTAAATAGCGGAATAGATATAGGCTAAGTATCTAGGAGAAGGTCTATTCCAAACTCGATTTCCCTTTCAGGAAAAACTCCGGGGAGATCTTCAGGGAACACATCTGGAAATTCCCTGACTATTAAAACTGACTTGAGGGTTAAAGTTTTTGAGTTAGAGTCTTTGACTCGCACAAGATGGTAAATACACCCCTTCGATATCATTTTCTGGGTCTAAGGTACGAGATCAACTGACCCCTAAGAGCTGTAGTACTCCCCTCCATTTAAGGACTGGTTCATTTGGGAACTAAAAATAAACTATTATGTTTCTATAATAAACTGAGGCATAGCATGAGTGGAGCCAATCTCTACCGAGAAGGACGTCAAAATCTATCATCTCTAACTCCATGAGATCAACTGAGGTAACATTCTAAAATATTATGAACGAACAGTTCCTGTATACCTGTCTGGCTACAATGGATACGCCTACTAGGGTAGACACTGAAAAGGGCTCCACTAGAGTTTTAGGACTGACTCCAAAGTTAACGGCTATAGGTGGAGTTACAAAACAAAGAGAAGTTCCAAGGTCTAGTAAAGCATAAACATGTAAGTGAAAGACCTGCAACATACCAGTAACTATGCTAGGAGAATTTTTCTAATCTTAGGGGGATTGAAGAGCATATAATCTATTCGGACGCTGACCACTGGTAGCACTGGAAGCGGCACCCTACTGAGTCAGGCGACCGAATGGAACTAACGAATGATGGGAATGGCCCTGTTGACGTACATCCCTACCTTTCTGAACAACTACCTGACACTCCCAAATCCGATGGTCTGTCTTGCCACACCTGAAGCACAGATCACTACCCGCTCTACACTCACCCTGATGGTGTCTACCATATTTCTGACATAAAGGATTTGTACGAGCACTGCTAACACTGGTGTGGGACTTAGAGCCTGATGCCCTATCCCTATTATATTTTTTGAATTTAGGTACTGGGGCACTAGCTGAAGAGGGTGCTGGGGTTGTAGACATCTGATGAAATTGAGGATAGTTACCACCTTCTAACTTTGGTTGAGTGAAATTAAAACTACCCATCATAGCTCTTTTGTTTCCTCTCTCCTTCTCGTTAATCTTCTGCTTCTCTATCTATTGAGAATGGACCATCAGCCTAGACAAGTCCATCTCACTAATCAACATTATGGTCCTAGACTCCTTGACCATACTATTAGATATGCTAGACATAAACTTACTCATCTTGAAATTGCTATCAGCCACCACATGAGGAGCATACCTAGCTAACTGAGTAAACTTGAGGGAATACTCCCTCACGCTTATGCTGCTCTACCTCAAGTTAATAAACTCTAACACTTTGGCCTCCCTCAACTCCAATGTGAAGAATCTGTATAAGAAATCTGTGGCAAACTCTTCCCATCCTACAGGCCCTGCATCTACACCCCTATCAACTTTCCACTGCTTAAAATAAGTATGAGCTACATCCTGAAACTGATATTGAGCCAACTCAAAACTTTGAATAGATGTTACACCCATAGCATCCGTTACCTTTTGCACCATATCTAAGAATTCATGTGGATCCACTTCAGAATTGGATCCCATAAAAGAAGGAGGATTTATCCGGGTGAAATCCCGAATTCTAGTAGCAGCAGTATTAGCCACTAGGTTGGCCGAAATAGCAGATGGCTATTTATTTTGTACTGCTACAGAATTGGATAGAGTAGTGAACACAGCCCTGAATTCTGTGTGAGAGACATGCTTGTCCAGAGGATCTGCCTGGACGAGCTGAGGGGTTGGCTGGTTTCCTGTTCTTCTTCTATTTTTCTTGGGAGGCATATTCTGTAAATGGAAAAAATAAATGGATTAGACTGGGAGTTTAACTTGAGCTTATTCTCACTCACATAACACGAATACTGAAAGAAGGGAAACTTTTTCCTAAACACCTCGTAGCCTCTCGTCCATAAGTGTGGCGCACTACACACCCTAGTTGATGGGACTTTTAGAATTTCTAGGACACCTTAAAAACTTAGGCTCTAATATTAAGTTTGTAACAACCTGGGACTACTCCCTAGTCATCACATGGTCCTTACAGTCTGAGGGACCACAAGCTAACCCATGAGCTGGTACCTGCTGTGAGCACTGGATAACATGATCATAAATATGGAAGAATACTGACATACCATAAGGTTTTAATAACTAAATTTAAAATTAAAATATGAGTCAATGGAAATAACTGACTGAATCTGATAAAATAATGATAAACTGGATAACTAACTATAATGTCTGAACTGAATAACTGACGCTAATATCTGAAAAGCCTCTAAAATTGACTAACTGAATATGAGATGATGGTACAGGCCCTAACTAACTCCAACTAACTACTAACTGAGACATGAAATAAAGTAAGCTTATCCTCGAAGTATGAGTACTCACCACTACTACTGCTGAGGATTTGATAAGTCTAATCATGAGTTGGGAGTTGAGCGTCAGAACCTATGATATAATACATCATAGCGCAAGAGAAAAAGATATGCGATCAGTGCTTTGAATATACTGGTATGCTAAATAAGGTAGGCTGATATGCATGGTTTCATGAACAGAACTAATAATTAACTAGATATGTATGTAAAGCATGGAGTATTGAAAAAGAGCATGAAATTTGTAGGTACTAAAAATGCATGAAAATCTGTAAATACTGAGGATGCATGACCAAGCATATAACATAAACTATGTAAAATCTGTAAAATCTGTAACCCTAGTTGGAAGGGTGTTAATACCGTGCCATGGGTACTAACGATAGCTGTGTGGCTATACCAAATTGATATAATGTTCAAAGGACTAAGGGTGTCAAGCCTGAATTGACAGGTGACCCCTGTGAGATAGTCAAGCCTAATATGATGGGTGACTTCTCATAGCCTACGCTGGCTACGTAGTTTTGGAGTATAAGGACTGATACTAATGACTCTGCCTATCTAACGGGGAATCCGCCATACCTACACTCGCTCGGTGCTAAATCCTACTCTCAACTAAAAGACACTAAAATACTAAACTGTTCTGAATTCATTTGACCAAAAACTAACTGTTCTGATCATGCTCATAGTATGTTCTAAAGACTATTCTGTAATGTACTGATACTAGACTACATAAACAACTATGGTTTTTGAGATTTCAATACCCCCAGGACTCAAAACAATAATAGTAAAATGACACTAAATCTTGGAAGACAAAGCATGAAGGCTTTTATTAAATTAATCACTCTTGTAGGTATTTTATCAAACACTTAGAGTTCATGGTTTGATCAAATTATAGGAATGTCATGGAACTTGTAGTAAAAGTATGAATTTAACATGAATAATACTAAATCATGATTTAATTCAAGGAATGATAACATTAAAACATGGAGAATTGAATAACAACAATAATTTCATTGAAACATGGTATAAAATCATAGTTCATGGAGATTCATGGGTGAAATCACAATTTAAAACATAATAACTTGAAAGATTATAACTTGGTGATTAAAATAGGTTACTTAGGCTCTATGGATGAAAGGGATCCATGGATGAACATCTAACATACTTGGGATAGTGAATTTCTTGAAGTTCTAGGTGAGTTCTTGAGGATTAACCTTGAAATTGGAGAGCTAGGATTCTTGATTTGTGAGAGAAAACTTCTTCATTTGGGGAAAAATAATTAAAATAATGAGTTTAAAAATATTTTTAGGGCTTAAAAGCACACCTGGGCGGATTAAAATTTAGGGAAAGTATTGTTTTACCCTTGGGCGAAACTTTTAATTTTCGTCAAATTTTTCCAAAATGGGCACCTGGCGCGACGCGGTGCTATCAAGCCGTGTCACTGGAAACTGACAACTGGGAACAGGGTTGACGGTGCGATGCGAAGAAATTGTGGTGCCCCTTTGATTCTGATTTTCACCATTGGCGTGGCGCGTTATGATTGCGCTACCTCATTGGAATTGGATAATATGAACTAGGCCTACGATACGATGCGTCGCTATCGCAAAGCGACACTGGAAATTGATAATTTCTATTTACACTGACTCCGTGATGCGCTACGTGTCAAAAGAACGGTGTTTAATGACTCAAACTTAAAATCGCCATAACTTTTTACCCGGTTATCGGATTTGAGCAAATTTTATATCGTTGGAAAGCTAATTGAATTACCTATGCAATGACAGGCTCTAAACTAAAAAATAATTATTATTTTGAAAATTGTATATATAAATACTCATGCACTGGAACTTATATTATGCTAGGGAAATACAGGGCATTACAATATCTCCCCCTTGGGATCATTCGTCCTCGAATGAAACTGATTAAGCTGAGAAAACTAATGGACTAAGATTACACACTGAATATGCAAATCTGATGCTTAGAATGCATGACTGAACTAATTCATGAATGAATGACTAACATGAACATGATGTGCAACTAAAACTGAACATGATAGAGGAAAAATCTTAAGAAGATTTGGTACCTTATACTAAATTTGGATTCGTGGTGAAAAGATGAGAGCACTTGGTTTGCATATCTGTCTTTGCTTCCCAAGTGGCTCCCTCAACAGACTGATTCTGATAAAAAAACTTTGACTAGTGGAACTTCTTTGTTCGCAAGACTATTCTGAATCTCTATACTTTCTAAGGGAACAACTACCTCTGGATCATCAATACACATTTTCAACAATGAGACATGGAACACTGGGTGTACTGAGGCTAAATCTGAAGGCAACTCAAGCTTGTAAGTTGCCTTTCTAAAACAACTAAGAATTCTAAAGGGACCGACATATCAGGGACTGAGTTTCCCTTTCTTACTGAATCTTTTCACTCCTTTCATGGGAGACATTTTCAAGTACACAAAATCACCAACCTCAAACTTGATATCCTTTCTCCTCACATCAGCATATGATTTTTGTTGGCTCTAGGTAGCCCTAATCCTTTCTCTTGTCAACTGAACCTTCTCTAACACATCAAACACCAAGTCAGGCCCTACTACTTCAGCCTCACTTTCTTCAAACCATCCAATTAGAGATCTACATCTCCTACCATAGAGAACTTCAAACGGAGCCATACAGATACTTGAATGATAGCTTTTATTGTATGCAAATTTAATCAAAGGCAAATGGTCTTCCCAACTACCCTTGAAATCAACTATGCATACTTTCAGCATATCTTCTAGAGTCTGAATGGTCCTTTCTGCTTGGCCGTCTATTTGAGGGTGAAAAGCTGTACTGAGGTGGACTTGGGTACCAAGACCCTTTTGAAATGACTCCTAGAAGTGAGAGGTAAACTGGGTACCTCTATCAGAGATGATAGATAAGAAAACATTATGCAACCTGACCAACTCTCTGAGATAGAGTTTTGCATAGTCCTCGGCTGAATAAGAGGTATGGATTGGCAAAATTAAGCTGATTTGGTAATCCTATATATGATAACCCAAATAGAATCATGCTGATGATGGGTATGAGAAAAACCTCTCATAAAATCCATGTTCACTTCCTCCCACTTCTAAGTGGGAATACTGAACTCCTGCATGGTCTCACTATGTTTCTGGTGCTCAATCTTAACTTGCTGACATGTAGAGCACATAGCCACAAACTCTGCAATATCCCTCTTCATCCCACTCCACTAATAGATCTTTCATAAATCGCTGTACATCATAGTGGCCCCTTGATGAATAGAGTAACACACACCATACGTTTTTGCAAAAATTTGTTTTCTCAAATCGTCTACACCATACACACACAATCTACCTCCGATTGTTGTCGGGGCCTTGATGATGCATGACGTCTTTGATTATCTACGAAGATTGTTTATTCTTATAAGATCCTCTTATTGTCATCGGGGACTTGATGATACATGACGTCTTTGATTATCTATGAAGACTATTGATTGTTGTTAGATCCTCCGATTGTCTTCGGGGACTTGATGATATATGATTTCTTCGATTTTCTATAAATATTATTAATTATTGTAAGATCCTACAGTTGTCTTTGGGGACTTGATGATGCATAACACTTTTGATTATCTACAAAGATTGTTGATTGTCCTCTAGTTCTTTTAAGAGAATAATACATTTGTTGGTCCTTTATTTAAGCTCTTGCTAGTGTTAGGATAATTTTAGTCGGGTGAAAGTCATTGGTCATGTTCTAAGTATTCAAATAATGTCAAGTAGACGTGTCTTGGAGCATCTATTTTATCATAGGTAGGCTTACGTTCGTATAGACTCATACAGATGGATCTAGCTTTGATATGTTTTGAATTTAAAACATTTATGGATTAGTCAAACAGTAAGGCCAAAAAAAGTTATAATGAAGGTAATAAAAGATGTTACATGGCTGAACGATGAATACTAATTAGTAGGAGAGGGCTGGAATAATTCCCTTAAGAAGTGAGAGAATATTAAGGCTTCATCATCAATAAGAAAATATCTTACGATTGAGATGTCAAGACTAAGAAGAGGGCTTGAAATATTCTAAATACATTAGCTGGGAAGAAAGAGCAAATCATGGGTGGTGACTGACAATGTGTAACGACCCGGGACTACCCCCTAATCGTCACACGGTACTTACAGCCCTGAGGGACCACAAGCTAACCTATGAGCTGGTACCTACTGTAAGTACTGGATAACATGGTCATAAATACGGAAGAATACTGACATGCCATAAGGTTTTAATAACTGAATTTAAAACTTAAATGTGAGTCTATGGAAACAACTAACTGAATCTGATAAAATAATGATAAACTGGATAACTAACTGTACTGTCTGAATACTGAATAACTGACTCTAATGTCTAAAAAGCCTTTAAAACTAACTGACTAAATATTAGTTGATAGGATAGCCCCCAACTAACTCTAACTAACTACTAACTGAGACGTGAAATAAAGTAAGTCTATTCTCGAAGTATGAGGACTCACCACTTCTACTACTGAGGAATTGATAAGTTTAATCATGAGCTGGGAACTGAGTGTCAGAACCTATGATATAATACATCATAACACAAAAGAAAAGATATGCGGTCAGTACTTTGAATGTACTGATATTCTAAATGGGGTAGGCTGATATGTTATGTTACAGCTTTTGACGTAACATTTTGGACCTTTTTCTTAGGATAATTATGTGTTTTCAAGCAACTACTATTGTATTTAACAAGGTGTTTTAGTGTTTTTCAGGATAAGAATTGAGTATGAGGAACAACTTGGACAAAACAAAGGAGAAATGATCAGCGATGACTTAGGCGACGGGACGTCGGCCTTGGGATGAACCATTGGCCAGAGACGTTACCCAATAACAGAAGACAGATACACTGGACATCTTGCAATGGTCCAGGTGATGGGCCATCGGCTATGTGATGAACCGTCGGTCCTGACCGTCGCTAAAAAAAAGAATATATACCCACTGGATGTTACGCGACGGACTAGGCGACGTACCGTTGATATTGCGATGAACCATCGTCCTACCCGTCACCCAGAAGCAGAACACAAACTTACTAGAAATCCAGTGACGGGCTATCACCTCAGTGACGACCCATCGCTCGACTCGTTGAGCATAAAACAGCAACTCCGAATTCAAATTTTAAAGTTCTAGTTCTGGAAACATATAAATACCGAGTATTAGGGTTTATTTTGTATCTTTTGTCATTAGTTTTATACTTTATGCTCTATTGAGAGATGTGTAACACTTTTTATTGAGATTTGAATCTAGAGAATGAGATTTAATATTACTAGTACGATGATTCAACTCTTTCATCTTAAGGGGTTGTTCGGTGGTCTTCTTAGAGATGATCCAAATATGCATTTAGTGAATTTTGTCACCATTTGTAAGTCTTTTGATAATACAGGAGTGGGTCAGAATGCTATTTGCCTGTTCTTGTTTTCATTACCTCTATCTGAGGAGGTGACACTATGGTTGAACAAACTGACTCCCGACTCTATAACTAACTGGAGGCAGTTGAACAGAGGCTTTCCTAGAAAGGTTCTTTCCACCCTCCAGAAGGGTACAGTTGAGGGATAAAATTAGTAACTTCCGACAGCTTTCCACTGAAGCTTTTCATGAGACCTGAGGGAGGTTTAAAAAGAAAATGATGTAATGCCCAAACTATAACATGACGGATATTCATCTGATAGCGACTCTTTATCAGGATTAGAATTCTATTATGAAGTCAGTCGTGGATAATGCTGCAGAAGGGTCATTTGTTGACCTTACTTTCCCAGAGGCCTCAAAAATGCTTAGTCAGATGACCAAATAGAGTAGAGCTTGCATACCAGGGATTCTGTGGTAGCAAGCCCTACTGTGTCTGGTAGTATGACTGTAGAGCAACGCAAGAAGGGGGAAGAACGTGACCAGCATATGGCACATTTAAAGACACGGATGGATTTGTCTACTAAGCATCTATCGTCTGGAAAAATGAAGAAGGTGAAAGCTATTGCATCCCAGGGAAGAGCTGATTCTGATTCGGAAGAAGAGGCAAACTATCTAAATAATCAGGGGGGTTTTCGAGGCATTAGCCAAGGAAATCAAGGTCGGAACTATTACGATAAAGCTGGTTATAAGGATAGAAATCAAGGGAACAGGAAGAGCAAAAATGATAGGAGTGGACTATATGTACCACCTAGAAGCAGAGATAATGCCGCAACTAGCTCTGGCAAGATGTTCATGGAGGACATGATGGATAAATTATTAAAAAGAGTTGAGACTACCAACTCTGGGGTGACTACTATGAAGAGTGATTTGTCTTCCATGAGTCAGTTGGTAAACTCCCACTCTAATTCTACCAAGTAACTGAAGCAGCAGATGAGCCAACTCTCGGCAGCACTAAATTAGAGAAAAAGAGACACTTTGCCAAGTGATACAGTTCAAAATCCTCAAAATAATAACTCCTACATGGCAATTACCACACGGAGTGGTAAGGCTTTACCCGGCCCATCAGTGGGCAAAGTTGTGATTGCAGAGGATATTGAGTATAAGGAAACTTATCCAGTGGATCTGAAAAATTGGATGAAGCTATTGATAATACATCATCCAACCATCAGCAGGTTGATGAGTTGGAGAAGAGCAAGGGAAAGAAGACCGAAGTGGTGGTTACTACACTCCCAAAACCACCTCTATCATTTTCCCATCAGTTGAAAAAGAAGGCCGATGACACAAAGTTTGGCAAGTTTATGGCAATGCTAAAGTAGTTGACAATCATTTGCCATTGGTGGAGGCATTGGAGCAAATGCCCGGGTATGCAAAGTTCATGAAAGACCTTGTCACAAAGAAGTGGGCGGTTAGTTATGAGATGGTGGACAATCTCTATCATTGTGGTGCTATTTCCACAAGGTCACTAGTGCAGAAGAAGGTCGACCCGGGAGCATTTACTATCCCATGCACTATTGGGCCTTTTTATTTTGCAAAAACTTTATGTAATTTGGGAGCTAGTATAAACTTGATGCCGCTTGTTGTGTATAAGAAACTGGGTTTGGGGGATCCTACTCCCACAAACATGAGATTAGTTATGGCAGATAGGTCTGTCAAGCGGCCCGTGGGGATTTTATATGATGCATTAGTGAAGGTGGCCAGTTTCATATTTCTAGCTGATTTTGTCATTCTCGATTGTGAGGTAGACTTTGAGGTGACCATAATCTTGGTTAGACCTTTTCTTGCAATCGGAAGTGTACTTATTGATTTAAAGGTAAACAAGCTACTATTCAGCATGAATGATGAAGTAGTTCGATTCAATGTGTGCCAGTCCATGAAACAACATAAAGATATAAGAGTATTTTCTATTGTAGATGTGAATTATGAGGAGGAGCAGGAAGTACCTATAGAGGAAAAATTTGTTGTGGAGACTTTAGCTGTTTTATTAATGAATTTTTATTAAGACGGTATTGAAGATTATGAGGAGACTGTCTGTTCCCTGAAAGGCATGGGGTCTTATTCTTATGCACCCAAGAAGCTAGATTTAGACTTGAAAAAAATCATCCAAGTCCACCAGCCAAGCCGTCTATTGAAGAGCCACCTACTTTGGAGCTGAAAGAGTTACCTGGTCATTTGAGGAATGTGTTCCTAGGTAGTGAAATTACATTACCTATTATTATTATGGCTGACTTAAGTGAACAGCAGGTGGACACCCTCATTTTTGTTCTTAAGAGATATAAGAGGGCTATTGGTAGGATGATTGCAGGCATTATCGGCATTCCTCTTGGTATATGCACATAGAAAATTTAGCTAAAAGAGGATTGTGTCTCGACTATTGAGCATTAAAATCATCTAAACCCACCTATGCAAGAGGTGGTGAAGAAATAAATCATCAAGTGGTTAGATGCAGAAGTGGTATATCCCATCTCAGATAGTAAGTGCGTAAGTCCTATATAGTGCGTGCCTAAGAAAGGGGGAATGACAGTTGTGGCTAATGATAAGAATGAGTTGATCCCATTTAGTCCTGTTACTGGGTGGAGGGTGTGTATGGATTACAGAAAACTCAACTCTTAGACACTGAAGGACCACTTCCCCATGCCTTTCATGGATCAGATGCTTGATCGGTTAGTGGGAAGAGGTTGATACTGCTTCTTAGATGGGTATTCTGGTTACAACCAGATTTCTATTGCTCCTGAAGATCAAGATAAGATGACATTTATGTGCCCATATGGCACATTTTCTGTCAAGAGAATGCCTTTCGGGTTGTGTAATGAACCTGGCACTTTTCAGCGGTGCAGGATGTCGATATTCTTTGATATGATTTAAGACACCTTAGAGGTGTTTATGGATGATTTCTCGATGTCGTTGATTCTTTGAGCTCTGCTTGTTAAATCTGAGTACGGCATTGCAGCGGTGTGAGGAGTACAACTTTGTGCTTAATTGGGAGAAATGCCACTTCATGGTGAAGGAGGGCATTGTTCTCGGTCACAAAATTTTAGCAAAGGGGACTAAAGTTGATCGAGATAAATTTGAGGTTATAGAGAATCTTCCACCTCCTATTTCAGTGAAGGGGTTGTGAAGTTTCCTTGGTCATGATGGCTTCTATAGGAGGTTCATAAAAGACTTCTCAAAGATCGCAAATCCCTTTTGCAAAATTTTGTAGAAGGAAGTCAAATTCTCCTTTGATGATGATTGCTTGAAGGAATTTGAATGCCTTAAAGAGAAGCTGGTTAATACTCTTATTATTGTTGCACCGTATTGGTCAAAACCGTTTGAGATCATATGTGATGCAAGCGATGTTGCCCTTGGAGATGTGCTAGGAAAAAAGAAAGACAAATTATTTCATCCAATTTATTATGCCAGCAAAATGCTAAATGGAGCTCAAAAGAACTACACCTTCATAGAACAGGAACTTCTTGCAGTAGTCTATGCTTTTGAGAAGTTTCGGGCTTATTTACTAGGAACTAAGATGGTGGTCCACACTGACCATGCAGCCTTGAGATATTTGATGGAGAAAAAAGATTCAAAAGCCAGGTTAATCAGATGGGTGCCGCTACTTCAAGAATTTGCCTTTGAATTCAAAGATAGAAATGGTTGTAAAAACCAAGTTGCGGATCATCTGTCCATACTAGAAAGTGAACAAGCAGTTAGAGATGAATTTGAGATCAATGACGCATTTCAAGATGAGGAAATCTTGACTGATGTTATGGAAAAAATACCTTGGTATGCTGATTTCGCAAATTATGTGGTGAGCAAGGTGATACAAGAGAATCTTTCCTTTCATAAAAGGAAATTTTTTTTCCATGATGTTACCCATTGCTTCTGGGATGAACCGTATATTTTTTGGCGATGTGTGGATGGTATTATTAGACAGTACATCCCAGAAGTAGATATGTTGAGTATACTAGAAGCGAGTCATTCTTCCCCAGTGGGAGGTCACTATACAGGTGATTGGACTGCAAGAAAAGTGCTTCAGAGTGGCTACTATTATCCCTCTTTGTTCAAAGATGCCGACGAGTTCGTGAAGAGGTGTGACCAATGTCAAAGGCAAAGGTCTATTTCAAATTATCATGAGATGTCAATGTCTAAAATGTTGGAGGTAGAATTATTTGATTTCTGGGGCATTGACTTATGGGGCCCTTCGTCAGCTCATTTGGGATGAAGTACATATTAGTGGTCGTTGACTACGTATCAAAATGGGTTGAGGAAGTGGCTCTGGCGGATAATGAAGGAAAGTGGGTTGTTGTATTCTTAAAAAGAAATATCTTCTCTCACTTTGGGGTACCACATACCATCATAAGCGATGTAGGATCACACTTTTGCAATAAGAAATTTAGAGTCGCCTTGGCAAAATATGGAGTCAAACAGAATAAGGTGGCTACCCCATACCACCCACAGACCAGTGGGAAATCGATAAATTAAAGCTATCCTTGCCAAGACTGTAAATACTAACAGGAAATATTGGTCTAGTAAGTTGTATGATGCCTTATGGGCCTATCGAACGACTTTCAAGACACCAATTGGCATGCCACCATACCAATTGGTTTATGGAAAACGTGTCATCTACTAATTAAACTGGAGTATAAAGCACTATAGGAACTGAAGCGGCTTAATTTGAACTAGCATGAGGCAGCAGATATAAGGTTGGGGTAGCTATATCAGGCGGATGAGTTCCGTCTTGGAGCTTATGAAAGAGCTGACTTGTAAAAAGAAAGAATAAAGAAGTACCATGATTGTAGAATTGAAAAGCGAGATTTTCAAAAAGGTGACTTGGTGCTCCTCTTCATCTCTCGACTCAAGCTTTTTCCAAGTAAGCTTAAATTCAAATGGTCTGGCCCGTTTAGAGTGAACCAAGTCTACTCATCTGGAGTAGTGAAACTCAAAGATAAAGATGGAAGTGTCTTCAAAGTTAACGGGCAATGAATTAAACTATATATCAACCCAATAGACTCGATAAGAAGTATTGATACTATCTATCTTGATAAAGTTTGAGTAATTGAGATAATTGAGTCGTGCCGCGATGATAAATCAGGCGCTAGTAGGAGGTAAACCACAGTTTTTTGTTGTAAAGCATTAGTTTTAGTGATTTCATTATTATGTGCAAGCTGAAGGGTTTGTGTAAGTGTGCAGGTCTGAAAGCACAATAAAACAGAAACTAAAAAAGTTTAGGGGTGATCGACGGATCGTCGGTGACTCGACGATCATCGTGGTAGCTGTCGCAGCAAAGTCCAGAAACAAGGTTACTGGAAGAGTAGCGATGGTTTAACCGATGTACCATGTCATACTCGATGGATCATCGACTCAACTATCGCCAGTATGTCTCTAGGTATATTCACTAGAAAGGGACGAAGGTTTGACCGACGGACCGTCATATATGCGATAAACCATAGCATGAACCTTATTTTAGCGGGTCGGGTCACATTAGTTTAAATAGTCGGATTTTTCATTTTTATCCGACCTAAATAGTTTTAAATTGATAAGTTAAGGCGGTTGAATAACGTCCCAACTGTTTAAATACCTGAGGCTATTTAGTGTCCCTGCATTCAAAGAATCTGAGAATTTTCATTACCTCCTTAAAATTCTCATATTCCCTTCCCCCATCTATTTAAACTTCATCTCCTCTTTAGTCTTTCAAACATAAGCAACAAGAACTCTTCTCAAAAAACAAAAAGAATGAACTTGTGTCCAGTATTTAGAGTACAAGGGAGGATATTGTTCAAGTATTGCAGTACTCAGGTATGATCATTTTGTTGTCTACATTTTATTCATCTATGAGAACAAAGAAACCATATGAAGTTTGTGAATATTGAAATGTTTCTTTTGATTTTGATTTGGTTCTGTGTGTGGCCTGAACTAAACTGACACTTAGCAAACATTATCCTGGATAAAGTCTGAGTAACCTATGGATCAAAGATGGCAAAATATGGTGATATACTATTGATAAAAATACAATAAAAATCATTCTTAATGGAAGAGTATGCAAGGTGTTTGATAAAATACCGAAATGAGGCCTGAAAGTAAAAATGGCAGGTGACGGTTAGAGAGATAGACCGTTGGATACCTGATAACCCATCGCCTAAAACAATCACCACTTTCTCAGAATCAGTGTTACTGGAATGACCTTGATGGGTTAGGTCAATGGACCGTCGTAGGCCCGACGTACCATTGCCCTAACCGTCGTTGGTCTATAATTTTTCTTGTCTTCTGGTTTAAGTCTATGAACAAATAAACATTTTGATTGTAGGTATCACGGCAAACAAATTACCACACACCATAGGTAGAGGTAGAGGCCGAGGGGCCAGACAAGGGCAATCACAAGATGCAGATGCCCCAACACACAACACTCGACGTAATCGTCAGGTCGTTTCTTCATCCTTCCAGTCTGAAGAAGAGGGTGAAAGAAGTAGTAGAAGCAGCTTAAGTTTAACTCTAGTTGATGAAGGTATTGAAGTATCTAACCCCATCCAAGAGGATATTCCAGAATAAGAGGACCCGAATTTGGTTCGACGCAAGTATCCATAAGTACGGGAAGCTATAAGATGGCAGGTTGAGGGTGCTCGAGAGCATTTCTACAAAGGGTTGGCACCAATAGACAGGGTAGCCATAAAGAGATCTATTTTTTAAGAACATCAGATTGTTACAACAAACTTACCCGAGTACTCAGAACTTGAACGTCGATTCAATGAATATGAGTTGGCATGGATGAGCAGACCACTTGGATCCTATCAACCAAACTTGGTACGTGAGTTTTTTTCCAATTACTTAGCGTTGCTGGAGAAGAATTGTCCCCAAGGAAAGTCAGCAGCTGATATGAACAAGATGGATACAGTTCCTGTTCGTGGAATTAACATAGACATCTCAGAGTGTACGTTGAACAGATTCTTGTTAAGGAATGAATATCAGATACCAGATACATTACCTAACTTGAAGCATTGGTTGTTCACACGGACTCACCAAAATCCATGGTTAGCCAGAATATTGACAGATAAAAGAGAGCCTGCATGGCTACATAACCCCCATGAAAAGATATCTAAGTCATCCCTAAGCTTTAGGGCCAAGTTATGGTAGGTAATTATTAGGCTGAGATTGATGCCAACAGGCGGTGATGGCCGCCTAGAACTAACTAGAGTTGTGATTGTTACTTCTTTGATTGAGGGGTTGACAGTGGATTTTGGCCATATCATTTTTGACGAGTTATTTTACCACACTCATAAGACTTAGACTGCATTACCATTTCCATGCCTTATCATAGAATTGTGCAAGCAGGCGAAGGTACCTTTGATTAGCGGAATAAATAATGCGATCCAGGCAATACACAAGTAGAATATTGAAAAGAATAGGGATGACTCAAAGTTCTACATGCGAGTCAATAGACCCCAAGCTCAACAAACTCAGTCGGCGCCAATTCCAGAGTCATCAAAAGTCCCTTTAGGAATACCACTACCTCTTGCTATGTATGTGCCTCCGACCACAATTGCAGGTTTATCTTCGATGCCTATGGGTGGGAACATAGATTCTGCATTAGTTCCACCCTAATATTTTGAGTATAGGCTAAACAAAGATAACTTTACAAAGACAGTCCAAGCACAGACGAGGTTTGAAAAGCACTTGTCTATATAGGGGGCAGATTTCAAACCCTTCGTTGAAAAAATTATGAAGGAAGCAGTGAGGCATTTCAAGAACATGCAACTAAGAATGGACAACATGGAATAGCGAATCAACAAGAAGCTGGATGCCATGTCCAGTTTGGATTTTGCAAAATTGATGGAGAAAGTTAAATAAATCCGGGCTGACATTGACAAGATGAATCAGCCACCACAACAACCTATATTTGATCCATTCCAGATCAAAAGTAATGAAGACGAAGGTCTTATTAACTTAATGGGGCGACCGATCAAAGATAAGGGTAAGAAAGTAGTGGAGACTGATGAAAAAGTTACACGAAATCTGCTAAAAGAAATAGACTTAAAGTCATGTCGCCAAAGGAGCGAAATCATCCTGACATGAAGAAAGAAAGAAGAAAATCAAGGAAAGATGAAGAAAGAAGAAGAAATAAAGTAGAGGACAAAACAGCTGGAGTGTCTACCAGTTCTGCCTCTGCTAGAAGGCAAATTGTAGATCCTGCGGGAGATGTGGTACCTCCGATTTCAAAGAGAGAGATTGCGATCACTCCCACCACCATGTGGGTCATATAGCATTGGGTGAGGACACAACAGCCTCATCATACTTCACAGATGCCTCAGATGAATAAGAGGCACCACAAGTATTTCCCCTCTTTTGTACTTAAAATTATATGCATTGAGGATAAAGCACTATTTTTCTGTGGGGGTGGAATGTTCTTGTACGATGGGGGTTGTGTTGCTGATATTCTTAACCCTACCATGTGCTATCTAGAAGAATCGGCATGTCTAGGTTTAATTTATATTTTTATTGCTTTCAAGTCTTGTTATGTTACTGATATTGGTCTATGAAATAAAAGTGTTGTTTGTGTTAGTACTTTGTTGTAAATATGAATGATGAATGATGTTGGCATCAAGTTATGACTATTTCCATTCGGTTGTTTATTTTTGTCTCCTAAAATATGTGCTTAACTGTTAGTGGTTCTGTAGTTGGCATTAATCTGTAAATTCACTGTAAATTCACATGACATGTGATGCATATCTTAGGAATAATAAAATGAGTTTGACTCAGTTGTCACTGTGTGTGCGAGTACTTTGTATTAGTTCTGATATAGTATAGTACCTAGAACTTGCCTGGTTCATTTGATGTTGTTCTGTGGTTGATGAGGTGAGAAGTGATAGTAGGCCACCTTGTGTTGTTAGTCCAATTAGCCAAAATGACCCTACCTAAAATAATTTTCCATGTTTGAACCCTTCTTTGAGACTTTGTAGATTTCCTTCATCACCTAGTATCCTAGTTAACTCTCTTTCAGCTGTTAACTCCTAGATCTGGCCTTGGCCTAGAAATGGGTAATATGTACCGAAACTTAGGTAAAACATCTAAGTTGAGGGTGGATATTGTAGGGTTGTTAACTTCCTAATGGATGGATGGTCTAGAACTTTAACTAGAGCATTTGGCCCTAGTCTAGTTGAGACAATGTGCACCTTGACTTATGGCATCAACCAACCTAAGTTGAGGATGGCTAATGCCTTTTGTAAATATCTCTAAAAAAAGAGGTGTGTTTACTGTGGTGAATCATAAATGAATGAGAAAAGGGCAAGTGAGTTAGAAAAGTAATGGCCTTGATGAGAAGAAGTTGAAGGCAAAGAGAGTGAAAGTTTAGTTCATAGTCACTTTTGCCCAAAATTCCTTCCTGACCTAGCCAGACACCTCATTACTAGCCTGGAAAAGACATGTTTGATCTTGGAACACAGCCATAAGGGGGTGTTGGATGATAAAGGCAAGCCTATGGGTACTTGTACTATGTTAGTAACTTCTTTGATGAATGAGAGGTTTTGAGTTGTATCTATAAAATATTTTGAGCGGTGGATCTCCTTGACTATGAGGGAAACCTGAGTTACACTTAATTCGGCTGATTTCTGTAGATACTTGTATCCATATATATGTAGATGAACTGAACTCAAAATAATGCTGGTTATAGACTCTGAAATTTTAATTTATATGATTTGGATGACAAGTGAATGGTTGTGTGAAAACTTGTTCAGTAGAAAATATATGTCATCATGTTGTTCATATTTGTGGTTTGGTGCTGAGTTGCTTGACGACAAGCAATTGCCTTAAGTTGAGGGTGTTGATGTTACGGCTTTTAACGTTACATTTTGGACCTTTTTCTTAGGATAATTGTGTGTTTTCAAGCAACAACTGTTGGTTTTAACAAAGTATTTTAGTGTTTTTAGGATAAGAACTGAGTATGAGGAACAACTTGGACAAACTGGATAGAAAAAAGGAGAAATGATCAGTGACGGCTTAGGTGATGGGACATTGGCCTTGTGATGAATCGTCGGCCAGAACCGTCACCCAATAACAGAAGACAAATACACTGGACATCTTGCGACGGTCCAGACGATGGGCCATCGGCTATGCGATGAATCGTCGGTCCAGACCGTCGCCAGGAAATAGAATGCATACCCACTAGAAGTTATGCGACGGACCAAGTGACGTACCATTGGTATTGCAATGAACTGTCATCCTACCCGTCGCCCATAAGTAGAACACAGACTCACTGGAGCTCCAGCGATGGGCCGTCGCTCGACCCATCGAGCATGAAGCAGAAACTTCGAATTCAAATTTTAAAGTTCAGTTCTGGAAACATATAAATACCAAGTATTAGGGTTTATTCCGTATCTTTTGTCATTATTTTCATAATTTCTCCTCTATTGAGAGCTATGTAACATTTTTCATTGAGATTTGAATCTAGAGATTGAGATTTGATTATTAGTTTTTATATTTTCCATTGAAGATTAAGAAGAACAATATTGTGACTTTTGTAAGTACTCTCTTGAAGCTATTTATGAACATCAATATATCTTTGATTTCTTATATGGATATGAGTAGCCAAACTCGCATAACTAGGGTTATGGGAGCCTTGTTGTAAATAACTATTTTAGGGTTGTGAATCGGTTTGATTTCTAATATCAATGAAATTGCATGAATCTTTCTTTATTGTAATGACATCTCTTGGTTGCAAACTTGAGAAGTGAGCCCATGAACACCACTTGTCTGACAAGAAAGTTGATGTTAGAAAAAAAAAAAGTGATACATATGAACTCCATAGGTTTATCCTTTGGGTTAATGGGTTGATGCCTTAATAGGATCAACCCTCATGAGAGTGTTATTGAATAATGCATGAATCCTTTAAGTTCGGGAGGAGTAAAGGGTGAAACACTCATTAGGTTGAGAAACACGTAGGTAATTCTTAGAATTCAATAATTCTTGTAATTGAACACATAAGTTAGAATTTGAACACATATTCACAACCCTAACTGTTTGAACATCTTGGTGAGCATAACCCTAGTTAATTCATTCTCATTGAAATTATATCTACATTAACTCTCATTAGCTGGACCTTGTGTGATACAAATATGAAGGAATATTGTTAACACATCCAAACCCCTTTTTTACTCAGGAACCTTAGATCAACAGTTTAATAAAAGTCACAATACTTAGTGAACACAGTATTCGCTATGGGATTAACGCCCAACCCAGTTGGGTTCTATATTTGACAGTGATTGCTTACTCTATCGTAAGAGAGGTGTAATTTGGGCATATCAATATGCATGATTTCATGAACAGAACTAGTAACTAACTGGATATGCATGTAAATGATGGAGTACTAAATAAAGAGCATGGAATTTGTAGATACTGAAAATGCATGAAAAATTGTAAATACTGAGGATGCATGACCAAGCATATAACATGAACTAAGTAAAATCTATAAACTGAAATACTGAAATAACTAAAATTTGTATGCTTTGGTCAAATAATACTAAGACTGAATAACTAAGCTGGGACTGTAACTGAGATTATATCTGAGACAGTGGGAGGTATCATCTAACCGGCATTCCCCAATTTGAGCTAATCGGGGTCCAACCTATAACCCCAGTTAGAAGGGTGTTAATACCGTGCTAGGAGTACTAACGATGACTGTGTGGATCCACTAAACTGATATAATGTCCAAAGGACTAAGGGTGTCAAGCCTGAACTGACGGGTGACCCCTACAAGATAGTCAAGCCTAATCTGACGGGTGACTTCTCATATCCTATGCTGAATACGTAGTTCTGGAGTATAGGGACTGCTACTAATGACTCTGCTTATCTGATGGGGAAGGCACCATCCCTATACTCACTCGGTACTAAATCCTACTCCCAACTGAAAGACACTGAAATACTAGACTGTTCTGAGTTTATCTGACTGGCAACTGACTGTTCTAATAATGCTCATAGTATGTTCTAAAGACTATTATGTAATGTACTGATACTATACTACATAAACAACTATGTTTTTGGATTCAATACCCCCAAGACTCAAAACAATAACAGTAAAATGACACTAAAGCTTGGAAGACCAAGCATGAAGGCTTTTATTAAATTAATCACTCTTGTAGGCATTTTATCAAACACTTGGAGTTCATGGTTTGATCAAATCATAGGTATGTCATAGAACTTGTATTAAAAGCATGAATTCAACATGAATAATACTAAAGGGAAAAGGCATCGTTTTCACCCTAAACTATACCCGAAAAGTCTAAATCACACCTAAACTGTACTAGTGACCTATTACACACCTTAACTATAAAAAAGTGGTATTATTACCTCCCCGCAACTCCCATTCTAAGGCGCGTGTGTTACACTTATTTTAGGTGCGTCCAGCCTATTAAATAACAAAAGTAAACGGCTAAAAACATTAAGGAAAAAGTCATCGTTTCCACCCCAAACTATAGTTGAAAAGTCGAATCCACACCTAAACTATATAAGGGACCTATTACACACCTTAACTATAAAAAAGTGATACTTTTTACTGACGTGATGCTGACATGGCAGCGCGTTTAAAACACTACACCACATGCAAGTGGTGGTAGCCTGACAGGGTGTAAATGGTTTCATTTTCTTATAGTTTAGGTGTGTAATAGGTCACTAGTATAGTTTAGGTGTGGCTTCGAATTTTCAGATATAGTTTGGGGTGGAAACGATGCCTTTTTCCTAATACTAAATCATGATTTAATTCAAGGAATGATAACATTAAAATATGGAGAATTGAATAACAACAATAATTTCATTAAAACATGGTATAAAATCATAGTTTACGGAGATTCATGGGTGAAATCACAATTTAAAATATAGTAACTTAAAAGATTATAACTTGGTGATTAAAATAGGTTACTTGGGCTCCATGGATAAAAGGGATTCATGGATGAATTTCTAACATGCCTGGGATAATGAATTTCTTGAAGTTCTGGGTGAGTTCTTGTGGATTGGCCTTGAAATTGGAGAGCTAGGGTTCTTGATTTGGGAGAGAAAACTTCTTGATTTGGGAGAAAATAATTAAAATAATGAGTCTAAAAATATTTTTAGGGCTTAAAAGCACACTTGAGCGGATTAAAATTAGGGAAAAGTACTTTTTTACCCTTGGGCAAAACTTTTAATTTTTGTCGAATTTTTCCAAAATGGGAACCTGGAGCGATGCGGCGCTATCACGCCGTGTTACTAGAAACTGACAACTGGGAATTGGGCTGACGGCGCGACATGAAGAAATCGTGATGCCCCTTTGATTCTGATTTTCAACATTGGCGCGGCGCGCTATAATCGCGCTGCCTCACTGGATTTAGACAATTATGAACTGGGCCTACGGCATGACGTGCCACTATTATAAAGCAATGCTAAAAATTGACAATTGCTATTTACACTGACTCTGCGATGTGCTAAGGGTCAAAATAACAGTGTTTGATGACTGGAACTTAAAATCTTCATAACTTCTTACCCGGTTATCGAATTTGGGCGAATTTTATATCGTTGAAAAGCTAATTGAATTTTCTAAACAAAGGCAGGCTCTAAACTAAAAAATAATGAGTATTTAAAAAATTATATATATGAATACTCACGCATTGAGACTTAGATTATGCTAGGGAAATATGGGGCGTTACACAATGCCACACCATTATTGTAATGAAAAGAGTATCGAATAAATACAAGAACTTCAAAAAATATATATCCATATACTAGGAAAGAAAGAATAAAAGACTATTGGTCAGGGTTGAATAGTGTCTCTCGCCAGTTAGATTGGACAAGGCTCCAATCAGCGGTAGAGTTTTAATTAGTACTCCCATTTATTGAATAAAGAGGTATGTTGTGAAAAAGTAGAGCTTCGACAATACTCCACTTTGTTAGTTTGAAAAAATATGGTATGAAGGTAGGGAGTTGAAAATAGTCCGTGTTTATTGACCTCGAGAAGAAGGACGAATAAAGGTAGAATTTCAAAAGTACTCTTATTAGAAAAAATGGGTCAAACATTTGTGGAGTCATATGTGTAGACTCGAAAAGTAAAGTCAAATGAAAATGTTCTGCGTTTTTTGACAATAAATAAAGAATCAATCATTGGAAGAATACTTAATATCCTACACCCATATGGATCAAAAGTATTAGATGTAGGTGAAATTTTCATAATACTTGATAGCTGTGGATTTGAAAAAGGTGTCGAATGTAAACAAAGATTTTGAGAACACACCACTTTAAAAGAAATACGTTCCATGAAATAGAGTTTTAGAGATATTCTATATTTTGATAGGGGATGTTAAAGATTGATGGAGTTTGGGTATTACTCCAAATATATTGAATTGAAAAGGAGTGTAGGGTGAAGGCGAACTTTTGAAAATACTCCACGTCTATTGACGAAATTTAATAAAAGACAACCACAATTATTTTTAATCATTAGTGTTTAGTCTCTCGACTATCTGATTCAATCTTCACACAAAGTATGTCATAAGGTACATGACTCTTTGACAAAAGGGCGCCTTCCTAGTTGCAGAGACGATATATTGGACCATCCTACCTAAGGTGTATGCAACATGACCTATTTCTAGAGTAAGATTTTTTCCTAAATGTTTGAGAGTAGGACCGAATAGCTGCGAGAAGGCGCACTAACCTAATTGCAATGACTCTTAGACTAAAGAATCCAAAGAAGATTTGGAGAAGTGTGAGATACCTCCCGTGTGAACTACAATGTGTGAATTGTGTACGACTAAAGACTTGATACAAAAGTGTAGATGAGAAAACATAACAACCAATGTTTTCAAACAAATAAGGAACGCACATTTTGATTTGGCTTGCGTCTTTTCAAATAATACAGTGTATATTTGTAACATTTATATTAGGTGAAATAGCTTGGTGGACCCTTGTGTTTGTCTTGTTTTGTAAAGTGGATACTTCTACTTATACTTTTGTCAGCAAGACCCTTGAACTCATTTAAAACAAATATTTTAAACATTTTTTTTAACATGTCATCCTATGTGGTTGGGACCACATAGGATCATGTGATTAAAACATCAAAGGTGCGTCACACATAAAAAATAGGGCCTCAACGGTCCACAAAGGGCATATATAAGCCCCTCTTCCTCATTTTCTTCCAACACCATTGTTGGAGTAATTTGAGCCTTTTTATCTCATTTTCTCTATTTTCTCTCTCTAATTTCTTGCCTTAATTTTTTATTTTTTTCCTGCTGTGGTTTTTTTTGTTGTACCTTAATTTTTAGTCTATTTCTCTCTCTAATTTTTTTGTAACTCCATGACAATTCGGGTTTGTTATTGTGGGCTTTATGTTGAACTTAAGATGTCAAGAACACCAACTAATCTTGAAAGAATGTTTTAGGGCTGTCAAAAATATAAAGATGGTAATGGTTGTAGATTCTTTCGATGAGAGGATGAAAATGAACAATACTACATAAATAATTCATCAATAATTTCAGAGTAGGGAAGTAAAGTCAAATATAGAAGGCAACGAAGATAAGAAAGGCTGGGAAAAAATGGAAGACATGAGAGATCAAGCCCTAGCTTTGATACCGTTGTTATCATCATTATTGTCATTTGGTTTCTATCTATTGTATTTAAGATGGCTTGATATTTGTAGTTGCAATGTGCAATGATAATGAGATTGAAATTTAATGACAAACGCCATTTTGCCAACATAAAAATCTTTAATATTTAATGTCTTAATAAGATTTGACATCAAAAAGCTTATTTTAACAACACCATTAATGAGAAATGCACCAGAAGTCATACAATACTTGTCTTAACAACACTTGGGATTAATTAAAATAAAAAACTAAAAATACATAGAGAATTCTACTACTGTGCGGCTTGAGTGCTTAGTTGAACTGATTCTTGCTGACTTGAGTGCTTGATGTGGCTTTAGTGGTTGTAGAAAATTTTGCCTTTGATCTTTTGTAACTCTGTTCTTGTAGCTATGTTTGAGTTACTACAGTTCCACCTTTCCACCTTAGTCCATTTGGTTTGTAACCCAAGTCAATATTAGTTGGAACTGAACTAATTAGTGTTGGACTATGTAACACTCTATCAGTATTTCTGGACTGAAAAATAATAAAATTAATTAGAGATGCACTAATTAATACCAATTAAATGTATTTAGATGATAGAAAATTTACCCTCTGCACTACACTACCACTTGGTCCAAACAGCACACCAAAACCAACTGTTTTTGCCTTCTTTTATTTTGGTCTTTTATATGCAAGATTTCCACCACCTCTAAAAATTGTACTAGTCTTCCTCTTTTAGGCACCAACACTAGTAGTAGACTGTTGAGTTGTAGATTGTGTAGTATTATCACATACTACAGAAGTGGTTGCAGGCATCACATCAGTTGTAGGCCTTATATCAGTTGTTGAGGAAGTTGCAGGCCTCACACCACCAATCGATGTAGCATTTGTAGGCCTTTTTGCAGCTGTTGTTGCACTATGAGGCTTTCTTCTGCTTGATGTAGTATTTGTAGGCCTATCAACACCTGTCGAAGCATTTGCAGGTCTCTCAGCAGCAGCTAAAGTACTAGTGCTAAGTTGCATACTTGGTTGATTGTTATTTGCAGATGCTGTAGCAGTTCCATAGCTACCAGTGAAATCTTATTTCTATAAAAAATATGTTAATGTCAAAAACACATTCAAAAAGAGTAAAATTCATCAATAAGAAGATATTTAGCTTACTAAAGTTGGACATCCTTTTTTGTTGTGTCAGATAGACTTTCACACAGAACATGTCATTTTTCTTCCCTTTCTTTAAACCTTCCCAAAGTTTTTATTAACAGGCCCATCCCTATCTTTCTTTTTATTTTTACTTGGCCTTCCTATAATGGGAGTAATCTCAGGTGGCTCTATTGCTGGTCTTATGATTATTGGCCACATCATCATGTTTCTTATTGGTTGAATATACTTATTATATGCCTTTAGATGTGTTTTCTTTTGATACTCGTGATCAAAAAATAACTCCACATTCCATTCCTTGTAATGCATTGCAGCAATTGCATGTGCACAAGGAATTCCCTTTAATTACTATAACCTACAACTACATTGCTTCCTCTTCACGTTAACAATATGTGTATATGGTAGATCACCAATCTCAAAGTCAATATCACCATTAAATCTCACCTCATACTTGACTACATATTCACTATTCTCTGGAAGAACTTCCATAGACATTGGTGATACATCACTGATCTATCTTTCTGAAAACTCTTGCATTTGATTCATCCTTTTCATGACTTTGCCTCTTATTTCCTTCAACATAGTGATAAGTGTTTTGAACCTAGCACCTGAAATTCAACTATTAAAAGTCTCACACATGTTGTTATCAACCATATCACAGCTGCAATGGTCTTTAAAAAAAGCTCTACTCCATGCCTCTTTATTGTACTTGAGCAAATCTTCCATAATTCCATCACCCAACTCACCCATTTCATTAAGTTTTTTTTTTTGCAAATACACTTCAAATGATGCCCTTGCAACTTGCCAGAATTTTTTTCTCCATTCTTTACCTCTCCAAACCTATTTTTAGTTGGACCATATATGTCTAGCACACCATCTATGCTTGACAGTAGATTAGTAAGTGCCAAATGAAGATCATATCAAACCATGTAAAACAATAGTTAAACATTAATTACAGCAACAAACTAAAAAAAATATAACTTAAAAACATGAATCATCATACCTTCTACATATCAAACACCACTGTCAATCCTTCACCTCCATTTTCTTGAAGTTCTAAATCATGGGTGATGCACCTAAGAAAACAAGACCATGTGTCTTTGGTTTCTTTATCAACTACTGCCTATGATACAAAGTACATTTGACTATTTCCATCTTTAGAAATGCAAGATAACAAGATACCTTTACATACACCTTTGAGAAAGGCATCATCTAAACCAATTATTCTTCTACAATTCTCTTTCCATCCACTTTTTAAGGCCCCAAGACAAATGTAAATGCCCATAAACAACTCTTTTCCTGGAATTGTATTCTTGGATGTCCTAATAGATACAATGGTACCCAGATTGGTGGTTTTCAACTGTTAAGCATAATCATACAACCTAGCAAAATCTTCCATGAAGTTACCAAAATGTTCATTCATAACTCTCATTTTTTCCTTTCTACAGGTTGTTTTACTAACATATAGCCCATAGTCCTTTCTTAAAAGAGCTTGAATCCGATGCAAATTTATTGAAGGATCACTCATAATCCTGTCCTTGTAATGCTTACTAATCCACCAAGGATTACAAAACTTGTTTCTTGTCCTTTTAGAACACATATGGACAGGAAAGTAAGTCTTCACACTAAAATTTTCTGTATTATCAAGACTTTCAAGAATAACCTAAGGACAACCCTTACGCTTACACTTTACCCTTGCTTACACTTTACCCTTACCCTTTTCTTCTCATTAGGTTTCAACTTAAGGTTCACACCTTTTTAAATAGAGTAAGTCTCTTTAAACTCAACACAATTCAAAAAAATCATATACAACTGGAAAAAATACCTTTTTTGAAGTTTTATCAAAGTAGATCTTGGTAAATGAAGTTCTAGGTAATGGATCTACTACTTCATCATCATTAACATGATCTCCTTCCTCTTCACTAATGTCACTACCCGGAAACTGAACTATCAAAATAAGGGTCATCCCCACCCAGTTTACCTTTATATCTAGCCCCCTTATTCTTATAAATTTTCTCTAAACCAGCATCTATACCTACTAGTCTGGATGGTATCTCATGTAGATTTACCCTATCAACCTTTTGTTTAACCTGTTTTTCAATGTTATACTGCCTAGCTTGAAGCAACTCTTCATCCAAATCACTCAAATCATCAATGTTTTCATTAACATCATAAAGTGAATCACCATCACTGTCATTGATATCTAAATCTACTTCAGAATCAGATGTTTGAAGATGGTATATGGAGAAATCATTAACTTTACCTTCCTATAATTCTTCTAAAGAAACCTTAGATTTTTTTGTCTACCCTAGGAGACTGATTTTCATTTATATACTCATTTTCATTTCCATCCAGTGGTTGAGGCGAAGACACATCAGACTTATCAGTTTTAAAAGGGGCTGCCACATCACTATTACAAAGTAGTAATAATGGTGGAGTGGTTGCCACATCAGCCCTAGACATACTAGATTTTGCTATTTTCGAGGCTAATTTTTTGGTAGTTTCAACCTCATTTTCATCATCAACAAGTAAAGGTTCACTAATTTGGTGAAGAACATATACATCAACAAAATCCCCAGCTTTTAAACTTTTGGTAAATCTTAAAACATCAGCATCACTATTTAACATGTAATAACAACCCTTTTTGTTAACTCTACACTCAAAGGTTTCAACTTTTTTCACACCTAATTTCAGTGCTAACTTATGAAACAACATTATATACAGCTCATCTACATCTACTCTAAATTTTTCAGAATCACAAACTCTATTTACATACCTTAGAACAAGGTCTGACAAAAAAAAAACCATAGGTGAATTGATGTGTTATTGTATCCATTTAGTTACAAAGCCTGCACAATAACAAGATAACATATACAATTAGTCAATTATGCAGAAAGCCATAATATATAAAGAAAAAATAAATGAAAAAAAATAATTTCGATTTTACCAAAAGAACCCTAGAATCTAATCAAAATCATAAAGTATGTGATTGAAGGCACAAAACTACTACATATATACGTTTAATAGGAGCATTAGACACCAAAAAGGGCGAAAGCCCCAAAATTTTTGACCCCAATTTTGATTTTACCTAAAAAAAAAAAGACCTAAAATCTAATCAAAATAACAAAACATGTCATTGAAGGCATAAAACTGCTATATATAGGTGTAATAGGAGCATTAAACACGAAAAAATACAAAAGCCCCCCCAAAATCAGCCACAATTCCAATTTTATGAAAAAAAACCTTAAATTCTAATCAAAATCACAAAATATGCCATTGAAGGCATATCACTACTACATATACTACCTACAACATCATTAGACAAAAATAGAGCAAAACCAACAAAAAATTTAAAGAAAAAAATTGTGAATCGTTGAAAACTCTAAAACCTCAAAAACAGACTTCATTAACTTGAACAAAACCTTGAAACAAATTCCAAAATTTTAGAACTAGCACAAAAATTTAAAAGCCTACACTGATTTCAACAACCATCAGCAACAATCGAGCAAAATCAGTGAATTTTTTTAAAAATTGAAATAGGAACGATGGGACGAAGCGTACAAGGGTCTAAAATGACCTAGAAATTAGGTGCTCCTTAAGACTTTATACCTTGTACACATAATTTCATACGTGGCAATTATTTTTAAAATTTTTAATGACGTATCCACAATTCTGCAACACGTTCAGATTAATAGACCGAAAAAAGGTTTAAAAAAATTATTTTAAATGGGTTCAAGGGTCCAGATGACAAAAGTATAAGTATCCACTTTACAAAACAGGACAAGTACAAGGGTCCACCGAGCTATTTCGTCTTTATATTATCAAAAAAATAAACACAAAATAGACAAATATTTCCAAATATAATATTTAACTAAGTTGTTAAGGTCGAAACCTAAATAAATTCCCAATAGAGTCGCCACGCTGTTGCGTCCTATTTCGAATCGTCCGAAATAGTCCACAACATAATGGTGGTCGTGATGACTCTTCTAGTTTTTGAAAAAAAAAAAGTGTTAGTTTTTTGTGTCGCCATCTAACTTTTGAAAAAAATTAGGAAAATCATTTTTTGAAATATGAAACCTTTGTTTTTAGTATACGAAAATAGTGAGATTCTAAATAAGGGTTTTGGTTACTCGAGAGAAAGGTATCAGGCACCCATCAGAGCCTATCCGAAGATAGTCCTTAGACTCAGTTTAGAAAAAATATTTGGGAGAAAATATTTGCCCTTTTTAATTTATTTTTTGTTTCAAATGATAAGAAACCCAAAGTATGTAAGATGTAACACTATCATATCCAAGAGAGTAGTAAAATTGTTGCAATATATATATGTTTTCAAAACAGAGAAAAGAAAAGGTAGTAATATTACATATGTTGAAAAATGTAAAGTCGTATGATTTTATAAGGAATATGTTTAAAAGTGCATGATGTTAAGCACGTGAATAAAATCATTTTAGATTAGAGGAAGTGTAGTTTCAAAGTGAGTATTGATATATATTAAACATGAATGTATATATTTTTAATAGTGTACAAAAATGTAAAGATTAATTTAATTCATATAACTCCATTATATTGAAACCAAGTGGAACATAAAATGTAATAGTGAAATACATATACATAATAGAGTCAATAAAATATATAAATAATAATTTATAATTATAATAGTAAAATAATAATATCATAATAAAATAATAGTAAAAATATACCTCATTTACGATAGCGTAAGGACAAATGTATACCTTGTGTTTTGAAGACTTTAGAAGTTCTGAAACTTGAAATAGAGTTAGGAAATAAATGTGAAATAAAAATCGCATTTTTGATGGTGAATTATTTACAAATTAAGGGGGCTTGACTAATTAAAATTATTTAGCGTTTACACACGAATGTATATATTTTTGAGAGTGTACAAAAATGTAAAGATTAATTTTATTCATATAACTCCATTATATTGAAACCAAGTGGAACATAAAATGTAATAGTGAAATATATATACATAATAGAGTCGATAAAATGTATAAATAATAATTTATAATTATAATAGTAAACTAATAATATCATAATAAAATAATAGCAAAAATATGCCTCATTTACGATAGCACATGTATACCTTGTGTTTTGAAGACTTTAGAAGTTTTGAAATTTGAAATAGAGTTAGAAAATAAATGTGGAATAAAAATCGTGTTTTTGATGGTGAATTACTTGTAAATTAAGGGGGTTTGACTAATTGAAATTATTTAGCGATTGATTAAAACTCCAAGTAGAACACATGAACACTTAACTAATATTTTTGAAAACAAAAACTATTACTAGCCATTTGAATCGAAAAATGTATTTTCATTTTAAGCTTAAACTCGAACTAAAAACTACTCTTTTATTCTAAAGGTTGATTCTTAAGTAAAAATAAGTGATTTAACAATACACCTCTATCGTATATATTTAAACTTTAGATAATATAGAGTTTTAGAGGAAACTAAACTAATCAATCTCAACCAAAATCACACAAAATACATATTTAAAATAATACGAAGTTAGTGAAATGAATGGGAATAAAAAGATAATGAGGGAGGTAAGAGGCTAGATACTACAAGCTTCGGTCAAGGGAATCGGCTCCTAGCGATTTAGACCTCGAGCTCTGTGATCCTATAGCCATTGACCCAATCTTTGGGCCAAAATGAATTTTGACTGTAACTCCAACTCTCAAATTTACATGAGACAAAGGAAATAAAGAAAAGATTAGAAGGATGACAAAGCTACAAATTAGCAAATCACATTAGCCAGCCAAACTACGCTATTAACTCTTGTGTTATAAACGCAAATAATCTGATATCATTGATATTCTTTTCATATAAGATTTTCATGTACTTTTATCAAACAAGCACCCAAAAATCAATCCTAAAAGAAGTTAATCAATTACATTTTCCATCTAACATGTTTCATTCAAATGAGCGAACAAGAGCATATTTTTTTATAAACAGAGTACCCCTACGTCCATAAATATTATTTCCCTTAGTTTGTATATAAAAAAATTACATGAGGGTATGGTTGAAGAGGCTCGGATATGTTGAAACCAAATTTTAGGTGAGTCATTGAATCAAGTTGTGGTAGAGAATACTGGTTACTCGTCAGCCGTCCTAGTACACACAACCACAATACATTGTCAATTTTCTATTTCCTAAAATTGGTTTCTTGTCGTGGCCTATTTTCAAATGGCCCAAACCGAGGGACATTTATTGCAAAGGAAAAAAGCCTCAAATTGAACTTCATCGGCCATTTCTCGAGTATTTTGTTCGTTATCAGTTCCACAAATATAAAGAATGAAATTGTCCAAAATCAGTAGTCATAGAGCATAAAATAGGAGCAAGTCATCCAAAAAAAGCAGAAAGAATTAGGCAGTTTGAGTAGTTTTTTCCAGCAAAATCAAGATATGAAATTATTAAACAAACTTCAGAAGACAATTCAAACAATAACACAAAGAGCAACAGTCAACGACCAAGTTCGTCAGAGAAGACAAAATTCACAAGAAATTAGTAGCACACAAAACCGTTCATGAAGAAACATAAATAATTTTGATAATAAGAAGACCAACTGAATAAATCACGATGATGAAAATAGAGTTTTCAGCATCATAATAAAAGCCAACAGTAGGGGGTGACATCGCTTCAATGGCATCGCCGAAGCACTGCCAAAACAAATGGCCGGCCAGAACTAGCCACATTCAGACTAAACAATAGAAGAATTGAGTGGAGGAGAGAAATAAATAAAGATTGTGATATTCCCAGATTTTCCCCCTTCCAAACTCTCTCTTTTCACTCCTATTTTTGAAGGTCTGAAAAACTACCTCTAAAGCATTAAATTATCGGTATTTATAGAAAAATACTGACTTTAAAGTTTGGATTTAAAACACCAAATTCATACAAAACAATGGGTTGAGAGATGAGGAATTTAAAATGAAAAAACAATTGAAAGGAAAACTCTTCATCGAATTTGTTCAATTCCCAAACCAATCGATAGGACCCTAAACTTGTTTCGAAATTTCACTTGAACCCTTCAACTCAGGCCTATACCTATCAGGCCCCTAACCCACCCAAAATTTGATCCACCCAAGCCTTTTTGCCCAGTGGCACATCGTGTGGTAATCACTCAAAGTGGGCGCGTGAGAGATGGTTTTTTTGCCAAATCACGATGTGATAAGTGGCATTGAGGGTCCCAAAAAAATTATAATTAAAATATTTTTAAAAAACAAACAAACTCAACCTTCATCTTCATCCATCAGCCCCTACACCCATCTGGTACCCCCCTCTTCCCCTCTTCATCTTCTTCTCCCACTGTATCTTCATCCTCATTCTTAAAAAAAAAAAAAAAAAAACTTAATTCTCCTCCCATTTTTTCTACTTTTTTTCTTAATTTTGAATTTATGTTGGATTCGATTTGGAATTTTTTTTGTTCTTAATTCTTTCCCGCCAATCTTTCATTTCCATTTTCGGCCACCTCCAAAAAAGCATCGCCACTCTAATTAAAATATAAATCCAACAAGTTTATAAAAAATTTAGGTGTAAATATAAAAAAATGAACTTTGTCTGAAAAAATGGGAGTTTTTCGTAAAAATGTAAATTCATTTTTTTCAGAAATCAACAAAAATATAAATTTGATTCAAAAATAAAAATCAAAATGCTATTTTCATGAATCAACAAGCTATTTCATCTTCTTCAATCCATTTTAAGTTTTCTCCATCTCATTTGTCATTGTATAAGAGGAAGAATTTGTCGAAACAAATTGAGTTACGCCGGAGTTTTTTGAGTATAAAATGAAGAAGAGGATGGTGGGGGGTTAAGGGGTTGTGTTTTTTTAGAAAAAAAAAAGTTATAATTATTTTTTAATTATAATTTAACTAGTTATGGAATATTTTTTAATTACTCTTGGATTCAATGTCAAATGTCACTGTTTAATTCGTTATTTTTGACACATCATCGCGTGTGTGTTGCACACACTTTATGCAATTAGCTGATTGATAAAAAAATGTTCAAATGGTTCAAATTTCAGATGGATTAGGGGTCTGATAGGTACAAGTCAGAGTTGAAGGGTTCAAGAGAAATTTTGAAACAAGTTTAGGGTCCTATCTGTTGACACCCAATTTTGACTCGCCCTTTTTTCAATTAATTTTTCTATGTTTCTTAGTCCTAAATGATTTACTAAATTAAATGTATTTTTTAATTATAAATTTTAAACATTTTAAAATCATATCAAAAATATTTCTTTTTGACATTTACATCTGCATTTTTAATTATTTTTTCTTTCCGCTACATCATCACTGTATTCTTATTTTAATACACATATTAAATTATTTACAGAATTCATATACATATATCTTAAAGAAAATTAATTAGGACAAAGAAACATGGTTAAATTATTTCAGCTACTTTTAATTAAATTATAATTATATTTATTCAAGCCCAATTATTTATCAATTTCAGACCAAAGAGGCCCAACTTTGATTTAAAATTCAGTCCATTCCCTATATCCACCTCATCAATCCGCCCACACCATATCCATCAATAACATAACACCACCCCGGCAAGCAACACAAATATTCATCCAACAAATACAAATTCATCTCGATTGTTAAATATTTTTTCAATTCAGGAATCATGAATTTTCAGTTTTATATATATATATATATATATATATATATATATATATATATATATATATATGAGATAATACCCAATTGTCCCCCCTGAACTATACCCAAAAACGCTATGCCACACATCAATTTAAAGGGGGTCCTATTACCCCCTCAATAAATTAAAAGTGGAATTTTCACCCCCTTAGTGCATATGTGACACAACACACTGAAGTGTCCACATAAGCACACGTGTGTGCCACATAAGCATTAAAGGGGTGAAAATTTCACTTTTAATTAGTTCAGGGGGTAATGGGACCCCTTTTAAGTAGGGGTGTAGCATAGTCCTTTTGGGTATAGTTCAGGGGGTAATTGGGTATTTTTTCTCTCTCTATATATATATATATAAAAAAAAATTATTCTTTATTATTATTATTATTATTATTCATTTTATATACATATATATATTATTATTCTTTTCTTTCTTATATTTTTTATAAATTTGAACAGTCCGATCAAACGATCAAATGGTCCGAATCTTAGTCAAACAATCAAGTGCCAAAGAATATTTTTTCCTAATCTCACGCGTCTCTTTATCTTTCAGAGAAATCAGTTCACGCGTATTGCTCCCCTCCCCAAAAAGAACGATGAGTCTCTTTCAACTTTTCCAAATTCAGCACAAATCAATTGACCCTTTCCCATCTCTATTCACCACCTCTTGGGGTGGTGGAGAAGAGGTGGTGAATAGAGAAGGAAGGGGAAGGGTCAATTGATTTGTGCTGAATTTGAAAAAGTTGAAAGAGACTCATCATTCTTTTTGGGGAGGGGAGCAATACGCGTGAACTGATTTCTCTGAAAGATAAAGAGACGCGAGAGATTAGAAAAAAATATTCTTTTGCACTTGATTTTTTGACTAAGATTCGAACCATCTGATCGTTTGATCGGATGGTTCAAATTTATAAAAAAAATATAAGAAAGAAAAAGAATAATATATATATATATATATATATATATATATATATATATATATATATATATATGTATGTATGTATATAAAACGAATAATAATAATAATAATAATAATAATAAAGAATAGAATTTTTTTTACATATAGAGAGAGAGAGAGAGAAAATATCCAATTACCCCCAGAACTATACCCAAAACGACTATGCTACACCTCAACTTAAAGGGGTCCTATTACCTCCTGAACTAATTAAAAGTGGAATTTTCACCCCTTTAATGCCTATGTGGCACACACGTGTGCCTATGTGGACACTTCAATGTGTTGTGCCACGTATGTGCCACATAGGCACTAAGGGAGTGAAAATTTCATTTTTAATTTGTTGAGGGGGTAATAGGACCCCCTTTAAATTAATGCATGGCATAGCGTTTTTGGGGTATAGTTCAGGGAGTAATTGAGTATTATCTCATATATATATATATATATATATATATATATATATATATATATAAGCTGAAAATTCATGATTCTTGAATTGAAAAAATATTTAACAATCGAGATGAATTTGTATTTGTTGGATGAATATTTGTGTTGCTTGCCGGCGTGGTGGTATGTTATTGATGGACATGGTGTGGGCGGATTGATGAGGTGGATATAGGGAATGGACTGAATTTTAAATCAAAGTTGGGCCTCTTTAGTCTGAAATTGATAAATAATTGGGTTTGAATAAATATAATTATAATTTAATTAAAAGTTGCTGAAATAATTTAACCATGTTTCTTTGTCTAATTAATTTTCTTTAAGATATAAGTATATGAATTCTGTAAATAATTTAATATGTGTATTAAAATAAAAATACAGTGATAATGTAGCGGAAAGAAAAAATAATTAAAAATGCAGATGTAAATGTCAAAAAGAAATATTTTTGATATGATTTAAAAATGTTTAAAATTTATAATTAAAAAATACATTTAATTTAGTAAATCATTTAGGACTAAGAAACATAGAAAAATTAATTGAACAAGGAACGAGCCAAAATTGGGTGTCAACAGATAGGACCCTAAACTTATTTCAAAATTTCTCTTGAACCCTTCAACTCTGACTTGTACCTATCAGACCCCTAACCCACCCGAAATTTGAGCCATTTGACCATTTTTTATCAATCAGCTAATGCATAAAGTATGTGCAACATACACGAGATGATGTGGCAAAAATGACAAATTAAACGGTGATATTTGGCATTGAATCCAAAAGTAATTAAAAAATATTTCATAACTAGTTAAATTATAATTAAAAATAATTATAACTTTTAAAATAAAAAAAAACTCAATCCCTTAACCCCACCCCCACCCCCCACACCACCCTCTTCTTCATTTTGTACTCAAAAAACTCCGGCGTATGTCTTCCTTTTATACAATGACAAATGAGATGGAGAAAACTTAAAATGGATTGAGGAAGATGAAATAGCTTGTTGATTTATGAAAATAGCATTTTGATTTTTGTTTTTGAATCAAATTTATATTTTTGTTGATTTGTGAAAAAAATGAATTTACATTTTTACGGCAAACTCCCATTTTTTCCGACAAAGTGCATTTTTTTATATTTACACCTAAATTTTTTTATAAACTTGTTGGATTTATATTTTAATTAGAGTGGCGATGTTTTTTTGGAGGTGGCCGAAAATGGAGATGAAAGATTGACGGGGAAGAATTAAGAACAAAAAAATTCCAAATCGAATCCAAACATAAATTCAAAATTAAGAAAAAAAAGTAGAAAAAATGGGAGGAGAATTAAGTTTTTTTTTTTTTTAAAGAATGAGGATGAAGATACAGTGGGAGAAGACGATGAAGAAGGGAGGAGGGGGGTACCGGATGGGTGTAGGGGCTGATGGATGAAGATGAAGGTTGAGTTTGTTTGTTTTTTTTAAATATTTTAATTATAATTTTTTGGGACCCTCAATGCCACTTGTCACCTTTTTATTCGTGATTTGGCAAAAAAAATCATCTCTCACACACTCACTTTGAGTGATTACTACACGATGTCCGATATGGGCAAAAAGTCTTGGGTGGATCAAATTTTGGGTAGGTTAGGGGCCTGATATATAGGTACAGACCTGAGTTGAAGGGTTCAAGTGAAATTTCGAAACAAGTTTAGGGTCCTATCGATAGGATTAACTTCAACATCTCATATCAATATATAGGCTTAGGTAATGTGAAGATGGCTTAGTACATAAGCAACATATTTAAATAAACCAAGATTGATTTCAATTAAACACCCCGTAAATTCCTAATAAAGTATTTTAGTTAATATATTTTGTTCAAATTTTACTTGGGTGGGATTTGAGGAATGAGAAAGGTAGAGCATAAGTGTGTGGGATTTGAGAGTAAGAAGGATGTGGAATGTAAACAGATTTTATCCTACCTCATATATAGAGGAGTTGTTTTTGAAGATTAAAATGTCATGTTTTTGTTTCTTACTTAGCTATAAAAATATGGCATTTTTTATTATATATATTTATCTAAATAAGTTGTAAAACTCCAGATATCTTTTATATTAAATTAATGTGTATAATTTATTGGTTTGTAATTACTAATGTTCTTCGACAATGACATTAGATGTTGAAGTATTGGAGAAGTAATTGGCGTTGAAGCATTTTTCCGATGAGAGAAATTGATTTTGTAGTAATAGTAAATGATTTACCTCCATTATTTAAATTAAGGAGGAATTGGTGATGGAATTATCTTCCACATGTCATATAGGTTTAATTAAAGTGAGAATGGCTTAATACATAAGCATTAAGCACCATCTTAAATGAACTAAAGGCATGTTTTCATTTTTTCATCAAAAAGGGAATAAATATACCCTTAAAATATGATAAATGGATATTTATATCCTTCATTATACTTTGGATGCATTTATGCCTCTACTGTTAATGAAATGGTACGTTTATACCCCTCATACTAACGGTAGGGGCATATGTGTACCAGAGTATGATGAAGGGTATATACGTACCATTTATCATTATTCGAGGGTATATTTGTTCTTTTTCTATTATAATTTTTTTTTCAAATTACTAACCCAAATCCTCTACCTCTCCTTATAAATCCACTACCTGACCCTATCTCAATGAAAATCAAGAAACGCCTATCTAACAGACACATTTTTTTCATCCCTATAACGATGTACACACAAAATATAGTAAGGCTTACTACTATCAATTTTTTTTTTTACAAAAATTAACCCATAAAAATAACTCTAAATAAATTGAACCCCTCACGTTTCAATTTTCAGCAAAATTTCATCGGAAAAACACTATCCACCATCAGTCAACACCACTTAACCACCTTCTCCATCAAACCAAAAATACCCCACTGTCGAACCATCATCGCACCTCTTGCCACGTTCGGTCTAATCTCCACTCCCTTCAACTAGTAAACACCACCTAGTAGCACCGATCAATCACTGAAATTTGATGAGATTCACGTTTAAGAGAAAAATAGAGGAAGTGATTGGGTTTGGAACAAAAAATAGAGGTCTGGTCGAGTTGATTTAAAATCGAGTCTATGGGTTTATTGTTTTGGGTAGTGGGTTTGGGTTAATTATTTGAGATAAAAAAGTTAAAACTAAAAAAGAATAAATATACCCCCGCACTATGATAAATGGTATGGATATACCCTCCGTCATACTTTGGGGTACACATATCCCTACTGTTAGTGTGAGGGGCATATACATACCATTTCATTAACGGTTGGGGTATATGTGTACCCAAAGTTGACGGAGGGTATATGCACATCATTTATCATGGTTCGAAGATATATTTTTTCCTTTTCCATTTTTCCATTAATAGCTCGTTTGACCTATCTTATTTTTCAAAAATGTTTATTTCAGAAAGTAAGATATTTTGGCCAAGTCTTTAAGAAAAATAAGTATTTCAAAAAAATAATCGAAGTTGTTTTTCATCAGCTAAAAAAATAGTTTCTCCTAAAAATACTTATTAGGAAAAGATACACGGAAAAGCCTTTTCAGAAAACTTAGTTAAACACAAGTTGTTGTTCAAAAGTATTTTCAAAATTAATTGGTCAAACACAAACTACTTCTCACCAAAAATATTTTTTTTAAAATCACTTTTTAAAATAAGTTAATTTTAATAATTTGATTGAACATACTATTAGTTAAATTAACCACATAAATTATATTCTTTTTATTTTTAATTATTCATTCACTAGCCTTAAGAAGTAGCAAAACTTCAAATGCTTTCCACTTAAGATTGGTGCTTATAATTAAAAATAATAATATATTTTATATATTTAATATTAATATGACTATTTAATAATCGAATGAGAATAATAATAAAAAAATTCTATATTTAAATTGAAAGTATCAGTAACACTCTCAAAATTTTGAGCATTTTATGTTTTGCCTTTCTGCAATTGAAATGTCGATTTTGACTTAAATTATTTTTAGGCATGTGAATGGGGTATCCCGAGAGAGTTTCAAAATTTTTGGACAGGGTCCGGGGTGGTTTTGGACCCTGGAGGCAGTGAGCCTCCGCGATAATGGAGGTTAATCTCCGCATTAAGGTCCTCAGCACAGAGGATAGTGTCACAACCTGAGGCTACCCCCTAGTTGCTACAACAGTGCTTACGGTCACAAGTGACCACAAGCTAACCCATGAGCTGAAACCTATTGTTGGCACTAAATAAAATGGCACTGATATAACATACGCGGAAGATAAGCTGATAAAATACTGAAAATTTGAATATTAAATATATGTCAATGACAAGTCTGAAATGTCTGTAACAACTGATATACTGAACTGACTGACTGATTATCTAACTGATTGTCTGAAAGCCTCTAAACTGACTGAGGAGTTGATGGAACAAACCCCCAACTAACTCTAACTAACTGAACATAAGAAAGTACTAAAATAACTGAAAATAAACAAATTATGTCCTCGATGGATGAAGACTCACTACTACTTCTACTGAGTACGCTGAGCTGTCTAAGAGCGGTTGGGAAACTGAGCGTCCGAACCTATGTTATAAGATAACATAGCATAACGAAAAGTATACGATCAGTACTTTGAATGTACTAGTACGTGAGATAAGGATTGTCTGAAATGCATGAGATAACTAAGAATAAATGCATGAACATGTAATATATGAGAATGCAAGACCAAGCATAAACATATTTTTGAAATAATCTGTAAACTAAGAGACTGAAATCTGTATAACTGAATAACTATAAATCTGATTTGTACACTTGGTCAAGTAAACCTGAACTGAGATATATTGAAATACTAACGAAAATTGTGGGAGGTATCATATAACCAATATGCCCTAATTTGGGCTAATTAGGGTCCAACCTGTAACCCCAGTTGGAAGGGTGTCAGTACCGTTCCACGGGTACTAACACTGGCTATGTGGATCTACTAATCTGATGTCCCAAAGGACTAGGGTGTCAAGCTTAAACTCACAAGTGACCCCCAAGAGAAAGTTAGACCTAAATTGATGGGTGACGCCTCATATCCTGCACTGGCTATATAGTTCTGGAATATAGGACTGCTACTAATGACTCTGCCTAACTAATGGGGAAGCCGCCATCCTTGTATTCGCTCGGTGCTAAATCCTACTCCCAACTGAACTAACATTTGTACTGAACTAAAATAAGGTTAACTGAACATTATTTTTTATAGTGCTCATCAGGATCATATCAACTAAATAAATAGGAATATTCATGGTTTAACTGAATCATTACTTGAAAATCTGAAATCATGTAAAACGTGTAGGTATCGGGTGTTCATAACCTACCAACACTGAATGATTATAAAATGTGACATTTAAGCTTAAAATTGTAGTATGGAATCACGGTTCAATCCAACACATAGACATTTCACCAAACATGTGGAAAGCATGGACTTGAACATAAGGATATTCTAAACAGGAGAAATCTACAACATAAAATTCACTTGGATAAGACATGCAAAACTGAGATTTAAAGTATGAGTAAATCAATTATTTCATGGGATCATACATGGGCTGAATTAAATTAAATTACCAAGAGAAACATGAATTAAACTCATCTTGAACATGTAAAATATCAAAATAATAGAAAAATTCATTCTTTAATTTAAAAGAGGATTTTTGGGCTCCATGGGTGAAAGGGACCCATGAATGAACGCCCCACATACCTTAAGCTTCTTAACTTGAAAGAAAAATAATAATCTTGATGCTTTCTTGGAGGTTTTTGAACTTGGGAAACTTTAATTCTTGATTTCTTGGAGAAAAAGAAACTCAATTTTGTTCCTGGGGAAAAAGAAAAGGGTTCTTTTAGAGGAAATTTGGAGGAAAAAAGATAAATATTGCTCTAAGTCGTGATATGAATGATTAGGTTGAGGGGAAAAAGTCTCAATTCTCCCTTAGTCATTTAAATTCAGAACTGGACGCAACAGGCTTAGCACCACGCGGTCTTATCGCGGTCATTGATTTCCCTCACCATGACGCGGTCTATATGACATCGGGACTAATACCGCATCGCGGGCTTATCGCGATGACCTACTGGTTTTGTGATCTAAACATGACCCAAACCTTGTCCAAAAAATTCAAAACTCCTCCGAGATACTTTTTACATCCTTGAACATGAATCAACTCAAAAACCAACGTCTCGGGGTCGAGAAGACAAAAAAAAAAATTCTCGAAGTTTAGGGGTCTTGAAAATGACTAAGTCCCCAACACTTAGTGAAAATTTCAAACCTTAATCCCCTTGTGCATGCAACTAGAAGTTGAATCGAGCTAAGATTAATATGGGGTATTACAGATAGCCTCCGCGATAAGGTTCATGCCATAGATCTATGTAAAAGTTCATGCAGTTTTTGTTTTGATTAATTTGGATGAGGGGTATTGGGGTCTTTTCACCTATGTATGACCCTTAAACATAATATAGCCTATTCCAATTAGTTTTAAGTGGTCACATTTCCTAATTACATTCTCAGACTCAAAACACCAAGAAATTATAAGGATTTCATCGTATGTTTATCTTTTGAGTTTCAAGTTTTTAATTGCTCACAAGTCCTTGTGTGTCTAAGGCATGTTACTCTTCTCCAAATTTTATTTTATTAAAAGCATGTATTTAAATTTGTATTCATGTGATTTAATTATGATTGCGAATGTGGGTTGAGGGCTTCTGAGCATAATTGATTAAATTGCTTTTCCTATGACTTTATGCTCTATTCATGGTTTGATTTGATGTGTCTGAACTAATTGGGGTACATGGGAATAGTTAATTGGAATGGGTTATGTATTCCCACAAATTAATGATTTTGATATTGAAATTGGTATAACTCAACCCAGTCTTGTGAAACTTATTTTGAACATAAGAATATTCATATTGAACAACCTTTGGAATCATTGCATGATATAAAAGGCTATTGAAACATAACAATTTTATAATTGAACCTTGGGGTCGTGGATTCCCCCAAGCTAATGAATAATTGAACCTACGGGGTCGTAGATTCCCCTGTATAAATGAATGATTGGAGCTTATGGGGTCGTGGATTCCCCTATTTATAATAATTGAAAGGGCATAATGATAATAACTTGCAAGTATAGTTGGTATGACGATATCAACAGTGTATGCCTTAATGAATAATATGGTTCAATGAATAGGAATATGTGTATGTTTTAATTGGGATTAAAGGGGGTTGTGTTGCTGGCCATGAAGGTGGAGGTCCTGAAGGACTGATACTGGAAACCCATATTTGCCGGCGTGATGGTTGGTCTTGATGACTGTGTGCTTGTGTCACACATGATATATATTTTTGTCAGGGATAGGCGAAGGGTCGTGGATTTCCCGACCTTCCTTGACGCTTCTGGTTCGTGCTGCTAACACATATTAGGGCCCGACCAGGGGGAGAGAGTTGGGACCCATATAGCCTATGGGTACTAATATGACGGTTAAGCTACACGACTAGAAATTAGTATTTTTCCTACCGCTGATATAGTCGAAATGTAGTTAGAAAACAAGATATTTTCGACAACTTTTTGACTGTTTCATGGTTATCAGAATATAGATTGTCGAAAAAACATCTCCTACTACAGTAGTTGGAAATTTCTGACAACTGTAGTCGCAAATTATAAATTATAAAATGACCAAATAAAAAAAAATTCGACTACGGTAGTCGAAAGATTAATAAACTAATTAAAAATAATTATTTAATAATTATAAATCGTCCGACTACTGTAGTTGAAAATATAATAAATAATTATTTAATAATTATAATTATTCCGACTACTGTAGTCAGAAAAGTAATAAACAATTATTTAATAATTATAATTGTTCAGACTACTGTAGTCAGAACTTTAATAAATAATTATTGTTCCAACTACTTTAGTTAGAATTTTAATAAATAAATATTTACTTTCAAAATCTTTTCAATTATTGTGGTCAGAAACTAATAAAATAATTATCCCGACTACTGTAGTCGAAAATGTAATAAATAACTATTTAATAATTATAACTGTTTCGACTACAGTAGTCGAAACTTTAATAAATAATTATTTAATAATTATTCTTTCGCCTACTTTAGTAGGAATTTTAATAAATAAATATTCACTAGTAAAATAATTATTTAATAAAATCTTTCATTAGCTTACACTACTCTCAAATTATAATCAACATAACTAATGTATTTTTCACAGTAGGATCAAACACGACAAAAATTTTAAAATTCAACCACTTTAAAACTTCCCAAACAAACATCGAGTTAAATAGTTTAAACATCTAAATGACAAAATCAAAAATAAGAACAATATACAATCTAATCATCATCAGGTTCACTCTCTTCCTCGTCATGAAATACTTGAGGCATGTACTTCTTGATCAACTCCTCGAATTTAACAAATTTTGCAAACTTAGCATCATTAGATGCACATTGTTGCGTCAACTCTACAATTTGCTTTCTCATCGCTTCCATTTCTTTCAAAGTTTGCAAAGTAGAAGGGGAATTGGGAAACAACGAAAGACTACTTGAAGATTGGAGAACCCCACGACCGTAGGTTCTACCTTTCTTTGGACCACTTACCACAGTTGTCCACATGTTAGTCATATTAGCATGTGATAGTTGGACCATGGTACCATCCTCTGAAGTAGGATTGGGTTTGACGCCAATGTTCTATGCTCTTTTGAAATCCTTCCCGAAAGAAAAATTATTTTTCAGTATGTAAACAAGCTAAGTTGAGTAATAATAAAACAATGTATGTAAAAGTTATTATCTTACATATGCATCCTCAGCACACATTTCGACCCAATCTTCTCTTGTACCGTCCTTATTTTTCTTCTTATGCGTCTCTTCGAAGACCTCAAGAAAAGTTGGCTCTTTTCCCCCATTTAAATATTTCTGCAAAATTTTAGAAAAGAGATGAATAAACCGTGAAAGAAAAATTGATCTTTCTTACTGAACATAATGAACCAAAAAATAGTTAACTGCCAAAGTCAATGGCTACATATTTAATATGTCAAGTCATTTTCCATCCAGTATTTTAAATGGCTACATATGCATTGTGTAGAGTAAATCTTACATAGATTTACACAAGTAAATTATTCAGTAGATCCTAAAACAAAATTAGCTGTTATGTATTCTGCATACGAAAGCTATACTTACAGTTTTTAGAGCCTACCTTTCCACCATGCCAAAGAATAACCAAACAACAACAAAATATTGTTTTGTGTGTGCTACCATGTTGACTAATTTTCCATACTTCTCACATTTTCTCAAATAGGCTCCAGTATCAGGGGCCAAGAAGCCAGCAAAAAAAGGACAACTAATATTTGTCACTGCAGGTGAAGCTTTTCTCCAATGTATTTGAGTTAGTGGCTATGAAATATGCACAGGGTAGAGACTGTTACATGTTTTTTAATAATAAACTTTTCTTTCCACTTTAAAACTACTATTGTTTCTTTTTGTCCAAATTGTCCATCAAATGACAGGAGCAGCAAATTGTTAACTGATGCGTACTATTGTTTAACAGCAGCAACAAATTGTTAAAACAGCCTAGAATTAGTTCTTAAACATTACCAATAACTATCTGTTCACTGAAAAACAGGTCTGCATAAGCTACTCACCAAGAAATTCTCTTTAAATCAAACAAAAGAAAGACAAAAGGCAAGGTAACCCTGTCTTTAGATGACAAAGGAAACAAAACTACCTTCATAATGAATGCCAAAGTTGCAAATGGTTTTACAGCATAGCTAGTTTCACTAGTTTATCTCAATTTCAAATAGTTAGTTTCACTAGATTAGAGATTTAAAGACAAACAACATAGCTGGAATCTAAAGTTACAAGTGTCATTTTGAACACCTCTAGCTTACCAGTTTTTTCGTTGGCATTTGCCATAATCCAGTCAACCTCACTTTTTCAGTGAACTACCTGTCTATCAATGCCCATCCAATTGAGTAATTTGCTCTATATACTTGTCACAAACGAGCATCGGAACAACATATGATCAATGTTTTTCTTCTTCACTTTACATAGTGGATATGCCATATCCTCCAAGTTCACCCAACAAGATTATTTTTTCTAGATTTGGAGCCTCTTATGCATTGTATGGTATAGCATAAACAACCATTTTAATATACTTATCATGCTGAATATATAACAACTGGCTTCCTTTAGAACAATTTAATAAACTTATCTTCTATTAATAAGGAAATCATTGTCTCCAGAAAATGTCTCATAGCAAACACACACACTCAAAATCACACAGGAAATGTCTCATAGCAAACACACAGAAAATGTCTATATGCTATTAAGTATATAGCAGTTGATAAGCGCACTTTAGAGAAATGTCTTAAATTCAGATTTTCATCTTCCTGATGACGCGCACTCAAAATCAAATCCTTAGTAATCTTATACGATACTAACTTCCCTACTGTTTTGTCAGCTGTGATAACGACAACTGTCGTACATCTTTGTTTGGTCAGCTAAGGGAATCACTTTTCATATTGGATCCCAAATTCTAGCAGGCTTAGAAGTTTCTAATCATCCTCAAGTTGTCCCCCAAGAGTTACACTAAATCGGGGAAAACTCTACGACTAACCAATGTTTGCATGAAATTGTTTTCCATCACATTCAAGTGTAGTAGTAGAATCAGGGAATATTGTGAACAGACAGAGTGAAGTAGACACTTCAATGGCTAATAATTCTCGTATTCGAGGCATAGGGAAAAAATCCAGCAGTCATGCAATTGGTGTAAACAAGACTCGGGAGTCGCATACCACTTGTGCTGATGGAACTGAAGAAGATGACATTCTTTTGGTAATTTTTGGTTTGGCTTAAGCATATTACAGAAAAGACTTCCCACTTTCCCTAGAATATATCACATTATTTGTTGTTGACTTTTGAAACTAGGAATTGCAGACTCGATCCAATTTGAATATACTGATGTTTTAGGTAAAAATTACTTCCTCATGTTCCAAGAAACAAAAAGATTGTACAACAACATAGAATCACTAGCATAGATGTTAATAATTTAAGCTAATATTACCGGTCTTCGTCGGTGGGTAGCAAAACTCATCGAACCTCCAGTGTGCAATGAGCCACCCTTTTCAAAGGCTCTATTTGTCTTTGCCTGGTCCCTTCCCGCCTTATATTCAGGAGTATCCCATTTTTCCAAGAACTTGACCCACACATCCCAACCAGGATTTTTCAAGTTCTTTCAAGCCTCATACAAGTGTTCTTTGATCTGTAGAGCTTCTTTGAACTTGAAAACGACTTGTACTTCATTTTTATGACGAGACTTCTATGCACACTTTGTCTGCAAAATAGTTGAATATAAAGTCATAAAATGAGTTGATGGGATACAAAGGTAAATTCATCATTGATAGCATACTGAAATGGTAAATTCTTTGAATTTGATTATACCGCAAACTGTTTCCACATAAGAATTCTGATGTCGAGTCGAATCTCATTCCAACTACCCCATGGCTCCGTGTAAAATAGTTAAATTGTTTCTATAACCATATGCCCGACGCTATATGCGAGAATGGACCTACAATAAAATTATATTAAATCATCTTAGCTTTTGAAAATTTTAAAAATTAAGGAAAAACATAAGGGTTACTTACCCATTACCATCAGGGATGATAATTAGTCTCTCGTGGCTGTCATATTCTACTACCTCTTTAAATTCAGATTCTATAAAGTAGCTGCTTTAGCATTACATGTTGTAGCACTATCAATGAATGCCGATGTTGATGTGCTAGGACCTCCAATTCTCAATCCAGAAAGGCTAGGTGTGGATGATGTCGAAGGAACAGATGAAGAGCTACTACCCAGACTATTTCAGGAAGAAGAGGTCTGGAACTGGTCAGACGGTGGGGGCATGAAAAATACATTTGGTAGTGAAATACCTTGGAGGAGGACGAACATTTATAGTGGCTGGTTGAAGAGTTGTGGTAACAGGTGGTGGTGGTGGTGTTGTATATTGACCTGCATGAAGATTATCAGGTCCTTTCTTACCTTTCTTACGCCATCCATTACCATGACCTTTTGATGCCATTGATTTTCTTTATTAACCACCTGGACAAGAAAAAGAACAACCAAATTGAACAAAACAAACAACACACATATACTATAGAGTATGAAACTTGCTTAAATTACTACACTCAGTAAGAACATTGAATGGCCAGAAAACAGAAACCTTTGACCTCTAAAAGCTAACAGCTAATGTCCAATTACAATCTATTAAAACAAAACTTGAAGCTCTAACTGAGTTAATGTTAGTAAATCTACCAAATGCACAAAATAGGCTCCGATTAGATAACCTAGGATTGTTCCAACGGGGTAGTATCTGTGTGCCCAACTAATTAAATCACATCAGCTCTCGAATAACAGAATACACATCAGAGCTACTACTAACATTATGAAGTGATCTATAATAAAAATGCATTGGATGTTGTGCAACCTATACAAGCAGCCAACATAAAGTTTAGTAAATTCTTATAAATGATTGAAGATTTAACACTTTGAGAGAATTAAAGAATAATAGCAAAATTCAAATATGAAAAGAAGAGGATTACCCACCAACAGAGTAAAGGCCAAGCGCAAGGAGATCCTCTAATGTGGTTGGAAGAACAGGTATCAAAAGTGACACTGATAAACCAGTTGCTCCAAGACCACCGAAAGTACCCAAGAACTGAAAAATGAATGAGCTATCCTCAAAAATTTGTTTTGCGCTAATCATATTTTAAATAGCATATATATGCTTAAAAAATATGGACATCTCTGCTAGAAATATTGCACACCCCACAAATAGATCGATGAGGTTACAATAATTGGATATTATTACCACCAATATCTATTTTCCAAAAAAGCATTTGATTTGATCTTCCAAATACACAAGAACCTCCACATTAATAATTAAAACGATTATGCTTTTCCATCATTTCAAAAAGTTTTAAAATAATGGATGAATGCAATATAGTTAAGTAATACCAATTGAGCAAAACAGAAAACACATATATGCTATAGAAATTTACCACTGCTATTTAATCAAATAACTAGAAATGTTTTTACTGGCACCACAAATGTTAACAAAGAAAAGACACTATATTTTCAAGTAAAATAGCAAAAAGCAGCAGCTAAAATACAATTCAAAATATGCTTTGTTTAGTCCAGTTATATGTAACAACATAACCAAGTATCCTGGATGGTGAAGACTCTGTTACCTTAGACAGATTCCCCACTCTATCCCAAATTTCTTCTCGTGACAAAATTGGCAATGGCTCCTCAAAATCAGACTTATTCTTCATAAAATCACTAGTATTTCTCCTAAAATCATGTTGCATTGGCAAGAATCAATAGTGACAACCAAACCATGAGTTTTTACCCCTATGTTTCAAAGTGAATGCTTTTGTGTCTTCCATACAACAAGGGCAAGCTAACTTGCCTGCAGTCAACCACCCATACATCATTCCATAAGCAGGAAAGTCACTTATAGTCCACATCAAAGTAGCATACAATCCAAAGTTTTGTTTCATTGATACATCATATGCTTCCACACCTTCATGCCACAATAAGTTCAACTCATCAATCAATGGTTGCAGATATACATCAATAAAAACTTTTAGATTGCGAGGACCTGAAATAATGCAAGTTATAAATATATACAAACTTGTCATACACAATTCTGGTGAGAGTTATAAGGAGTCGCAAACACTGACCAATATGCATATGGTGTAGTTAAGACAGAAAATGGAGTGAATCCATCAGTAGATAATCCCAACCTAATGTTTCTTGGTTCACTAGCAAAATCCAAATAAACACTATCAAAATGCTTCCATACTTCTCCATCTGATGGATGACATAAAACACCATGTGGTCTTTTATTTTCATAGTGCCATCTCATATGAGTGGCAGAGCTTATTGATGCATACAACCTCTTTAACCGTGGTATAAGGGGTAAGTAATGCATCGACTTCACCGGAACCTTCTTCTTTTTGGCATGTGTGTCTTCCTTATAACTAGGTTGGTTACAAAATTTGCAATGTTCTAAATTTGTATCTTCCTTATAAAATAACATGCAACCTTTCTGGCAATAGTGAATCCTCTCTTATGAAAGTCCAAACTTAGAAACCAACTTCTCCGTTGTGTTGAAATCTTTGGGTAAGTCAAGTTTATTTGGGTTAAGTTCATTCATAATTCCAATGTTAGAATTCATTCCCTCTTGAGAAATAGAATAATTTGACTTAATACTTAGTAACCGAACTGCAACTGATAACTTAGAATGCACTGATCTTTTATACAATGGATGACTAGCTTCCTTTAACTGTTCATAAAAGTGTTTGGACTCATCATTCGGTTCATTTTGAGCCCCTGAGTGTGTCCCAAAAATATCCCTAACCATCTCACTATATCGAGAACTTTTAGCATTATTCTATCTTAGTGGACTTACAACATAATTTTGAAAAGCAAAACTATTAGTAGCACTACTCTCTCCGTAAGTTGTCCATACCGTATAATTCAACATAAATCCCTTCTTATAAAGATACAATGTAACAACATCTGGACTCAATAACTTGCCACACTTGCATTTCCAACAAGGACACCTAATTGTCCCTTCAATAAAAAATCATCAAGTGTCATTGCTTTAGTAATAAATCCAACTACCCCATCTTTATATTCTTCCCTCAACTCTACATGGTTAAGATAAGTTCTATTATACATCCATGTATGATCTTCAGTTTCCATCTATACAAGAACGAAAACAATAACAATAAAGAAGAGAAACAAAAGCAAGATAACCAAAACAATAACAGGAGAAAAAACACCAACAGTAGTTATAGTATAACAGGTATATCTGCATCACTCATCTCTTAACTGGGACTGGCTGAACTTTCCCAGTTTTCTAAATGTTTATCACTTTTAACTTTTTTTCTATACTTTCTCTTGAATGCCTCACTATACAACTTTTTAATCAGAATATCTCTGTTCAAGACATTTTAGATAATCTAAATTCTCTTGAAAGTGTTGAAACCAACAAGGAGAAAGAGAAATTCCAAAACTTAAAACTCTTCGAATTCAGCTATAAAGAATGACAGCTGAAAGTTTAATAAGAGTGCCTCCTGCTGAAGAAGACTCAGTTTCCAACAATTTTCTAATTCACGTTTTCAAGATTGGGCTAATTATGAATAACATCTCATATAACCAATTTAGTGTTAGCCAACATCAAACAAAGCAATATGAATGACAATTCAAATGCACTGCCGACAAGTAAGAAAGGTGCTAGTAACAAAAAAAGCTTATGTTTATCTTGAAACAAGTTCAAATATATGAAGCAACTAAAGTATCAGCAGAACTTAGAAAAGCATATAGGTGTGTTAAGTCTGTGTACACTCTACCCTTTCCCAAACCTCACTTGTGGGATTTCACTAGGTGTGTTGTTGTTCATCTATATATACTCAAGTTAACACTGAACATCAATTAAACATCTATTTTGGTACTTATCCTATTGATATATAAGCCTTGTAGTTACACAATCCATAGCTATAATCTCAATGCTAGAGCTGAACTACTTGCTTCAATTGTCTGAACTTATCCTATTTAAATGTAAGCCCGCACACACCAAAATCTATCACAACTCTCAATACTTTATTTAAAATGAAAAAAATCAGAAGTCGATCCAACAAAGCTTTACTAATATTAGATACGCAAACTAATTTCAACTTTAAAAGTTATGCTTATACTCAATGGCTTTTGTAACAGCTGAAACTGAGATATTCTCGAAGAACACAATCACAATAGATCAAAACCACATGCTAAAGACACGAGAAACCAAGTCCACATCTTGTTGAGGGCCACCAGACACCAAGGAATAACAAAGAACTTAATGAGACTGCAAAGAGACTTGATGATAGATAAATATCGAGCAACATAGAAAATACATTCATAGCTTAACCTTTATAAAACCAATAGCCAATCTATTTAAACAAATACTCACTTCATAAGGAAATCTACTTTGGTTAACGACAAATGATACAAAAGCATTTACCACCAAGAAGAAGTATTTCGACGAAGGCATACTAGGCCAAAAAATCCTAAAATGGGAAGATGTTGAAATCACCCATTTGAACCACCTTCAATTCAACTAAATCGCGATTAACATCATAGAAAGAATAGAGTGACCAAATTAACACCAACACCAAGATTGATGAACTAATAAATCTCAGATTTACCATGGAAGGACCATATAAAACTTAGGAAATAACCATAGAAAGAAATTGTTAACTAACCATGGAAGGAAAAACCTATGTTTAGTCTTACAAACCACCAAACATCAACCTACAACTCATAATTGATGAATAAAACTTAAATTACTAAATAATCATCTCTTTAACATATCTACTTTTTTAAATTAAATATAGAAGAAACACACTACCTGTTTCCGTCGACGTCGCAACCAACTCACCCTCGACGTTAATTTACTTTACAGCCACCACAATAATCAATTTTTAATTGGTCGATGAACTAAACCAACTCACCACCGCCACTTGGTTGCTGAGGAGACAGAGAGACGATTTACAGCCGGTGTTTAGTTTAAGTTTAATGGAGCTTTAAAGGTTCAATTGAGCTTTAAGGTTCAACGTTAATGGACGATTGTTGCTTCAATGAAGCTTAGACAGAAAGAACCCTAGTTTAGTTTAGAGAGAGAGAGAGGGGGCAGTTTAATTTATATTTTATAAATTAAATATAATGTTTCGACTATTACAGTCAAGTACAAATTGAATATATTTAATTATTTAATGTTTCCGACTGCATCGATCAGAAATATTTAATATATTTAATTAGTTATGTTTTTGATTGCAGTAGTCGAATATATGTTGAATAATATATTTAATTAATTATTAATTTTCTGTATAAGGGTATGATTATATATTTAGTCATATATTTATTTCATTATTACTATTTTCAATAGTAGTGGTCGAATATATATATTTAATAATATATTTAATTAATTATTATTTTTTGTATAAGGGTCTGATTTTATATATATAGTAATATATTTATTTAATTATTTATGTTTTCAACTACAGTGGTCAAATAGATATTTAATAATATATTTAATTAGTTATTTATAAAGCTTCCGACTACATCTATCGAAAGTATTCTGACCGAAGAGACCAAAATATTTGGTCACAATAATATTGATAATTTTTATATGCCCTGACTAACTACAATTGTCGGAATATATATTTTTTGAAATTTACCGTCAAATTATCTGACTATTGACTATCGAAGAAATATTTTATAAAAAATAAAAATAAAAAATTAAGTTTTTCGACTGAAGTAGTCGAAAAATTTGCGACTGATTTTTTCGGTTGAAACTTTCAGTCGAAAATATACGAATTTCTAGTTGTGCTACACGGTCCAAGCTAATGTTGTACTTCATACTAAGCCTTGTTCCCAATCTCGGTATGACATATTAATATAAAAGTATATGCATATGATTGTGCACATTAGTTTTTGAATTAATTTTGGAATTATTGAACATGACATTATTTTATCCCTTCCCTGAGTTACATGCTAGTGCTCATCCCACTAACCACTTCGGACGTTGTATCCCGACGCGATGCAAGGTTCGAAGGCACTTTTGTCTTTTCTGCACAGTGATATATTTCTGGATTGTTAGCTTTCAACTTTGAAGTGGTGAGCTTTCACTCTCCGAAAGGATTACCATTTTAATGTCACATTTCATTTATGTCATAGACTACTATTTGATTTTTTTTAGCTATCGTCGAGGGCATGTCCCAACCTAGATTGATATTGATTTCGTAGAGGCTTTGTGGATTATGGTGGATTGAGATGTTTGTTGAATTCTTATAATCGTGTCGTGGTTTAGTTTTACTTATATATATGGATTGGTTCCGCTGTCAGATATATAATGTGGTTTTATTTGACAAGGCAATAAGGGGGTGGTCTCTGGTCCTAGTGGACTTCAGATACCTATCATGGCCTGGCCCTAGTTTGGGACATGAAAAAGTTAGTGTCAGAGCGTACGTTCATGGTCAATTGAGTTTCCACAAAGCCGTGTTAATTAGAGTTTCTTTATGGGTGTGTAGTGTGCCACACTTATAAGAGGAAGGCTATGAGGCATTTAGGAATGTTTCCCTTTCTTGTGATCTACTTTTGGGCTGTAGAATCTTGGGTGTTGAAATCTCCTCTAGTCCCTGTTTGTTCGCTTTTTACATCATCCCTCCCAAAAGTCTGATGTTCCTGGAAACTCCTCTGTCCCTCTTGAGGATAATGTGGATGAAGCTCATTATCTTACTCAAGGAGATCAGAGACGGTCAAGGGTCGCTGCTTTTGATTACCCCTGTGGAGTTCCACCTATCTCCACTATTCCTTTTCCAGCTAGTAGCACTCATACACAGTCACCCTAGGGAAATATTACTAATGTTGAGTTCCACCAATCCATTCATCTATTGATACACTTGGCGATATCTCAGTCACATCAGGTGGGTTCTGCTGATATTGCTAGGAGTTCATCTGAGGCCACTAAAGTTGGCTAGTTTATGAGGTTAAATCCTATGATTTTCACTGGTACTCAGGTTGATGAGAATCCTCAAGGTTCTATAGACGAGATGGAGAAGATATTCTGGGTATACATACTACTAATGTGGAGGGTGTGGAATTCGCTGCTTATTAGTTGAAGAATATAGCGTACCAGTGGTATGAAGAGTCGATCAGTTAAGGATGATGATGCAGAGGCGGTATTATTGGATGACTTTTCTAGTGCCTTTCTGGATTGATTCTTTCTTCAGGAGTTGAGAGAGGCAAAAGTTGAGTTTATAAATTTGAAAAATGAAAAATTATGGTTAAAGAGTATGCCTTGAAATTTCATCAGTTGTCCCACTATGCTCCGGAGATAGTTTCTAGCATGAGGGCTAGAATGAGGAAATTTACTTCTGGTTGTCCTGCGACTTAATTTTAGAGTGCAAGGTCGCCCTGTTGAACAAGGATATAGACATATCTAGACTTGTGGTGTACATGCAGCAGGTTGAAGAGGAAAAAAAGAAGTAAGAGAAGATGGGTAGAGGCAAAGTAAGAAGTTTTGGTATTCAGATCAGGGTAGAGCTCAATAGTAGGGTGGTAGAGATGGTGGAAAATGGTCTATGAAGAAATGGGGCAATTTGGGTTCCTATTTTATGGCTAACGCTCCCTATCCTAAGTCGTCTGGTGATTTACGTTTCTAGGTTGACAATGGGTCTAGGGCATAAGGTGCCCTATTACAGGCTGGCGGAGCTCAGTCAGCCCCATCTTATCCTCTTTGTAAATTTTATAGGCAATTGCATCATGGTCAATATGAGGAGGGGAGAAATTAGTGTTATACTTGTGGTCAACTGGGGCATTTTCAGTGACACTATCTAGCTAAGGTTGTTTCTAGAGCTAACAAGGTTCTACTTGCCTCTTCATCAGCTTCTGCACCAAAGAATGTTACCGCTAGATTTGACCCTTCTTGGAATCGTCTTTATGCTCTTGCTTCTCATAAAGATTCTGAGATATCTCTGAATGTCATTACTGGTACGTTACAACTTTTCTCTCATGATGTGTACTATTTGCTTAATCTAGGGTCTACTCTCTCTTATGTGACTCTTTATATGGCTATTTATTTTGGTTTTGGTCCTGAATCTATTCCCAATCCCTTCTCTGTGTCCACCCTAGTGGGAGACTCTTTTGTAGCTAGGGAAGTTTATAGGGGTTGTGTGTTATCTGTCTATTGTAGGGAGACTTTGGTAGACTTGATAGAGTTGGATATGGTTTATTTCGATGTTATCTTGGGGATGGATTGGATCCATTCGTGCTATTTTTTTTTAGATTGGTGGACCTGTAAGGTCATTTTCAAATTCCCTGATGACCCAGTTATTGAGTGGGGAGGAAGTTCTTTAGTGCCTAAGGGAAGGTTCATATCTTATCTTAGAGCCTAAAGTTAATTTCCAAGGGGTGTCTTTCTCATTTGGTTTAGGTTAAAGATTCTAACTCGGAAGGTCCTTCTTTATAATTTGTTCTCATGGTGAATGAATTTCCTAAGGTCTTTTTTGATGCTCTTCCTGGTGTCCCTCCCGATAGGAAAATTGATTTTGGGACCGATCTTCTCTCAGACACTCGTCCTTATCTCTATTCCCCCTGTAGAATGGCTCCAGTTGAGTTGAAGGATCTTAAGGGGTAATTGAAGGATCTCCTTAATAAGGGTTTATCTGCCCTAGTGTTTCTCTGTGGGGTGCTCATGTTCTGTTCGTGCGTAACAAGGATGGTTCCCTTCAGATGTGTATAGATTACCGCCAGTTAAATAGGGTGACTGTGAAAAATAAGTACCCTCTTTCGAGAATTGATAATCTATTCGACCAACTCTAGGGTGATAAATATTTTTTCTAAGATTGATCTCTAGTCGGGTTATCATCGATTAAAAATTAGGAAGGTGCATATCCTTAAGACTACTTTCCGCAGCCAGTATAGGCACTCGAGTTCTTGGTCATGTCTTACGGGTTAACCAATGCCCCAGTGGCATTTATGGATCTTATTAATTAGCTATTCCACTAATTCTTAGATTTTTTGTCATTGTATTTATAGATGATATTCTGGTCTATTTCAAAAGTAAGACAGATCATGTTGATCCTCTCCGTTTAGTGTTGCAGACCCTTAAGGATCATCGGTTGTATGTGAAACTTTCTAAGTGTGAGTTTTGGTTAAATGCAATGACTTTTTTGGGTCATGTTGTTTCTAGTGAAGGGATCATAGTAGAACCACAGAAGGTTGATATAGTGAAGAAGTGGCCTAGACCCACGATTCCAACCGATACTCAGAGCTTCTTGGATTTAGCTGGTTATTATAGGAGGTTTGTGAAGAGCTTCTCGTTGATTGTTGCACCTTTGACTAAGTTGACTAATAAAAAGGTAAAGTTTCTATGGTTCGATGCTTGCGAGGGGAGTTTTGAGAAGCTGAAAGATAAATTGACTTTTGCTCCAGTTTTTACCCTGCCCGAGGGTACTGATTGCTTTGTGGTTTATTGTGATACATTTTGTGTGGGACTTGATTGTGTATTAATACAACATGGAAATGTGGTAACATATGCCTCTAGGCAGTTGAAAGTTCATGAGAAGAATTATCCGACTCATGATTTGGAGTTGTTGGTTGTGGTATTCACATTGAAAATTTGGCGACACTATCTATATGGGGTCTATGTTGACATTTATTCTGACTATAAGATCCTAAAATATGTATTCACCCAAAAGGAGTTGAATCTCAGGCAAAGGAGATGGCTTGAGGTGCTCAAGGACTATGACATAAGTCTCCACTATCACCCAGGTAAGGCTAACGTGGTTGCTGATGCTCTTAGCAGGTTATCTATGGGAATTTTATCCCATGTGGACTAGAAAAAGTGGGTTTTGGTGAAATATATTCACCGTTTGGCTAATCTTGGAGTTTGTCTGTTAGATTCTAAGGATGGTGGTGTGTTTGTACAAGAGGTAGCGAGGTCATCTGTTAGAATTGAGGTGGAGGAGAAGCAGATGTTGGACCCTACCTTGAAGAAATCAAGGATGAAGTAGGTAGGTAGAAGGTGATGGTTTTTGAGATTAGTGGTGATGGTATCTTGAGGTACCGAGGGAGGTTATGTATTGCCGATGTGGATGGGCTACGAGGTAGAATTTTGGCCGAAGCTCATGAGTCTCGATATACGGTTCATCCGGGTTCGACAATGATGTATCGTGACCTTAAGAAGATTTATTGGTAGAATAACATAAAAAAGGACGTAACTAATTTTGTGGCTAAGTGCTTGGTGTGTCAAAGTTGGTGGAACACTTGATGCCCGGTGGCTTGTCTTAATAAATTGAGTTTCCTGTGTGGAAGTGGAAAGTGATTAATAAGGATTTTGTTACCAGTCTACCGCGGTCTCAGAACTATTTTGATTCTATTTGGGTCATCGTGGATAAGATTACTAAGTCTGCTCATTTTATGACGGTAAAGATTAATTTTTCTGCCGAGGACTATGTAAGGAGGCTTATTCAGGAGATTATGAAATTGCATAGTGCTCCAATTTCTATCATATCTTATTGTGGTATTCAGTTCTCATTGTATTTTTGGCATTTATTTTAGAGAGGTTTAGGCACTAGGGTAAACCTTAGTACCGCTTTCCACCCGCAAACGGATGGACAAGCGGAAAGGACCATTCAGACATTGGAAGATAATCTTCTAGATTGTGGGTTTGGCTTTGTGGTAGTTCGGTTGATCATTTGCCTCTCATCAAATTCGCTTATAACAACAAATATCACTCTATCATTGGAATGGCTCCGTTTGGGGCTTTGTATCGTAGAAGGTGTAGGTCTCCTATTGGGTGGTTTGAGTTTAGTGAGGATGGATTGTTTGGTCCTGACTTGGTTCATCAAGCTATGGAGAAGGTAAAGGTTATTTGGGATAGGCTTAAGACCGTCCAAAGTCGCCAAAATTCCTATAAGGATGTAAGGCAAAGAGAGTTCAAATTCGATGTTGGTGATTTGGTGTTCTTAAAGTTACAGGAGTAATGAGATTTTGGAAGAAGGAAAAGCTCATCCCCCATTATGTGGGCCCATATTTGGTTTTGAAGAGGGTGGTTAGTATGGCTTATAAATTGGATTTTCCTTCTAGTTTCGGTTCCATTCATCCGGTCTTTCATCTTTTGTTGTTGAAGAAGTGTGTAGGTGATCCTTCTTTGATTATTACTTTGGAAAGTACAGGTATTTTGGACTCCTTGTCTTATGAAGTCCCAGTTGAGATCTTGGATAAGAAAGTCCGTCGTTTGAGGACTAAGGACGTAGCTTCAGTGAAGGTTCTATGGAGAAACCAAAAGTTTGAAAAAACTACATGGGAAGCCGAAGCCGAAGAGGATATAAAGTCAAAGTATCCGTTCTTGTTCCCCGTTATGGATAATGGTGCTTAAGGTAAAACTTTCATTTTCTTCTTGTTACTTTCAGAGTTTTTTTTGTTTGTTTTTTGTTTATTCTAGCTATTTCTCATGCCATAAGTGTCCTAGCTCATCATTCGAGGAAAAATGATCCTAAGGGGGGATAATGTAACACCCTCAAAATTTTGAGCATTTTATTTTTGGCCATCCCATGATCGAAATATCAATTTTTGACTTAAACTGTGTTTAGGCATGTGAATGGGGTGTCCCAGGAAAGTTTTGAAATTTTTGGATAGGGTTCGGGGTGGTTTTGGACCCCGAAGGTAGTGAGCCTCCATGATATCCCAGTGTCACGGAGGATAGCCTCTACTTTAGGGTCCGTGACACGAAGTATAATATCCGCGTAAAGGTCCACGGCATAGAGGATAGCCTCTGCGATAAGGTTCGTGCCAAGGACCTATGTAAAAGCTAGTGCAGTTTTTGTTTTAATTAATTGGGATGAGGGATATTGGGGTCTTTTCACCTATATACGACCCTTAAACATAATATAGCCTATTCCTTTTAGTTTTAAGTGATAACATTTGTAATACCCCATGTTTGAAAGTCTCTGTGTATTATATGACTCACTCCCTTCAGTCGTACATACAACATATAAGAAGTATGTTGTAGTTGTATCCAAGACAACGTGGTATGATGGATATTATATTATAGGTATGACTTGAGCCTTAGAGTCGTATGATAACCATACGAGTAGTATGAAGTGAATTCATAAGTTTATCAGTGTAGACTTTCTAAGATTTTGTCCAAGATATGAGTAGGGGGCTACAAGTCGTATGGAGATGATACTAGTCGTATGTAACCACTTGTATGATGATCAGTGTATACCATCCTTGATTCTGCCAAGCTTACAAGTTGATGGACTTAGTCGTACCCTCACCATACGAGTAGTATGTTTGACTCTAAAGACTGGCGAGCAATTTCTATAAAAGTTTAGTTAAAGTGCTTTTTGTATTTTTCCCCTTTATAACTCCCAATCCACAACCTATAACCCTCCAAGAGGATTTATTTCCTTCTATTCCCCTATTAAATAACAACACCTTCCTCCTTCCATTTTCAAGGACTTCAAGTTTAGGGTTCCTCTCCTCAAATTTATCTTTCAAGTCCCAAGATTCAAGCTCTCTTCACAAGTAAAGAGACTTTAGGTATGTGTGGTTTATGAACAAGGTTACTTTTCCATCCTTATGCCCAAAGTGCATGATATTGAGATTGAATTTACTTGTTTTGAATTAGGGTTCATACCCAAATAGCCATAATCTTGAAGTATGATACTACCACGTAATTAAAAGCTTTAAGTGCATCAAGGCTACATATATTCATGTTTTGACTTGCAAGATTTGTATTATGATTTGAATTTCATTATCTTGACTAGATATTGTTGAAATATTTCAAGGTGATTATTGATTATGATGTTTTACTATGAAATTATATGAAATAAAGCATGAATTCCAAGTCCCTAGCACAAGCATTAAGTTTACAAGGAGGCTTAAGCCTTTGAAACTTCATTCACATACATTATAGCATGATTCAAGAAAGTCTGATCTTTTAATCTAAAGATAAGATATGAAATCCACAACTATTCATCTTGATTATGATTTAAAGAAAAGAGAAACATAACTGGTTTTTATTCCATAAACCCTTATGCTATTTTAAGGTGGATTTCTTAAAATATGACCATATAAGTATTCTGGGAGTAGTATTTAGCATCGAGAAAGGAATGCGGATGAGCGTATCCTAAATTCCTAGAAAGTACGAGCCACCGTAGGTTAATCTTTTTCCCAATAGGGATAAGTATAGTGATCACTTAAGACAAGGTTCTATTCCGATGGCAAGGATAGAACAGCTCTCCCCAACTTGGGTAAGACGTTGGACTCTATGGTTACTCACATGGTTTATGTCGGTTAGAAGAATCTCCTATAAGAAAGAATGAAAAGTAAATCCTTTAGAAACTAAGTGTCATGGCTCACAAAGTTTATCCTTATGTTTTATTATTCGTGTTTATAATATTGCAGTCTATTATCTTATTCAGATTCAAGGTGAGTCATTTACGCTTAGCATCCATCATTTGAAAGTTTACTTATATATTCTGTTATTGTTTTACTTATGCATTTACCTCACATACTCAGTACATTGCAAAGGTACTGACCCACATATATGTTTATGTGCTACATTGTTTTATACTGTAGGTTCGGGTGCTCGTTTCCAACAACATGATTGACTGCAGGTATTAACACCTATATCCCGACTTTTGGTGAGTCCTCATAGTTTGAGGACCTAGTTTATCAGATTTATGCTCATTGATAATAGTGTTTTAGTTATTTGATTTATATTTATGTTTGGGTCAGCTAGGGTCTATCCCAGTGTCTCTCTGGATATTAATAAAGGCTTGTCAGACTGATTATGTTTTTCGTTTAAAGAATTTATTTAAAATTATTCAATTTAAAGACTTTTATCAAGATTTGAGATCGTTTACCTTCAAGTTACTATGTGTGTGAGTTCTCTTTTCACGTGAATTTCAAGCTAAACATATATAATGGGTTAGCTTTGGGCTATTCATAGTTTTAAGCACCATGTGACGTCCAGGGGGTACTTTTAGGGAGATACAAACTTGGTATCAGATCCTAAGGTTTAAAGAGTCCTAGGGAGTCGGACAAGCCGCATTACCTAGAGTCTTGATCATAGATGTTAAGTGCGCCTCATTTATGAACAGAAAGCTACGGAACGATTTAGGAATCATCATTTCTTTCTTGTTCTATAGTGCTTACAGTTGTCTTTATCTGCCTTAACTCATGCTTTTACGTGACAAAATATGCCTCCTCACCGAGTCGATGCATGCAGAAATGATGATCAACCACTTCTGCATACCGGCCCATGAATGAGAATATGTCTCATGCTGAATTTTGGGATACCTTTCAAGCATTGGCCCAATCTGTGAATGCAAATATTCAGGAAAACCAACAAGCAATACTCTTACTTCAGCAAAATAGTAATTTAGCAGCAGCTCAGATTCGGGACTTTATGAGGATGAATCCACCTGAGTTCCATAGGTTAAAGGTGGATGGGGATCCTAAACTCTTTATTGATGAGGTGATAAATATTACTCAGATTATGCATGTCATTGAATATGAGAGTGTAGAGTTGGAATCTTATGGGCTGAAGGATGTCGCTTATGATTGGGTTGTTATATGTAAGGAGGGTAAGGGTGAGAATGTAGCTCCTATAAGTTGGCAGCTATTTCAAAAAGCTTTTCTGGACAGGTTCTTTCTATGTGGGATGAGGAAGGCTAAGGTGGAGAAGTTCATGAACCTGAGGCAGGGCTCTATGATAGTGAAGAAGTACTGCTTTAAGTTCACTCAGTTGTCTAAGTATGCTCCTGGGTGCTATCTGACTCTAGAGATCGTATAAGTAAGTTTGTTACTAGGGTATCTGTTATGCTGGTCAAAGAGTGTAGGACTGCCATGCTGATTGGGGATATGGTTATTGCTCGGTAGATGGCTCATGCTCAATAGATTGAGGCAAAAAAGTTGAAAGAAAGAGAGAAGAGAAATAAGAGGGCTAGAACTAGATAGTTTGAGTATAGTTAGCCACGGTCTGGAGAGGAAAACCATTCGCGGTTTTAGGGTTATTCATCAGTGCCTGTGCTATCTTCAGCAAATGCCCCTACACCCAGAACTAGGCAGGAGTAGTGGGGTAGAAATTCGAACTCCAGGACTCAGAATGGTGTAGTTGGGAGGCCTAGTTACTCAACATATATAAAATATGGCAGGACCCATCTTGGTGAGTTTTTGATGGGCAAAAGGGGTTGCTATTGCGGCAAGCTATACCATAGAATCAAGAAGTGTTTGTATGCTAAGCGGGCTATACCATAAAACCAAGAAGTGTCTGTATGCTAAGCAGGGAAGTAGGGATATTTGTCCTCAAACTCAGGTTACTAATGCACCAACTCAGCCAGGTCACCTAGTTCCTCCACAAGCGATCAACCAGTATTGTTGGCAGTCAGCGCTAGAATTGATTTTATGCTTTACCATACTATCAAGAGCAGGAGAGCTCACTAGATGTTGTCACTGTTATACTTCGTGTCTTTCACACTTGATGTATTTGTTTTGCTAGACCCGGGATCAAATTTCTCTTATGTAACTCCGTTAGTTGCTATAAAATTTTAGGGTAGGTCCTGAAATTCTCTCCTAGCCTTTCTCAGTTTCTACACCAGTGGGTGAGTCCGTTATTATTAGATGGGTCTATAGGGAATTCCCTATTAATATCCATCATAAGATCATACTAAATGACCTAATAGAGTTAGAGATGGTGGGTTTTGATATTATTCTAGGCATGGATTGGCGTTATTCATGCTATGCATGAATAGATTGTTGCACCCATATAGTAAAGTTTCAATTTCCTGATGAGGTAGTTTTTGAGTGGAAGGGTAGTTCAGTGTCTCCCAAAGGTCGTTTCATCTCTTATCTTAATGCCAGAAGATTAATATCAAAAGGGTGCATTGTAATACCCCAAACTTTTCTTAACCTTAATTTCGCCTCGAGAAGGTTAATGAAAGACTTTCTAAGTGAATATCATTTAAACCATATAGAATTTTCCTAATTTTGACCTTTTATCATGTGGAAAATTTAATTAGCTTTCCAACGATATAAGATCCACCCAAATCCGATAACCAGGCAAGAAGTTATGGCTAATTTAAGTCCTAGTCGTAAAACAACGTCATTTTAGTGCTTGGTGCGTCGCGGAGAGGGTCTATTTGACAATTGTCAATTTTCAGTGTAACTCCACGATAGCGATACATCGCGCTGAAGTTCTAGGTCCCAACCAATGGGACAGCACGATAGCACTGCGTCGCGGTGACCCCCAGAATCCCGTTTGTCAAATTCCAGTGAGCCACCACGATAGTGGCGCGTCGCGGTGGCCCATAAAATCAGGTTTTCCAATTCAATTTTTCCAGCTTCGTACAGATGTTAAAAAGGGCACTTTGGACTTTTTGAAAGCCTCTTAATAGTCCAAACACCTAATCCAAGGTCATTCCAAGCATCGTATATGACTTTTCTCATAGAATTCTCTCAATTAAAAACCCTAAGCATCCAAACCCAATTCCAAGAATCTACTAAGTTCACCATTAATTCTTCAAAGTGATTCAAGAATTGGATTCCTCAAACCAAGAGCATCAAAAATATCCATTCAAGTGAACGAATAGAGTCCCAGGGGCTAGAGTTCATCGAAAGCTCCTAATTCAAGGTATGTGGGGTTTGAACAAAAATACTTCTTTCATTCTTGTGTCCAAAGATTCGATTTTTATAAATGAATTTCATATTTTTGCAAGTGGGTCTATACCCAAAATATATTATTTTGAGAATATGAATTGATAAGTTGTTCAAGCTTTGAATTGCATGATTATTTCACTTATTTATGATTTGAATTGATAATTCATGCTATAAATTGCACATTCCTATATTGATGTGATATTTTCAAGGGTTTCCAAGATTGGTGTCATGAATTAATTTTTATTGTGAAATTGTGATCCTTTAAGAATATACATGCCTTAAGTCCAAGAATGAATTGTTGATACTTTCTAAAGTTTTTCTAGAAGTATATTGATATTTCCATGCTATTAAAGTTTTAAAGCTTATTGGTGATAGTTTACCAAAGTTTCAAGAAAATAGTTGATTTTAATCCTAAGCTAAGAAAGAAAATCCACACCATTTGATTTAAGCTAAAGGGAAACATAGTTGGCTTCCATTGCATATTTCTTAGTTGCTTAAGGTGAATTTTTTTTAAAAGTTCTGAGCTTAAGTAATGTAGTAGTATTTAACACCGAGTTGGGCTTGATTCCAAGTTCTCATGCCCCAGAACTATGAGCCACCGTAGGATTTGATTTACTCTAAGTGGGCTAAGCTAGTGATATCTAAAAGTAAAAGGTTCTACTCCAACGGCAAAGATAGAACAACTCTCCCCAACGTGGGAAATACGTTGGACTCCATGTAGCTCACATGGTTTATGTCGGTTAGAAGAAACTCCCAAGTTTCCTAGAGTTTCAAGTCTTAAAGTTATTAAGGTTTTAAGTCCTTGAGTTTCAAAGAAGTTCCTTGTTTTCAAAAGACTAAAGTGCATGTTCTAAAAGTTGTTGTTTTAAGAGTTCAACTAGTTTACAAGCTGGAGATCAAAGAAAGATTACAGATTTAGAGTAAAGTGTAATGGCTCACGTGAATTATACTACATGTTTCATTATTCATAATTTATGAGAGTTTTATTCAAGCTATGTGAGTTATCTACAAACTATGTATGTTTTCCATAAAGATTTAATGTATTGATATTTAGTTTCATACACCCCCATATACTTAGTAAATTCTCAAGTGTTGATCCACATATACTTCTGTATGATACATTATCTCATAATGTAGGTTCAGGTGCTCAGTCCCAACAACGTTAGTGATCCCGAGTACCTTTATCTACACCTCCACTGTGGTGAGTCCTCTTGGTTCGAGGACCTATCTCCAGACACTTCAATATTTTTAATAGTTATCTACTGCTATCAGTTTAGTTTGAGTTAGTTGGGGATCTGTCCCAATGGCTCCCTAGGTTGTTGAATAGTAGAGGCTTTGTCAGACTAAATGGTCAGTATATTTAGATTTGTAGTATTTTGTTACTTTTACAGTACTTATTCGGATTTCAGTTAGACATGATATGCCATGATTCCTTATTTTTCTCCCATTATCTTTAAGTAAGCTTTATACTAAGTAGCAGGCTCAATGGGTTAGCTTGGGGCTACTTGTAGCCTTAAGCATCGTATGACACTTCGAGGCAGTATTTTGGGGCGTTACAAACTTGATATCAGAGCCTAAGATTTTAGGAGTCCCAAAGAGTCTGACAAGCCGCGTTAAGTAGAGTTTTGATCATCGGTCTGTAGCACACCACATCTATAAGCAAGAGGCTACAAGATGTTTTAGGAAAAATTTGTTTCTTTCAAATTCTATCATGCCTACAGTTGTCTCTGCCGACTATTGATTCGTGCTCTGTTATTTTAGAAAATGTCTCCCCGAAGAGAGAATGCCCACAAAAACAATAACAAGCAACCCCAGCCTGTTTATCCCTTGAATGATACTGTGTCTCATGCTGAGTTTTGGGTTGCCTTTCAGGCATTAGCCTAAGCAGTTACCACAAATGTTCAGGCGAATAACTAGGCCGCAGTTCTGCCTCAATAAGGAAGTAATTTAACCACTGTTAGGATCTGTGATTTTATGAGTATAAACCTTCCAGAGTTCTATGGGTCGAATGTAGGTGAGGTCCTACAGTTGTATCTCGAGGAGGTAAGAAAGATCACCTAAGTAATGAATATCTCAGAGGGTGAAAGTGTTGAGCTGGCGTCTTATAGGTTGAAGGACATTGCTTATGACTGGGTTGTTGCATGGATGAAGAATAGAGGGGAAGATGATGCTTCCGTTACTTGGCAGGTGTTCCAAGATGTATTCTTGGACAAGTTCTTCCCGCTAGAGATGAGGGAAGAAAAGATAGAAAAATTCATAAACTTAAGGTAGGGCTCTATCACTATCAAGGAGTACTGCTTGAAGTTCAACCAGTTAGCTAAATATGCTCTTGACTTGATTTTTGACACCCGATCTAGTATGAGTAAGTTCGTGACTGGAGTATCTGAACTGGTGTTGAAAGAGTGTAGGACTGCTATGCTCAAAAGAGACATGGATCTTGCTAGGCTGATGATTCATGCCCAGTAAATAGAGGCAAACAAGATAAGGGAAAGAGATAGAGTGAGGGGAAACAAGAGGGCTAGATCTGAGCAGCATATGTATGGTCAGGCTAGGTCCCATAGAGAAAACCGTCCACATTTTGTGAGTCATTCGTCCGTGCCATCACCTTCTTCAGCTAGTGCTCTCGTGTATAGAAATAGGTAGGAGAAAGGGAACAGGCCTTCTATTTCCAAGTTCCAGAACAGTATAAGTAACAGGCCTAATTATCCTCCCTGTGCTAAATGTGGTAGGACCCATCTCGGTGAGTGCTTGGCCGAACAGAGGGGTTGTTTTAGTTGTGGAAAGTTAGACCACAGACTTAGAGAGTGTCCGCATGCCAGGCAGGGGAACAGAGATATGCGACCTCAAACTCAGGCTAATAGTGCCCCAGCTCCTTTATCCCGTCCAACTCCTCCTCAAGACTTCTTTCAGTACTGCTGGCGGTCAGTGCCAGAACAGGTTTTATGCCTTACAATCACATCAGGAGCAGGAGGATTCTCCCAACGTTGTTACTGGTATGCTCCACGTTTTTTACTTTGATGTTTATGTGTTGTTAGACCACGAGTCAAGTTTCTCTTTTATGACCCCACTTGTAGCTGTGAGTTTTGAAATAAGTCCCGAAAAAATTCCTGATCCTTTCCTAGTTTCTACTCCAATGGGGGAGTCAGTTGTTGCTAAACAAGTGTATAAAAAGTATCTCGTTACTGTTCTTCATAGATTCATACTTGTTGATTTGATTAAGTTGGACATGGTGGATTTTAACCTTATTCTAGGTATGGATTGGCTTCATTTCTGCTACGCATCTACAGACTGTCGTACCTATGTGGTTAAGTTTCAGTTTTCAGATGAGCTAGTCTTCGAGTGGTCCGGGAGTTCAGTATCTCCCAAGAGTCATTTTATATCCTATCTCAAAGCCAGAAAGCTAATATCCAAAGGTTGCATTTATCATCTAGTTTGAGTTAAGGACACTAGGTCCGAGGCTCCAACCATTCAGTCAGCCAACATTGTTAATGAGTTCCCTGATGTTTTTTCGGAAGATCTCTCAAGGGTACCTTCTGATAGAGAGATAAAATTTAGGATTGACCTTCTTCCCGATACTCAGCCTATTTCTATTCCTCCCTATCGTATGGCACCTGTAGAGCTTAAGGAGTTGAAAGAGCAACTCAAAGACCTTTTAGACAAAGGTTTTATAAGGCCCAGTATGTCATCTTGGGGCGCATCTGTTCTATTCATGCAAAAGAAAGATGGTTCTTTGTTTATTTGCATTGACTATCATCAGCTTAATAAGGTCACTGTTAAGAATAAGTATCCTCTTCCGAGAATTGACGACCTGTTTGATCAGTTGCAAGGTGCGAGTTATTTCTCAAAGAAAACCTTAGATCCGGCTATCATCAACTTAGAGTAAGGGAGTGTGATATCCCAAAGACATCTTTCCGAACCCATTATGGTCACTTTGAGTTTCTAGTCTTGTCTTTCAGGTTAACCAGTGCTCTAGAGGCTTTCATGGACCTCATGAATCGAGTGTTCAAGCATTATCTTGATACGTTTGTCATAGTTTTCATAGATGATATCCTTGTTTACTCCCGTACTGAGAATGACAATGCAAATCATCTTAGAATTGTTTAGCAAACTCTTAGAGATTATCAGTTATTCTCCAAATTTAGCAAGTGTGAATTTTGGCTAAAATCAGTAGCCTTTCTGGGTCATATCATTTCAGCCGAAGGCATTAGAGTTGATCCCCAAAAGACAGAAGTTGTAAGAAATTAACCCAGACCTATCTCTCCATCAGACATTAGGAGTTTCTTGGGTATAGCTGGCTACTAACATTGTTTTGTTGAATGTTTATCTTCTATTGCATCCCCCACACCTCGGTTGACTCCAAAGAAAGTTAAGTTCCTTTGGTCAGATTCCTGTGAGAAGAGTTTTTAAGAGTTGAAGACTCGACTCACCTTAGCCCCTGTGTTGACTTTGCCTGATGGTACGGATGGTTTTGTGGTGTATTGTGATACCTCTAGAGTTGGTTTGGGTTGTGTGTTGATGGAGAGAGGTAAGGTTATAGACTATGCCTCTAGACAGTTGAAGCCACATGAAAAGAACTACCCAACCCATGATCTTGAATTAGCTGCTTGGTTTTTATTTTGAAAATCTGGAGACACTATCTGTATGGTGTTCATGTTGATGTGTTTACAGACCATAATAGCTTGCAGTATGTTTTTTTCTCATAAGGAGTTGAATCTCACTAGAGGAGATGGTTAGAGTTGCTAAAATATTATGATATGAGCATGTTGTACCATTCAAGCAAGGCTAATATAGTGGCAGATGCCCTTAGCAGGTTATCTATGGACAGTATGACTCATGTAGAGAAGGGTAAGAAAGAGTTAGCTCGTGATGTGCATTGTCTAGTTAGATTGGGTGTTAGGTTGCTTGATTCTACTTAGGGAAGTATTTTGGTGTAGAGTAGTTCCAAATCCTCTTTAGTTTCGAAAGTGAAGGAGAAGCAAGACTTAAATGCTAGTTTGGTCACACTAAAGGAGTCAGTTAAGGACTAAAAGGTAGAGGTTTTCTCCTAAGAGGGAGATAGGGTGTTGAAAATACAGGGTAGATTATGTGTTCCTTGTGTTGATGATCTGAGGCAGAGAATTATGACTAAAGCGCATGAAGCGCGGTATTCTATTCATCCCGATGCTACCAAGATGTACTTCGACTTGCAGGAAATCTATTGGTGGAGTGGTATGAAGAAGAATATAGCTGAGTTTGTAGCTAAGTGTCCAACTTGCCAACAAGTCAAGGTAGAGCACCAGAGACCTGGTGGTGTGATGCAAGAATTTGGTATACCCACTTGGAAGTGGAAAAAGTGAATATGGATTTCGTGACTGGTTTACCTCTTTGGTGTCGTCACCATGATTCTATTTGGGTTGTTGTAGACAGGCTGACTAAGTCAGCGCATTTCTTGCCCGTGTATACAACCTATACAACTGAGGGTTATGCTAGATTGTATATTCAGGAGTTGGTCAGGGTGCATGGAGTTCCCTTGTCTATCATCTCAGATAGGGGCACTCAGTTTACTTCTCAGTTTTGTAGGGAATTCCAAAAGGGTCTTGGTACCCAAGATTATTTGAGTTTTGCTTTTCATCCGCAGATAGATGGTCAGGCTGAGAGGACCATCCAAACTTTGAAAGATATGTTGAAAGCATGTGCTCTTAACTTCAAAGGTAGTTGGGATGAGCATTTACCATTGATTGAGTTTGCATATAACAATAATTACCATGCTAGCATCAAAATGGCACCATTTGAGATTTTGTATGGTAGAAGATGTAGATCACCCATAGGTTTGTTTGAAGTGGGTGAGGCTACTTTGATTAGGACTGATACAGTGTTTGAGGCTATGTAGAAGGTGAAGTTAATTAGAGAAAGGTTGAAGATAGCCCAGAGTCGTCAGAAGTCATATACAGATGTGAGAAAAAGAGACCTTGAGTTTGAAATTAATAACTTGGTGTAGCTGAAAATCGCCCATGAAAAGGGTGAAAAGATTTGGCAAGAAGGGGAAGCTTAGTCCCCGATATGTTGGCCCCTATAGAATCCTAATTCGGGTGGTAAGAGTAGCCTATGAGCTTGAGTTGCCCATAGAGTTGTCAGTTGTGCATCCTATATTTCATGTCTCCATGCTTAAGAAGCATGTTGGTGATTCCATCATTGTGGATCCTTCAGAGAATCCAGATATCCCGACTAGCCTTTCGTTTGAAGAGATTCCAGTTGAGATTCTAGACAACCAGTTCCATAGACTGAGGAACAAATAGGTTCCCTTGGTCAAAGTATTATGGCGAAACCAGTCAGTTGAGGGCGCTACTTAGGAATCCGAGTTAAATATGAGATCCAAGTACCCGCACCTATTCTCCGCAAGTTTAGATCAAGTCAAAGGTACCTTTCCTTCTTAATTCAGTCCTTTTCTAGTCAAAGATTCAGTTATATAGCTATTCTTAATATAAGTTCATGCATTCTCCAAAGTATGCAAGAGTTTAGAAAGATATAGATTCAGTTTAGCCATTTGTTTCAGCTGTGTATCCTTAGTTTTCTCTATATTCTTAACTTAACTAGCGATATTCGAGGATGAATGTTCCCAAGAGGGAGATATTGTAATACCCCAAACTTTTCTTAAGCTTAATTTGCCTCAAGAAGGTTAATGAATGACTTCCTAAGTAATAATAATTTAAACCATATAGAATTTTCCTAATTTCAACTTTTTATCATGTGGAAAATTTAATTAGCTTTCCAACAATATAAGATTCGCACAAATCCGATAACCGGACAAGAAGTTATGGCTAATTTAAGTCCTAGTCGTAAAACAGCATCATTTTAGTGCTTGGCGCATCGTGGAGAGGGTCTATTTGACAATTGTCAATTTTTAGTGGAACTCCGCAATAGCGGCGCGTCGCGCTGAAGTTCCAGGTCCCAACCAGTAGGGCAACGCGATAGCACCGCATCGCAGTGACCCCCAGAATCCCGTTTGTCAAATTCCAGTGAGCCACCACGATAGTGACGCGTCGCGGTGGCTCATAAAATTGGGTTTTCCAATTTAATTTTTCTAGCTTCGTACAGATGTTAAAAAGGGCACTTTGGACTTTTTTCAAGCTCCTTAAATAGCCCAAACACCTAATCCAAGGTCATTCCAAGCATCATATACGACTTTTCTCAAAGAATTCTCTCATTTAAAAACCCTAAGCATCCAAACCCAATTCCAAGAATCTCCTAAGTTCACCATTAATTCTTCAAATTGATTTAAGAATTGGATTCCTCAAACCAAGAGCATCAAGAATATCCATTCAAGTGTACGAATAGAGTCCCAAGGGCTAGAGTTCATCCAAAGCTCCTAATTCAAGGTATGTGGGGTTTGAACAAAAATACTTCTTTCGTTCTTATGACCAAAGATTCGATTTTTATAAATGAATTTCATGTTATTGCAAGTGGGTCTATACCCAAATTATATTATTTTGAGAATATGAATTGATAAGTTGTTCAAGCTTGGAATTGCATGATTATTTCGCTTATTTATGATTGGAATATATAATTCATGCTATAAATTGCACATTCCTATATTGATGTGATATTTTCAAGGGTTTTCAAGATTGGTGTCATGAATTAAGTTTTATTGTGAAATTATGATCCTTTAAGAATATACATGTCTTAAGTCCAAGAATGAATTGTTGATACTTTCTAAAGTTTTTCTAGAAGTGTATTGATATTTCCATGCTATTAAAGTTTTAAAGCCTATTGGTGATAGTCTACCAAAGTTTCAAGAAAAGAGTTGATTTAGTCCTACGCTAAGAAAGAAAATCCACACCATTTGATTTAAGCTAAAGGGAAACATAGTTGGCTTCCATTTCATATTTCTGAGTTGCTTAAGGTGGATTTTTCTTAAAAGTTCTGAGCTTAAGTAAAGGAGTAGTATTTAGCACCGAGTTGGGCTTGATTCCAAGGTCTCATGCCCCAGAACTATGAGCCACCGTAGGATTTGATTTACTCCAAGTGGGTTAAGCTAGTGATCACTAAAAGTAAAAGGTTCTACTCCAATGGTAAGGATAGAACAGCTCTCCCCAATGTGGGAAAGACTTTGAACACCATGTAGCTCATATGGTTTATGTCGGTTAGAAGAAAGTCCCAAGTTTCCTAGAGTTTTAAGTCTTTAAGTTAGTAAGGTTTTAAGTCCTTGAGTTTCAAAGAAGTTCCTTGTTTTCAAAAGACTAAAGTGCAAGTTCCAAAAGTTGTTTTAAGAGTTCAACTAGTTTACAAGCTGGGGATTAAAGAAAGAATACAGATTTAGAATAAAGTGTAATGGCTCACGTGAATTATACTACATGTTTCATTATTCATGATTTATGAGAGTTTTATTCAAGATATGTGAGTCATCTACAGACCATGTATGTTTTCCATAAAGATTTAATGTATTGATATTTAGTTGCATACACCCCCATATACTCAGTTCATTGCCAAGTGCTCATCCACATATAGGTCTATGTGCTACATTTTCTCATAATGTAGGTTCAGGTGCTCAGTCCCAACAACGTCAGTGATCCCGAGTACCTTTATCTACACCTTCATTGTGGTGAATCCTCATGGTTCGAGGACCTATCTCCAGACACTTCAGTATTTTTAGTAGTTGTTCTACTGCTTTCAGTTCAGTTCGAGTCAGTTGGGGATCTGTCCCAATGGCTCCCTAGGTTGTTGAATAGTAGAGGCTTTGTCAGACTAGATGGTCAGTATATTTAGATTTGTAGTCTTTTGTGACTTTTATGATACTCATTCATATTTCAGTTAGACATGATATGACATGATTCCTTATTTTGTTCCCATTATCTTTAAGTAAGCTTCATACTAAGTAGCAAGATCAAAGGGTTAGCTTGGGGCTACTTGTAGCCTTAAGCACCGTGTGAAGCTCCGGGACAGTATTTCGGGGCGTTACATGTATCTACCATTTAGTTCAAGTCAAAGATACTAAGTCTGAAGTCCCGTTAGTTCAGTCATTTCGGGTAGTAAATGAGTTCCCGGAGGTTTTCACCAAAGATTTGCCAGGGGTACCTCCAGATAGAGAAATTGAATTCGGTATTGATCTTCTTCCGAATATCTAACCCATTTCTACCCCTCTATATCGTATAGCTCCAGCTGAACTTAAAGAATTAAAATAACAGTTTAAGGACCTCTTAGATAAAGATTTCATCAGACCCAATATTTCTCTGTGGGGTTCTCCAGCCCTTTTTGTGCGCAAGAAAGATGACACTCTCATAATGTGTATAGATTATAGATAGCTAAACAAGGTTACCATCAAGAGAAATTATCCCATTCCCAGAATTAATGATTTGTTTGATCATCTTCAGTGTGCCCGATGGTTCTCCAAGATTGACCTTAGGTCTGGATACCATCAGTTGAAAGTTAGGGAGAAAGACATTCTGAAAATAACTTTTCAAATGAGGTATGTCCATTTTGAGTTTGTGCTTATGTCGTTTGGACTAACAAATGCTCCTGTAACCTTTATGGATTTGATGAACAGGGCCTTCAAATAGTACTTGGACATATTTGTCTTTGCTTTATCGATGACATACTGGTGTATTTCAGGAGTGAGGAAGAATATGCAGACCATTTGAGAATAGTTCTGCAGACCGTCAAGGACCGTCAATTGTATGCGAAGTTTGGTAAATATGCGTTTTGGTCAGAATCTATTCCTTTCTTGGGACATGTCATTTCAGGGGCTGGTATTCATGTAGATCCTCAGAATACTAATGCAATGAAGCATTGGACTAGACCCATCGCTCCATCCGATATCAGGAGCTTTTTGGGTTTGGCTAGATATTATAGAAAATTTGTTGAAGGATTCTCCTCTATAGATGCACCATTGACTAAACTGACACAAAATAAAGTGAAGTTCATATGGTCGAATAAGTGTGAGAAGAGTTTCCAAGAGTTGAAGGGTAGATTGACATCGGCACTAGTGCTACCGCTGCCAGAAGGGTTAGGAGAATTTGTGGTATATTGTGATGCCTCTAGAGTTGGGTTAGGCTGTGTGTTGATGCAAAATGGGAGAGTGATAGCATATACCTCTAGGCAACTTAAGGATCACGAAAAGAATTATCCAACTCACGACTTGAAGTTAGCTGCTGTGATTTTTTCCTTGAAAATTTGGAGGCACTACCTTTATGGTATGTGTTTTGCCCTTTTCGGTTTTGAAGGATTGGAAAACATTAATTTCGACCTTTTAAACTATTTTGAAACTTTAAAGAAAATTTTGTAACAATCTAAGAAATTACAAAGTCGTCACTTAATTTATTGGAAAAGAAATTAAGAAAACTTTTAAGGAAAATCCTAAGTCTTAAAACAGAAAAAAGACTTAGGCTTTTAGGAAAATTCAGAGTAAGAAGTTCTTATTAACATCTTAGGAAAATTTTTAAGGTATCTAAAATGTCTGCTAGCTTGCGGTTATCTGGACTATTTGAAAACCACGTTTGACTAACTTTGAAAAAGTGAAGTTAGTTTTTGAAAAGAAAGTGATTTTAGGAAAAGACTTGTATAAAATAAATTCTGACGACTTAGTAGGAAATTTAACTAAGTCCAAGCAAATTAATAACAACTAGCACGTAAAAGGAGAAGGGGGGGCTAAAAAACTTAGGCCATTAGGTCCAAATTAATAAACCTGTCCTAAGCTAATTTGGGCTTTCGGCCCATCGTCACCTGTCCTAATCTAAATAATGGACATTGGACCTGTAACTTGCTTCACCTGTATTTATTTACAACTTTGGCTTCGAGGTCCAAATGAATGAACAAATAGATAAATAAATAAATAAATAAATAAATAAATAAATAAAAAGAAAGAATAAGAGAATAATAAAAATCGAGACTTTTCAAGTCTCTTAGCGACCTCATTAATGGGTTTTGACCTATTTTCCTTCTTCCATCTTCTTGCACCCACACACCATATAGTAGACCTTGGGTTTAAACTTTGGACTTGACTCGAAGAGGTGGGCCTCATTGGCCCATTACGAAATACAGAAGGAGAGGAGTTCATTTGGACTCGAGACATTTTTTACATGCAACGAAAAGATAAAAAAATTAATATACATCACGGCATAAAAGTTACATATTTCAAAGCAAAAGAAAATATCAAGAACCAATTTTTGAATGACAATGATAAGTACACTTACACACGTATAACAAGAATGAGAGTGAACAGATAAAATGCAAAGCAAAGACATGATTTATGTTCATATTAAAAATGAACAAAGGTAAAGGAAAAAAGTCATATTCAATGAATTAATGCGAGAACAAACAACATAAGCTTGCGAAAGTGAAGGAATGAGGCAAAAAAAAATATTGATGACTTCTAAAATTGAACAAACATAGACACTAATCCATATAAGAAAGGAAAATAAAGTCTAACTTTTCATGAAAGATAATCTTGAAATTTCAATTAAAGAGACACTAACAAAGATTCATACATCTAAATTACAACCAATATTTTGGGGAAAAACGTGTAACGACCTAAGGTTTATATTTCTAAGACATTGTTGATTCTCTTTTGATATTATGAATTAAAGAGAGACATGAATCAAGTCTTTACACACACAAAGAGCACATATAACAATCTGGAGTAATAAATTAGAATAAAAGTTTAGCATCTCTAAAGGTGAAATATCATTCAACAATAATACCATGCATGACTCGAAAATATCTAAATTATTCTATTTAGCCACAAAAGTCCGAATTTTTTCATTATTTTGACAAGATAACATGCGAACAGAAGAGGAATAAACATCTTGGATAGAAAATAATCTAGCACTTCATTTCTTATATGAGGATTTTGAAATTCATTAAAATAATTAGCAAGCAAATGACAAATTCTTGACTTAACCAATTACTATTTTATTAAGGCGAAACAAACAATAGTAACTATTCTTTTCTACATAAAGAAAACAACTTTGCATGCTAAAAATAAACATATCCGCCAATAATGAATTTAATCAAGGCATGAGTACATTTTTCAAACAAAGATCAAAACTTTATCCATAATAATCAAAGAATAAAGCCAAACGGCAAAATAATGAATAGTAACTATTCTTTTCAACATAAAGGAAATAACATTACATGCTAACAACAAACATATCCACCAACAATGAGTTTAAACAAGGTACGAGTACGTCTTTTAAACGAAGATCAAAACTTTATCCATAATGATCAAAGAATAAAGCCAAAAGACAAAACAATCAATACTAACTATTCTTTTCAACATAAAGGAAATAACTTTACATGCTAAAAACAAACATATCCACCAACAATGAGTTTAAACAAGGCATGAGTACGTCTTTTAAGCAAAGAACGAAAATTTATCCATAATAATCGAAGAATAAAGCCAAAGAAACGCGTTCAATGATTGCTAGCTCATTTTAATATAATGAATGTGAAAATAGTCATAATATCGATACCACAACATCTTATGGCCTTCAAAGTCGTCTACAACAAACAATCCCAGCAAACACAATTACAACTACGAACTATGAAGAAGAAAGAGATGAAGAAAAAATGATAATAAAACTAAAAAGGGAAAGGTGTGTTTACCTTTTGGGGGCAGCAAAATGGGACTTCAAGCTTTCTTCGGAGTCTTGATCACCACCGGAAATTAATCTTTCGAAAATTCTAATTAGACTACCGCTTGAAAAATTTACTATTTGCACAAAAGTTTTTCCCACTCTTTGAAACTTTTTTTTTCTAAAAAATTTCAACTATTTGCTCAAAAGCTTTTCAATTCTTTTAGACTTTTTTCTTGACTTTCTTTCTACCAAAATAGTGGTAGTATATATAGGAAAGGATGGAGATCCAATTCTATTAATCCACCAATGTGGGAGAAAGTATTTAAGGGTGTTTTTGAAATTTTAATAGAAGATAAGGTGAGGTGGAAGATAAAATGAGAAAATTATACAATGTAGTACAATTTTTGAATTTCAAAATTGAAAAAATGATAAGTTGAGGGAGATTGTACAATATAGTACAATTTTTTTATTTAAAAATTTAAATTTGGAAAAAGGACAAGGTTGGGGGAATTGTACAATGTAGTACAATTTTGAATTTCAATATTGGAATAAGGACAAGGTTGAGGGGGAATTGTACATTATAGTACAATTTTTGAATTTCAAAATTTGAATTTTGGGATTTGAAATTAATTTTGGTGGGAATTGGGTAGAAATTATGAGTCTTTGGGAATTTAGAGTTATTTAAAATATAACCCTAATTGTGATTTAAAATTTAGCCAAATTTATTTATTTTTGACCAAATTGAAAATCAATTGGCTCATTGTATTGCAATTATGGCCAATTTGATTTCAATTATGGCCAAATCTAATAGATTGACTAAATTAAATTAAAATTCAATACAAATTAATACTTTCTTTAATTATGAACTTCTTAATTTAATAAAATCAAATAAATATTTCTCCAAATAAATTAATTTTTGAGAACAAATTTTATTTAAATCAAGACTATCCATTTAGATTCATTTTCAAACTTAATCAATAAAAATCTAATTTTGATAAAAATATTTATTTAAGTAACAAAATTTATACAATTTTTCATATGTAAATACGAAAATATAGAATCATTAATTAAATGACAAAATTAACCCAAATAAATATTTTCGAGCGCATTTATCCGAATGAAATAAATATTTTAATTTTATTAAAAATTGAAAAAACCTAAGGTTAAGTTTAGTCGCGGAGGGAGAAAATTAGGTGTAAACAGTGTGCACGTTGACATTTTCACTGACCATAAGTCTTCAATATTTATTTTCTCAAAGGGAGTAGAATCTTCGTCAGAGAAGGTGGTTGGAGTTGTTGAAAGATTATGACATGAATATGGTTTATCATATGGGCAAGGCTAATATAGTGACAGATGCACTAAGTAGGTTGTCTATGGGTAATGTGTCCCATGTGAAAGAGAAAGGACGTGAGTTGGCTAAGAAAGTGCACAGGTTGGCTCGTTTGGGAGTATGTTTGCTCGACACTGATGATGGAGGAGAAGGAGTTCAGAACGGTTCAGAATCATCTTTGGTAGTGAAAGTGAAGGAGAAACAATAATGATATCATACTTAACCAAATATTGGAAGCAGTCCAGCAGCAAAAGGTTGAGGTTTTCTCCCATGGGGAGATGGTATACTTCGCTACCAAGGTAGACTTTGTGTTCCGAATGTAGATGGGTTGAGGGAAAGAATACTAGTCGAGGCTCATGGTTTGAGGTATTCCATTCATCCTTGTGCTAATAAAATGTACCGCGACTTACAAGAGGTTTATTGGTGGAATGGTATTACTCGATGTAGCCAAGTGTCCCAATTATCAGCAAGTTAAGGTTGAACACCAAATACCGGGTGGTACATTGCAAGAGGTTAGTATCCCTACTTGGAAGTGGGAGGTAGTAAATATGGATTTTTGACACCCAATTTTGGCTCTCCATACTTAAAATTAACGCATTTAGGCTCCCTGATCATTAACTGGCACAATATGCATTTTTCACATATTTTTTGCAATTGTTAATAAATTATTGGTAATCATCATTATTTAAAGATTTTTGCTCATTTATTGTCATATTTTAGTTTTACATAATTTATTGATAATTATATTTAATTTCATAAATTTTAGAATTTTTTTATCAATTTATTACTATTTTAATATTTTTGCATAGTCATTCGCATACGTACACAACACAACACTGTAATTTTTTACTGCACAGTATAATTTTAATTATTATAGTATAATATGTTTTTTCAAGATAATTATATTTTTTATTTATTATTTATATTTTTTTCTATAATTATATATCGCATTCATATTTTTGTACATTATTTAATACGACCTATAAATATGAGTTGGCTTAATTATTTTAACATACAAAGTAACAAATCAATCGAGTCAAAATCATGTCAACTTTTTTTAAAGATGACAATTGAGATGACTGATTAGATCTTTTACCCTTTGGTCAATATATATTATTTAATGATTAGATGATAGATTATTATTTTTTTGATAAAGAAAGAATTTCTTTTTTATTATCAATAAAAGGGGGAGAGGGGAAATTATTTTGAACACAAAAAAAATACACAATACACTCATACCCACCAAAAAAATAAGTCAGCCGCCTCTTTCTTCTCTTTTCTCTATCCCTTTCATCTTCACAAAATTCTTCACCATGGCCAGCGAACCCCACCATGGTTGGTGAACCAACCAGCCCGCCCTCTTTATCCTTCAACGCTCCTTCCCTCTTCTCTTTTGCCACCCCCCACTTTCTCTCTCTCAAATCCGGCAGCCCACCGCCATCACTGGCCGGTGTATATTTTGGTGAAACCAACACATCGTCATGGCTGCTCGCCCTTCTAAATTTTATTCCTGTTTGCTTGTGGTTGATGATTATTTTATTATTTTCTCTAACTTTGTTTCCATTGAAATTAAGTTATTCATTTTATTTTGTTTGTCAAAATTGTTATTTTGTCGATGAATGTATTAACCACTATTTTGGACTATTGCTTATATCTTTCTTTATTATGTTGATTTTGATCACTGTTATTTTATTCCTTTTTTTACCATTGTCATGATAATACGATAAACATTTCATCTTTTTTGCACTTGCTATATGTTACTTTTTAATTTCTCGTAAACTGTGATTTGTTATGCAATTGAGATTTTGAACACTATTTTATTGAAGTTTTTCATAGGATTATTTATGACTACTTGATAATATCTTGTTTTGATTCATGTCTGTGGTTGTTTAGGCCATTGTTTAATCTTTGTTTGATATTCTTTTGTGTGTTTAAAAAAATAATATTTGACCGATGAAGAAATTCTTCGTTAATATTTGAGGCCTTTGCACAAATAAAAGATGGATATTACGTATATAAATACGTAATAAAATAAATAAATTTGGGTGATTACGAAATTTTTATAACAACGCAAAAAGTTTTATGATTCGTATCTTGGCAAGACGATTTAGGACGGCTAATTAATCAGCAACCACTTCGTAGCTATGATGTATTTAAAATCTAATCTGAGCCCACATTTTAACAAAAAAATTATATTTTATACATATATGCACACATACGTTCTCAATTTATTTTGATAGTTGTTTATTTATTACTAACATTTTACTATAAGTGTTTATAAAGGCTCTCGAGAATACATATCTGAAACGACATTCAAGGAAAGAGTAAATTTTATATTTGTATTTTTTATATTCTTGTAATTGTACAAAAATATTAATCATAGTGAAATCTTTATTTTTGGGGTGTTGGACGGGTTGGTATTTATTTATGCAATCTACGTCACGCATTTAGACAAATTTAGGTCGTAAATATTTATATTAAATATGTTCAGATTATTTAATCAAATAATTCACACTCTGTTACACTAAAATATATTACGTAGTCTTTTCTTTAAAACAATTTTTCTTTATTCGATTTAGTCTATTCTTTACATACATACACTAATTTACTTTTGTTTATATATTATGACAGCATACGTGTTATATTATTTAATGCATATATTTGTAATTATAAATACTAATTTTTTTTTATCTTTTAATAAACCTAAGTCTAGCCGAGAACCACATTGTGGATTCTGAAGGGTGCCTAATACCTTTCCTTTGGAATAATTTGAACCCTTACCTAAAATTTAAATTGGTTTGTAGATTAAAACACAAGTCATACATGTTAATAAATAAATAGGTTTTCTATTTTTCCTTAAAAATTAGGTGGCGACTCTATACAAAATTAAATTTTTTTAGAGTCCATAATGTCGTGCTCGTTTTCACCTTAGGTAAAAATAGGGTATGATAGTTTGGCAACTCTGCTGGGGAGAGAAAGGTTCTAACCATTACAAGCTTAGGTAAATAGTTACGTTTTTATACATTGTTATTTATTTCATACTAATTGTTTTGATTTATCTTGTTTATGTGGCATAAATTATTTATTTGTTATTATTTTGTGAAGATTGTTTATTTATTTATCGCTTTATTAAATTCTCATTCCATTTATCTTTTCTCCATTTTGGAAAACTGACACTCACACACATTGTACACGCGGATTGTACATTGCACTTTTCCAAAAAAAATTTAAATCACCTTATTTTAGAGAGTTGGCATATACGTATGGTAAGTGAGAGTTTTACTGTCGTGGGACTATGTGCCTTCTCATGTAGGAAATCCAAGTCCGTATCTACCCACTCTTAGTCAGCATAGGATAAGAACTAAAACAATACCTTTTAGGTACATGCATATTAGTCAATTTTGTTCAAGTGTCCGAAGGGTTCATGATCCAAGTGACACAATATTATTTCTTTGTATATATTTGAAGGATTATTATATTTGTACATATTTATTTGCTCTAAATTGATTATTATTTAGTGGGAAGGTGTAATCTAACATTTGTTTTGCATGGTGGATCAATTAAAAAATGCACCTTAGCAACATAGCCATTAGCCGCATATAGGTTTGAACTATGTTTTGACCTGATTCGTATTTTGACAAGATACGTAGGCAGCCTTGCATTAGGGTTCGGTCTCTTCACTTCAAGAGCTCAATTTAATAGCTCCTCAAATCTAAATCTCATTGACATTAGTGCCTAGCCAGCCTACCTCCAGATCCTCGCCTGATTTTTGTGCAAGAATACCTAATTTCTTTTTTTTGAACGTCGTGAACCATTAAATTTATAGCATCTTGATCTTCACTTTCAAAAGCGAGGGTTCAACATTCTTTCAATCATAGCAATTCTGCCAACTGCTGCGAATAATGTTATAATTTCTTCATTGTCTGAGTTTTTCAATCTTATTAGCATACTGAAGTTGTGTCAAAGCCCTCCCCGTGTTTGACGTTTATTTTCTCGATCATTTGATCCGAACAATTTTGATGTTAACAACAGTTCTTTTCTGATCGTCTTTCATATTATTTTCAAGACTGACCATCATTTTTTTACAATCATGCATTGCACATATAAATTCACAAATTTTTCTGAACTACGCAGACCTGATTCTTGTTTTCACAAGATACGTAGGCAACCCTTATTTGGGTTCGGTCATATTTTTTTAAATAAAAAAATAATTTTGACTTGGTTGATACCAATACAGTTAGGAGTGTACATGAGAAATAACAAATTAGTGTGATGAAAAGGATCGACTTTATGGTAAACTATATGTTCCTTTAGTACCTTTTATCACACTTGAGTAATGCTTGAAAATTTTCTTGCATACATCTAAACCAAGAACGAAACTAACCTCATCGTTTCATATGCATTGTGTGGTTAGCTTTCGTTTAATTCATTGCATTTTATTGTTGATCTAGAACTTGGCCTTAATGTCTGTTGAGGCAAAATTCTGAGTTGCACTTGATCTAGGAAAGGATTGTAGGCCTTCTTTGGACTGATTGAGCCTTTTATAGCCTACCAAATGACATTGATCCCTAGCATTCCCCCTTTTGAGCTTAAAACTTTTTTCTTTGGATAACCACATTTGTGCCTATACTTTTTTTGAGTGCTAAATGCACTATCCCTCTCTAGGCCCTACCTCCTTGAGCGCACTAAATACGTGTAAATTATAGACGAAGATTCAAAATCAAAGACGAAAAATGCAAAAAATATGTTGTCCAGATGAATAAAAGTGAAAAACTATTTCAAAAGGAGCAAAACCTCCACAAAAAAAAAAAAAAAAGAAAAAATAACAAAAAATATATAATTTTTTGAGGAAAAAAAGGAAAAAATCTCCAACACAAGATTCAAAAGAATTCGAAGCAAATACAAAACAAGGGACAACGCAACACAACTAGGAAGATCACGCGTCAAAGCACAACAAATGTCGAAAGCACAATGCAATGTAATGCTCATTGAGGAATTAGTCACTTTCATTTCAGATATCATCCTACCCGTCCCTAAGCCTATATTGCAAGCCAATAACAAGTTCTACGAGATGCTATTTCAAGTATTATCATATTTGTGGATACTTACATAAAGTCAAGCCTATGGTATCGCAATTGCATGCATTAACTTCCTTTCTAAGTATGAGTGTTTTTCTTAATACGACCCGAAATTCAAAAGAAAATTACTTAAATATGCTCGAAATTGGACTTTGTTTTACCCAAATATATGTGAAATGAGACTTTCTTTTTGGAGAGGACACTTGAAACATGAGAATAAGCATAGCGCAAAATCTCTATTTGGAGAAAGACCAAAAAATCTTGTCAATACCTAGGCGTGTCTAAGGTACCACTTGAAACTGTAGGAGTTACCATGAAGTCGATCTCGGTTAGCTAAGAAGGAGATGGGGGAATTCTTATGCACACTACTAATTATTGGTACCAATTGAAGTCAAGATTTGATCGTGTCTTTTTCATCTTTCACCACTTTTTGTAAAAATACAAAAATTTCTTTCATTTTTCAAGACGTCCACTTTCACGTACGTGCATTTTTTACCTTTCATTCAAGGTGTCCACTTTCACATAAATGCATTTTTACGATTCATTCAAGACACCAATTTTCAAATACGGGCATTTGATTTTAAATTTCAAGCGCATACCTTTAAATATCGGCATTTTATTCTTTTGTTAGGCACCCATCTTGAGTAGTTTTGCATTTTTTATAGTCGTGTAAATCGAGAGGTTATTACAATTGTTCTGCCAATTTAGAGTCTTTTACATTTCAATAGCTCCGCCAATTAAAAGGTTATTACATTTCAGTCACCTCACTAGTTGAGGGCCGGCCTCAGTATTCGTTCACAATCGAAAATGACAATCAACATCAGTCCCCGTAAACAATCGGAGACGTCACATATCTTTTTTTAAAAAAATTCAAAAGTAACAATGCTAGCCATAGGTCATACACGGGGACAATTTTTTAAAACTGCCTCAAAACTTATCCTATTTTTTCTATTTTGAACTACATTGACCTGATTCTCGTGACACTCGAGATATGTAGGAAGCTTGTAATACCCCAAAAAATCCAAACCAATATTAGAGCCATTTACCAAGCTCATGTATAGCACATCATGGTTATTTTATAGTTTTATGATTAAGTTAGATGTATATTAAGGCTTCAAATAACTCCCAGCTATCAGACGAATCAAAACATTCCTTAACGATTGAATTCTTGAGAAGGATATTGGTATAGTCAAATTAAAACAAGCATATCTCTCATTATACTTGGAATTTTTGATCTCACGACCTATCAACAGATAGATAATTGAATTATCTTTCCAACGATACCAATTTTGGCTAAATCCGATATCGGAGCAAACAGTTATTCCTATTTTACTCCAGTATGTCAGGCTGGAAATAGTGTGACGACATTCGTGGTAACTTATCACATTTGTGACGCCCTATCATGAAGGTCGTCAGCCTTAGGCAGAAACCAAATCCTAAGTGACGATATTCATGATAGCTTACCACATTTGTGACACTCTATCATGAAGGTTGTCAGCCTTATGCAGAATCTAGCTCCTAAGTGACGACATTCGTGGTAGCTTACCACATTTTTGATGCCATGTCACAAATGTTGTCAGCCTTAGGTAGAATCCAGCTTCTGTTTGATGAAATTTTTGACGGCTTATCATATTTTTGATTCCATGTCACAAAAGTCGTCAGACTTAGGCAGAATCCAACTTCTGTGTGATGATATTTTTGATGGCTTGTCACATTTTTTACGCCATGTCACAAATGTCATCAGCCTTAGGCAGAATCCAACTTCTGTGTGACGATATTTTTGATGACTTGTTACATTTATGACGCCATTTCACAAATGTCGTCATCCTTAGACAGGATCCAGCATCTATGTGACGATATTTTTTACATCTTGTCACATTTTGATGCCATGTCACAAATGTCGTTAGACTTAGGCAGAAAACATCAATTCCAGCTCCTATGTGACGATATTTTTGACGGCTTGTCACAAATGTCGTCAGCTATTATTTTCAGCAACTGGGAATTTATTTCATAAGGGTATTTTGATCTTTTTCCTTCACTTCCTACGACTTATAACCCTCAAGGAACGTATTATCTTCCATTCTCTTTAGTTAAAACATCTCAAAAAGATCTCTCATACACTTTCAACCACAAGATTAGGGTTTTCTCTCAAGATCATCTCCTCAGGAACAAGAACATTCTTTTCCAAAGGGGTTAAACCCTAGTCAAGAAAAATCAAGGGCAGGCCTAAGGATTTCTTCAGGAACCTTCAGAAACATTAGATCTCTTTCAAGATCTAGCTTTAAGGTATGCGTAGTGTTCATCTATGGATCCAATCCGTTCATAGAGCTCAAGAACCATGTTTTAAATACTATTTTGTGAACTTTTTGTGGTGATATGAGCATGTATATGTTGATGATTGTTGTTTAAGTTTCAAGATGATATCTAGAGGTGTTTTCCTGGAATATATATGCGTGTTAGTTGAAAACTATGAACCTTAGATGGTGTAAAATGGTACAAGTTATGAAACACACCTATGCCTTAAGGAATGCATGCAAGGTGCTCGATAAAATGCTTAGGATGCTAGAAATTCATGTTTATATGGTGCCATGATGTCTAAATGACAAGTCTATGTTAGCTATATACTTTAATATGAATTCCATGCTTTTCATGTGTTGCTATTGTTGCGGTATGAAGCATGTATGATAATGGAGATATACAATATGCACACGAAATATAGCTATGCACTCCCTACCATGCTTAATATGTTAAGGGACTACATGATGTATAATATCCTCTATTTATGATAATGTGAATTGTGGACTCCAATCTTATGATCAAGTCAGTTATGTTGTGTCAGTTTCCTTTCATCGAGTCCTGGGGATATTCGTACCCAAAAACTATAGTTTTGTGCCGAGAGCCATGTCATGTTTCACGATATACAAAATCAAGCTATGATTCAGTAGAATTCAGTCAGTCATGTGACTCAGGAAAACTAAGTAATCTCAGTAGTTCAGTGATCTCAGTACTCAGTAATATCTATAACTTTAGTATTCAAAGTCAATCTTAGTAACTTCAGTACTCTCGACCAGTCCTCAGAACTTAGTACATTCTGTCAGTCATAGGAATCCAGTAAACTTAGTTTAGCTCCGCTAAACAATATCACTAGTATCAATCTAGTTATTAAGTATCAGTTTAGCTAATCAATTCAGTTCAGTTATTCAGTTCAGCCCAGTTATTTAGTTTAGTGTCTTTCATATGTGAGTAGGATTCAGCACTGAGTGATCCTAAGGATGGGGACTCACCCGCTAGATTAGGACTGAGATCCTTATAAGCAACTCCTAAGTTCCAAAACTATATAGCCAGCATAGGTTAAGACATCGCAACCTATTATATGATGGTAGATGAAGTGGCTTAACCTGTTATATGAGGGTTCCCACCATTCTCACTTGAGTTACCTGTTATATCAGGGTTGCTCACATATTGTCCTTACCAGTGGCGCAGTATTGACATCCTTCCAGTCAGGGCAGAGATTGGACCCCAGTCAGCTTAGCTTAGGGCATGTCGGTTAGATAAATACATCCTACAGTTTCAGTTACAGATTTAAGACTGTCTGATATAGTCAACTCAGTTTAGTAGTAGAGATTCAGTACTTTAGAGACAATCAATCCTTATCATTATAAATAGACTCCAAGATCACCCATTAGACAGGACTGGTCTCAACTATAGTTAAACAGTATCAGAATCATCAGATTTAAAGATCACCCGCTAGATAGGACAAATCTCAAATTTAGTTACTCTATATAAAATAGAACTCAGATAGTTCTATCAGAACTTAGACTGTCAGATACAGTCACTCAGTATCAGTTACATCGGTTAGGCCATATCAATTTTTTGAACTCATGCATCAGTCATATCAGTTATCATAATTCATAATATCAGTATTTAACTTCAGGACTGTCAGACACAGTCAATCAAACCAGTTCTTTATAATTTGAACTATCAGAAATAGTCGTTCATCTATTTAGTATCTCAGTATCAGTACATTCATGTTGTCAGTATTCAGACTCAGTAGTCAGTATCTCCACGAGTTCAGTTACAATTATGTATGCATGTATGTATTCTCGCATTTATATTAGTTAATATTGTTCATGTATATAACCCTTTGCATTTAGCCTACCTCACTTGTATACTCAGTACATTCAGACGTACTGACACATTTGTGCTATGGTGCTTTCTCTTATATTACACCATAGATTTAAAGGCACGAGCTCCAGATCAGCAGTAGCATTCCAGTGTTCAGAGTTTGCGGTAAGTCCTTCTCATTTGAGGACGATATGATTATTGCTACATTTACTATTCAGTTACTAGATGGAGTTAGTTGGAGACATGTTCCTTCAACTCCTTATTCAGTTCAGTTAATGTCTTTCAGACTAGATGTCAGATTAGATAGTCAGATCTTATTATTTTCAGTATTTATGACTTGTTTTGGTATTGTTATATCTTTTTCAGACATTTTGTTATCAGACGTTTATTCAGCTCGAACGTTTTGGCCTTTTATGTTTATGTTTCTGCTCATGCATATTGAGTAATCAATCTCAGACTCATCAGTATTTTTAGTTCATGGTAGCAGTCTTCTTTGAGCTTACTCACTCTCATATTCAGATTTCAGTACCAAACTTGGTATTCAGTTCCATGCTTAGTTTTCAATTCAAACGTGGTATCAGAGTCTAAGGTTTAATAGAGTCCTAGGAAGTCTAAAAGCCACATCCAATAGAGTCTTGTACATACGTGTGTTATGCACCATACTTATGTGCAGGGGGCTATAAGATATTTTAGGAACAGTTTCCCTTCTTTCATATCTCAGATCGTGCTATAGAAAGGTTCTCTAAGAAACTCATGTAGATTATCATCATGCTTCACTTATGTTAATTCTACCTCACTTTTAAGGTAACAAAAGTAGTGAAGTCAAGTCCTAAAGATAGGGCTTTCTCAGACAGTATCCCATCAGTTAAGTTGTGTTCCAAAGTTGTACGGATCTCATTCATGATCATGAGAAATCGTTCTTGAACCCAGATTTAGATATGTCACCATATCCTTTCTCAAAATCCTATGATAGTATGTGACCCAGATTTAGAAGCATGAACCTAGGAGTGTAGAAGTAGACAAGTTAGGATACGATATCCAGATTGAATAGATTATGTATTCATAAAGATAGTTGTGCCAGAATAAATTAGCTGGCTTGAACAGTGGGAGTTAGAAATTTAAGTTTATTAACTTGAAATTAGGCATAAAGGTGCGGATGTGATATTAGTAGTATGTAAGAAAACAGAGGCAGATAATGTGTTTAGTAAGGCGATTATGTGTTGATCAGAGTGTAAGCATGTGATGATGATTGCAGTTCAGTTCAAAGATTAGTTTACTATTCACAGACTTATGATGATGGCTTTAAGCTAAGGTCAAGATGTTAGATCAAGTAACCCAGTTAGGCTCTCAGATTCCAGTAGTAGCGTTAGTATGTACAGAAAAGCAGTTAGGGAATATGATTCCCAACCCATCCCTTATCTTAGAGTAAAGTTTTGTACTTCAGTCGACATAATGCCTATGCATGCTTCATGTCTCAGATTCCATGAATACAACTTATGTTCACAAGTATTCCATAGAATTGTGTGCGTTTTCAGTTACCAGCATAGGGAGTTCAGTTCCATCTCACTCAGTGTTACGAATCATGTTCCACGAACTCAAAAATTCTGGACTCAGGTCATGCAGCTCATGAATCAGGTACACATATCATGCTTTACAGTATACTCAATTTCCATGACTCATGCTACGCCCCCACTGATCAGATAAATTCATACTATATCATGTATATACTTAGTTTGTACCTTTTTGGTAAATCCATGTTATTGATGTCTATTTCTCAGGTTTTAGTCATATGTCAAGTTCAGTCAGTATCCATTCATGTCTCAAATTCTCCTGATTTAACCCTTCAGCGAGCTTTCTTTATGGGAATAGTGTAGTGTTGAGAAATTACTTAGATGGGAGAGAGTTAATGTTTCATGTTAAGAGCAGATTATTACATGTAAGTTTTATATGAGGATGTAGATACGAAGATAGGCTTGAATATCCTGTTAGTATACAAGCAAAGGGCTAGCAAGAGATAGTACTTAGAAATTGGAAAAAAAACAATTTCCGAGTGTGAATGTATATTCAGACCCTTGACTTATGTCAGCCTTCATGGTGCTACTATCGTAACTCAGTTATATCTCAGTTACAGTTTTAGTACTCAACACTCAGTAATTAGTGTTCAGTCTCAGAATTAAGCACTTTAGTATTAGTTTAAACCTTACTTTCAGTATTCAGTTATCAGAACCCAGCATTTAGATCCAGTATGGATCCCCGTTATAGTCTTAAGTTATAGTGTCAGCTTTAGATCAATATTTAGCTCAGAAATGCAGTTCAGTTTTAGACTTGCTCGACCATAGCATACAATTATTAGCTACTCAGTTATAGGTATTTCAATACCTCAGTCTATGGAATGTTTCTAAATTATGTAATACGTTTGGTCCTGCATTTTCAGACAATATAACTTTCATGAAATCCATGATCAGTTATCTCATGTTACCCAGTTAGTCCCTTATTATATGCGTAATACTTTATGGCCTCAACCCAGCTACTCAGATTAAGTGCAAATCAGTCTTGCATACCCAGCGTTTAGTTACCAGTTACTCAGTAAATCAGATAAGTCAGTATGTCTATGCATTCGTGCATCACGCTTCAGTTTTAGGTCTCAGATAATCAATCACAATTTCGTACCTAGGTGCCTTGTGCATCGCCTCAACTTCCTTAACATCTCAGTAAGGTCAGTCCAGCATCCTTCAAGGGACATAGTGTCCCAAATGAGAGATATATTATAGCCCCTAAACTTTCATGATTTAAACATGTCTTTTTTCTTGATGAATCTATCTTGGAGAAAGTGTTACATATGAGCCGACCCTCTAGCCTCAAAACTCAGTCGTAGGCTATGTACTAATGTCTCAGTTCAGTTCATAAATCAAGTTCCAAATTCAGTTATGTTCTTATGTTTTCATATTTTATGATATATTATGCAGTATATAGGTACAAATATCAGTCATGGGTTAGCTTGTGATCCTTCGGGGTCATGAGCACTGTGCAACATTCTGGTTCAGAAAATTGGGGTGTTATAAATACCATTATATGTTCAGTCACATAATCATAAATCAGTTCAGTCATGTAGTCATGCATCAGATTTGAATGGATTCAACTTATCAGTTAAGCATTAGATATGCATTCTCAGTTTGAGAAACTGAGTTTATCAGAACACTCATTCCTACATTCATAAATCAGCTACCCATGCATCAGATATGCATGTACAATATGATATGCTCAGTTTTCAGTTATGTCAGCCATGAAATCATGATCAGTCATTCATGCTATATATGAATCATTTTATCTTTTCTCCCCTCTCAAGCAGTCATCATTCGAGGACGAATGTTTTCAAGGGGGAGATATTGTAATGCCCCAAAAAAATCCAAACCAATATTAGAGCTATGTACCAATCTCATGCATAGTACACCATGGTTCTTTTATAGTTTTATGATAAATTTAGATGTATATTAAGGCTTCAAATAACTCCCAGCTATCAGACGAATCAAAACATTCCTTACCAATTGAATTCTTGAGAAGGATATTGGTATAGTCAGCTTCAAACGAGCATATCTCTCATTATACTTGAAATTTATGAGATCATAACCCATCAACAGATAGATAATTGAATTATCTTTCCAATCATATCAATTTCGCCTAAATCCAATATCAGAGCAAAAAGTTATTTCTATTTTACTCTAGCATGTCAAGCTAGAAACAGTGTAACAACATTCATGGTAGCTTAGCACATTTGTGATGCCCTATCACGAAGGTCGTCAGCGTTAAGCAGAAACCAGCTCCTAAGTGACGATATTCGTGGTAGCTTACCACATTTGTGACACCCTATCATGAAGGTCGTCAGCCTTAGGTAGAATCCATCTCCTAAGTGATGACATTCGTGGTAGATTACCACATTTTTTATGCCATGTCTCAAATATCGTCAGCCTTAGGCAGAATCCAACTTATGTGCGATAGTATTTTTGACGACTTGTTATATTTTTGATGTCATGTCATAAATTTCGTCAGCCTTAGGCAGAATCCAGCTTCTGTGTGACGATATTTTTAACAGTTTGTCACATTTTGACGCCATGTCACAAATGTAGTCATCCTTAGGCAGAATCCAGCTTCTATGTGACGATATTTTTGATGGTTTTTCACATTTTTGACACCATGTCACAAATATCGTCAGACTTAGGTAGGATCTAGCTTCTGTGTGATGACATTTTTTATGGCTTATCACATTTTTGACGCCATGTCACAAAGGTCGTCAGCCTTAGGCAGAAACCATCAATTCCAGCTTTTGTGTGATGACATTTTTTATGGCTTGTCACATTTTTTACGTCTTGTCACAAATGTCGTCAGCTATTATTTTCAGCAACTGGGAATTTATTTTATAAGGGTATTTTGGTCTTTTCCCTTCACTTTCCATGACTTATAACCCTCAAGGAACGTATTATCTTCCATTCTCTTTAGTTAAAACATCTCAAAAAGCTCTTTCATTCACTTTCAACCATAAGATTAAGGTTTCCTCTCAAGATCATCTCCTCAGGAACAAGAACATTCTTTTCCAAAGGGGTTAAACCCTAGTCAAGAAAAATCAAGGGCAGGCCTAAGGATTTCTTCAGGAACCTTCAGAAACATTAGATCTCTTTTAAGATCTAGCTTTAAGGTATGCGTAGTGTTCATCTATGGATCCAATCCGTTCATAGAGCTCAAGAACCATGTTTTAAATACTATTTTGTGAACCTTTTGTGGTGATATGAGCATGTACATGTTGATGATTGTTGTTTAAGTTTCAAGATGATATCTAGAGGTGTTTTCCTGGAATATATATGCTTGTTAGTTGAAAACTATGAACCTTAGATGGTGTAAAATGGTACAAGTTATGAAACACACTTATGCCTTAAGGAATGCATGCAAGGTTTTCGATAAAATGCTTAGGATGCTAGAAATTCATGTTTATATGGTGCCATGATGTCTAAATGACAAGTCTATGTTAGCTATATACTTTAATATGAATTCCATGCTTTTCATGTGTTGCTATTGTTGCGGTATGAAGCATGTATGATAATGGAGATATACAATATGCACACAAAATATAGCTATGCACTCCCTACCATGCTTAATATGTTGAGGGACTACATGATGTATAATATCCTCTATTTATGATAATGTGAATTGTGGACTCCAATCTTATGATCAAGTCAGTTATGTTGTGTCAGTTAGTTCTCTTTCATCGAGTCCTGGGGTTATTCATACCCAAAAACTATAGATGTGTGCTAAGAGCCATGTCATGTTTCACGATATACCAAATCAAGCCATGATTCAGTAGAATTCAGTCCGTCATGTAACTCAGGAAAACTCAGTAATCTTAGTAGTTCAGTAATCTCAGTGATCTCAGTACTCAGTAATATCTGTAACCTCAGTATTCAAAGTCAATCTTAGTAACTTTAGTACTCTCAACCAGTCCTCAGAACTCAATGCATTCCGTCAGTCATCGGAATCCAGTAAACTTAGTTTAGCTCCACTAAACAATACCACTAGTATCAATCTAATTAATCCGTATCAGTTTAGCTAATCAGATCAGTTCAGTTATTCAGTTCAACCCAGTTATTTAGTTTTGTGTCTTTCATATATGAGTAGTATTCAACACCGAGTGATCCTAGGGATGGGGACTCACCCGCTAAATTAGGAATGAGATCCTTAAAAGCAATCCCTAAGTTCCAGATTATGTGGCCAACATAGGTTAAGACATCACAACCTATTATATGAGGGTAGATAAGGTAGATTAACCTGTTATATAAGGGTTCCCACCATTCTTACTAGAGTTACCTGTTATATGAGGGTTGCTCACATGTTGTCCTTACTAGTGGCATGGTATTGACACCCTTTCGGTCAGGGCAGAGATTTGACCCCAGTCAGCTTAGCTTGGAGCATTTCGGTTAGATAAATACATCCCACAATTTCAGTTACAGATTCAAGACTGTCAGATACAGCTAACTCAGTTCAGTAGTATAGATTTAGTACTGTTAGAGACAATTAGTCTTTATCATTATAAATTGACTTCAAGATCACCCATTAGACAGGACTGATCTTAACTATAGTTAAACAGTATCAGAATCATCAGATTTAAAGATCACCCGCTAGATAGGACTTATCTTAAATTCAATTACTCTATATAAAACAGAACTCAGATAGTTCCATCAGAACTTAAACTGTCAGATACAGTCGCTCAGTATTAGTTACATCGATTAGGCTGATCATCATAGTTATATCAGTTGTATCAGTTTTATAAACTCATGCATCAGTCATATCAGTTATCAGAATTCATGATATCAGTATTCATCTTTAAGACTGTCAAATACAATCAACCAAACCAATTCTTCATAATTCGAACTGTCAGAAATAGTCGTTCATCTATTCAATATCTTAGTATCAGTATACTCATGTTGTCAGTATTCAGACTCAGTAGCCAGTATCTCCACGAGTGCAGTTATAGTTATGTATGCATGTATGTATTCTTATATTTATATTAGTCAGCATTATCCATGCATATAACTCTTTGCATTTAGCCTACCTCACTCGTAGACTTAGTACATTCAGACGTACTGACGTATTTGCGCCATGGTGCTTTCTCTTATGTTACACCATAGGTTCAAGGCACGAGCTCCAGATCAGTAGTAGCATTCCAGTATTCAGAGTTTGCAGTAAGTCCTTCTCATTCAAGGATGATATGATTATTGCTAAATTTACTATTCAGTTACTAGATGGAGTTATTTGGAGACCTATTCCTTCAACTCCTTATTTAGTTCAGTTAGAGACTTTCAGACTAGATGTCAGATTAGATATTCAAATCTCATTATTTTTAGTATTTATGACTTGTTTTGGTATTGTTATACCTTTTTTCGATATTTTATTATCAGACGTTTATTCAGTTCGAACCTTATGGCCTTTCATGTTCATGTTTCTGCATTTTATGATATATTATGCAGTATACAGGTACAGATATCAATCATGAGTTAGCTTGTGATCTTTTGGGGTCATGAGCACCATGTAGCATTCCGATTCAGAAAATTGAGGTGTTACAAAGCTCTATGTAGAGTTCAGTCATCACAACCCCATAATCATTCTTTCTCCCTAGCAATTACACAATCTTTCATTTCCCACCATCTCACAGCTCGATACTGGGGCAATTTTGAAAGCAGCATCGGGAATATGTGAATACTTTTATTCCCAAATATTTGTTTGCTCAAAATTCATTTTTTACATAGGTTTTTCCACCTTAATATAGGATAATTAGCTAGTCTGTCCTCCAATAAAATAATTATGCATGTTTTTCTTAAATTATATTTATGCTTGCTTGCCTTTACTTGCACGTATTGGACTTTATTTATTTCTTTCCGTACTGATGCTATCATTGTCATTACTTGCACGCATCACAATGTATTTATTTTATCATTTATTATTTCAGCACTGTATATTTTTCTTGACTTTATTTGCATATCTTGCAATGTATTTATTTTATTATTTAAGCACAATATTTCTTTTTGTCTTTGCCTACACATACCGTAATGCATTTATTTTATCATTCAAGCACTGCATTTTATCTTTTCCTGTATTTGCACGCATCACAATGAATTTATTTTATCATTTAAGTATCACATTTTATCTTTATCCTTACTTGCATGTGCTGAAATGTATTTATTTTATAATTTAAGTACTATAGTCTATCGTTGCCTTTACTTGCACGCATTGAAATGCATTTATTTCATCATTTTAAGCACTGCATGTTATCTTTGTCTTTATTTCCACGTATCACAATGTATTTATGTTATCCTTTAAGCACTGGACGCTAGCTTTATCTTTAGTTGCATATTGCAATGCATTTGTCTTATCATTTAAGCACTGCAAGTTATCTTTGCCTTTGCTGAAAATATACTACAATGCATTTATTTATCATTTAAGCATTGTATTTTATCCTTGCTTACACTTGCGCGCACCGTAATGATGCAATCTTTATCTTTATCTGCACGCATCGCAATGCATTTAAGCATCGCATGTTATCTTTGCCTTTATCTGCACGCATCGTAATGCATTTATCTTATCATTTAAGCACTGCATGTCATCTTTGCCTTTGCTGACAATATATCGCAATGCATTTATTTGCCATTTAATCACTGGATTTTATTCTTACCTTTACTTGCACGTATCGCAATGCATTTAGCTATTTTATCATTTAAGCACTGCATGTCATCTTGCCTTTACTTGCATTTATCGCAATGCATTTATTTTTACATTTCAGCATCACATGCTTGCCTTTATTGGCGCATATTGCTATGCATTTAAGCACTGCACGCACATAACACAATGCATTTATTTTATCATTTAGGAACTGCTACCTCGCAAATATTGCAATGCATTTATTTTGTCATTTAAGCACTGCACGCCCATATTGTAATGCATTTTATCATTTAAGCACTACATGCCTCGCAAATATCACAATGCATTTATCTTATCGTTTAAGCACTGCATGTCATCTTTACCTTTGCTGGAAACATATCGCAATGCATTTTTGTCATTTAAGAACTACATTTTATTCTTATCTTTACTTGCACGCATCACAATGCATTTATTTATTTTATCATTTAAGCACAGTATGTCATCTTTGCATTTGTCTGCACATGTCGCAATGCATTTGTTTTTTTTATTTACGCACCTATGTCATCTTTGCATTTGCCTGCACATATCACGATGCACTTATCATTTAAGCACGACACACACATATCGTAATGCATTTATTTTATCATTTAGGCACTACACGCCTCGCCATGCATTTACTTTATTATTTAAGTACTACATACCATCTTGACCTTTACCAGTATATATTACAATGCATTTGTTTTATCATTTAAGCATCGCATTTTATCTTTGCCTTTACTTGCACATCGCAATGCATTTACTTGGTTATTTAAGCACTGTATGCTTTATCTTTATTTGCAAATACCGCAATGCACTTATTTTACTATTTAAGCACTAGACGCTATCTTTGCCTATACCATATTTTTTTCTTATTTAGTTAACCACTGCATGCTATCTTTAATTTCTCAAAAAATAAGAAAAAGAAAAAAAAATCACCTTAGTTTTTAAAAAATTTTGCAAGCATGAATTGGGTTTGTCCGTCCTAAAATAGGACATTTTGGGTTAATTTGCCCTTTAATAGGACCTTTTATGTGTGTCTGTCTTAATTGAATATTTTTCTTATCTTTGGATAAAATCTTGCAATGCCTTTATTTATTTATCTTTATATTCATTACGCACTGCATGTCTTTTTGTTTTTTGAATTCCTTAAAAAAAAATCAAACTTATCTACTCATTTGTCTATTGTTTTTCAGTTTTATAAATTTTTGCAAGCATAGAATTTGAGTATACATTGGGTTTGTCCACTCCTAATTAGGACATTTTGAGATAGCAACTCTAAATTGGAATTCACTCAAATTTTTGTTAAAAATAATATTTTATCGAGCAAAATTGGTTACACGTCAATGTTTTTGTTTGAAGACATCTACATTATCTTCAAACGAAAAAGGGCAAACTGTTGACACCCAATTTTAGCTCTCCATACTTAAAATTAACGTATTTAGACTCCCTAATCATTAAATGGCATAATATGCAATTTTTCACATATTTTTTGCAGTTGTTAATAAACTGTTGATAATTATCATTATTTTAGAATTTTTACTTATTTATCATCATATTTTAATTTTACATAATTTATTGATAATTATCTTTAATTTCATAAATTTTAGAATTTTTTTATCAATTTATTATTATTTTAATAGTTTTGCACAGTCATTTGCATGCGTACACAACACTGTAATTTTTTACTGTACAATATAATTTTAATTATTTATAAAATAATATATTTTTCAAGATAATTATATTTTTTATTTGTTGTTTATATTTTTTTCTGTAATTATATATCACAATCATATTTTGTACATTATTTATATTAAATATGTTTAGATTATTTAATCAAATAATTCACACTCTGTTACACAAAAATATATGATGTAGTATTTTCTTTAAAACAAGTTTTCTTTATTCGATTTAGTATATTCTTTGCATACATACACTATGACAGCATACGTATTATATTATTTAATGCATATATTTGTAATTACAAACATTGATTTTTCCTTTATCTTTTAATAAACCTAAGTCTGGCCGGAAACTACATTGTGGATTCTGAAGGGTGCCTAATACCTTTCCTTTGAAATAATTTGAATCCTTACCTAGAATTTAAACTGGTTCGTAGATTAAAACACAAGTCATACATGTTAATAAATAAATAGGTTTCCTATTTTTCCTTAAAACTTAGGTGGCGACTCTATACAAAATTAATTCTTTTTAGAGTCCATAATATCGTGCTCGTTTTGACCTTAGATAAAAATAGGGTATGACATGGATTTCATTGCAGGGTTGCCTCGTACAAAACGTCAGCATGATTCAATTTGGGTCATAGTAGATCGATTGACTAAATCAACCCATTTTCTACCTGTTAAGACTTCAGTTATCGAGGTGGATTATGCCAGAATGTATATCCGTGAGTTAGTGAGACTTCATGGTATACCCTTGTCCATCATTTCAGACAGAGGCACACAGTTTACTTCACAGTTTTGGAAGTTGTTTCAGAAGGGCCTTGGTATAAAGGTTAGGCCTAGTACTACATTTCATCTGCAGACCGATGGTCAGGCTGAACACACAATTTAGACATTGGAAGACATGGTAAGGGTGTGTGTTTGACTTTAAAAAAATTTGGGATGACCACCTACCTTTGATTGATTTTGCTTATAACAACAGTTATCAAGCTAGCATTTAGATTGCTCCATTTAAAGCATTGTATGGGCGTAGGTAAAGATCACCTATAGGATGGTTTGAGGTCGGTGAAGCGGATTTGATAGGGCTGGACTCTATTCTTAAAGCTATAGAAAAGGTTCAGCTGATTAGTAAGAGATTGAAAACTACTCATAGCCATCAGAAATCGTACACTGATGTAAGAAGGAGAGAGCTCAATTTTTGAGGTGGGCAATTGGGCATTCTTAAAGGTATCGCCTATGAAGGGAATTATGAGATTCGAAAAGAAGAGATAGATAAGTCCCTGATTTGTTGGCCCATATGAGATAGTAAGACGTGTATGAGAGGTTGCTTACGAATTAAATCTTCCATCTAAGTTAACTGTAATTCACCTAGTATTTCATGTTTCAATACTTAAGAGATTCCTATAGAGATACTTGATAGACAGGTCTGAAGGTTCAGGAATAAGGGAGTAGTGTTGGTAAAAGTTCTTTTGAGAAACCAATTAGTTGAAGGGGCCAATTAGGAAGCTGAAGCAGACATGATGACCAAGTATACTCATCTATTTTCTTCCAACTCGGTTCCTACCAAAGGTAAATAGTTATTTCCAGCTGAGACTCTTCCTCTTTAAGTCTGTTTAAGTATTCTTAAGTCATATCTGTTATAACAAATGATTGGATCCTTGTGCTAGATATAGGCTTGATTATAAGTTCAGTGTAGAGGTGTGGTTTCTTTTCCAAGTCCCAATCCTAGATGAATCACATTTGAGGATGAATGTTTCCAAGGGGAAGATATTGTAATACCCCATGTCTGGAAGTCTCTGTGCATCATACGACTCACTTTCTTGAGTCATACATACAATATACGATAAACATGTTGTATTCGTATCCAAGACAGCATGGTATGGTGGATATTCTGTTGTAGGTACGAATTGATCCTTAGAGTCATAAGATCTCACCATACGAGTAGTATAAAGGAAATTCATAAGTTTATTGGTGTAGGCTCCCTAAGATTTTGTCCAAGATACAAGTAGGGGGCTACAAGTCGTATAGAGATGATACTAGTCGAATGTTATCACTCGTATGATGATCAATGTATACCATCCTTGATTTTTCCAAGCTTATAAGTTGATGGACTTAGTCGTACCCTCACTATACGAGTAGTATGTTTGACTAATAAAGCCTGGCGAGCAATTTCTGTAAAAGTTTAGTTAAAGGGATTTTTGGTCTTTTCCCCTTTTATAACTCCCAACCCACAACCTATAATCCTCTAAAAAGTGTTATTTCCCTCTATTCCTCAATCAAATATAACACTTTCCTCCTTCTATCTTCAAGAACATTAAGAATAGGGTTCTTCTCCCCAAATTCATCTTTCAAGTCCCAAGGTTCAAGCTCTCTTCATAAGTCAAAAAACTTCAGGTATATGGGGTTTATAAACAAGGTTACTCTTGGATCCTTGTACCTAAAGAGCATGATTTTGAGATTGAATTTACTTGTTTTGAATTAGGATTTATACCCAAATATCCATATTCTTGAAGTATGATACTACCATGTGATTAAAAGCTTTAAGTGCATTAAGGTTTACATATATTCATGTTTTGACTTGCAAGATTTGTATTATGATTTGAATTTCATTATCTTGACTAGATATTGTTGAAATATTTCAAGGTGATTATTGAGCATGATGTTTTATTATAAAATCCTATAAAATAAAGCATGAATTCCAAGTCCCTAGTACAGGCATTAAGTTTACAAGGAAGTTTAAGCCTTTGAAACTTCATTCAGACACATTATAGCATGATTCAAGAAAGATTGATCTTTTGATCTAAAGATAAGATATTAAATCCACAATTATTCATCTTGATTATGATTTAAATAAAAGAGAAACATAACTAGTTTTCATTTCATAAACCCTTATGCTATTTTAAGGTGGATTTCTTAAAAATATAAGCATATAAGTATTTCGGGAGAGTATTTAGCGCCAAGAAAGAAATGCAGATAACCATATCCTGAATTCCTGGAAACTACAAGACATCATATATTAAAATTTTTCCCAATATGGATGAAGTACAGTGATTGCTTAAGATAAGGTTCTATTTTGATAGCAAGGATAGAACAGCTCTCCCCAACGTGGGTAAGATGTTGGACTTCATGGTAGCTCAAATAGTTTATGTCGGTTAGAAGAATCTCCCATAAGAAAGAAAGAAAAGTAAAGCTTTTAGAAACTAAGTGTTATGACTCATAAAGTTTATCCTTATGTTACATCATTCGTGTTTATCATCTTGTAGTCTTCTGTCTTATTCAGATCCAAGGTGAGTCATCTACACTTAGCATGTATTATTTGAAAGTTTACTTATATATTTAGTTATTGTTTTACTTATGCATTCACCCCCACATACTCAGTACATTCCAAAGGTACTGACCCACATATATGTCTATGTGCTACATTGCCTGATAATGTAGGTTTGGGTGCTCGTTTCCAGTAGCATGATTGACTGCGGGCATCATCACCTACATCCCAAATTTTGGTGAGTCCTCATAGCTTAAGGACCCAGTTTATCATATTTCTTCTCATTGATAATAGTGTTTTAGCTATTTGATTTTCGTTTATGTTCGGGTCAGCTGGGGTCTGTCCTAGTGGCTCTCTAGACATTAGAGAAGCTTGTCAGACTGATTATGTTTCCAGTTCAAAGAATTTGTTTAAAGATTTTCAAGTTAAAGACTTTTATTAAGATATGAAATCGTTTACTTCAAGTTTCAATATATGTGAGTTCTCTTCTCACGTGAGTTTTAAGCTAAACAGATATCATGGATTAGTTTAGTGTTATTTGCAGTCTTTAGCACTGTGGGAAGTATTGGGGATACTTTCAGGGCATTGAAACATTCCCCAGTTACACTCTCAGATTTAAAACCTCAAGAAAGCATAAGGATTTCATTGTATGTTCATGTTCCAGGTTTCAAGTTTCAAGTTGCTCACAAGTCCTTGTGTGTCTAAGGCATGTTAATCTTTCCTAAAGATTATTTTGTTAAAAACATGTATTTAAATTTTATTTATGTTATTTAATTGTGGATTGTGAATGCGAGTTGAGGGCTTTTGAGCATAAATGATTAAATTGCTTTTCCCATGACTTATAAGCTCTATTCATGATTTGATTTGATATTTTTGAACTAATTGGGGTGCATGTAGATGGTTAATTGGAACAAGGTCATGTATTCCCCCAAATTGATGATTTTGATATTGAATTTGGTATAACTAAACCCAGTCTTCTGAAACTTGTTTTGAACATGAGAATATGCATATTGAATTATTTTTGGAATCATTGCATAATATAAAAGGCTATTGAAACATAACAGTTTTATAACTGAACCTTGGGGGTCATAGATTCCCCCAAGCTAATGAATAATTGAACCTAGGGGGTCGTTTATTCCCCCGCATGAATAAATGATTGGAGCTTGCGGGGTCGTAGATTCCCCTAGCTTTGATAATTGAAAGGGCATGATGATAATAACTGGCAAGTGTAGTTGATATGACGATACCAACAGTGTACGCCTTAATGAATAATATGGTTCAATAAATGAGAATGTGTGCATATTTTAATTGGACTTTAAGGAGGTTGTGTAGTTGGCCATAAAGGCGGAGGTCCCGAAAGACCGATACTACAAATCCACGTTTGTCAGCGTGAGGGTTGGTCTTGATGACCGTGTGCTTATGTCACATATGATATGTATTTTTTGTCAGCAATCGGCGAAGGGTCGTAGATTCTTTGGTCTTTCTTGACGCCTTCGGTTTGTGAGGCAAACACGCACTGGGCCCAACCAGGGGGAGAAAGCTGGGGCCCATATAACCCTTGGGTACTAATATGATAGTTAAGTTACACAATCCAGGCTAATGTTTTACTTCATGCTAAACCTTTTTCCCTATTCTGGAATGATATATTTATATATATGTATATGCGTATAATTGTGTGCATTAATTTTTGGACTAATTTAGGGATTATTGAACATGACACTATTTTATCCCTTCCTTGAGTTACATGCTAGTATTTATCCCGCTAACCATCTTCGGATGCTATATCCCCATGTGATGCAGGGTCTGAAGGCATTTTTGTCTTTCCTGCGCAGTGATATATTTTTAGATTGTTAGCTGTCAGCTTTGAAATGGTGAGCTTTCATTCTTCAGAAGGATAATCATTTTAAAGTGACGTTTATTTTGTGTCATAGACTATCATTTGTTTTCTCTTTAGCTGTCGTTGGGGGCATGCCCCGACCTAGATTGATGTTGGTTTTGTAGAGGCTTTGTGGATTGCTATGGTTTGGGATGTTTGTTAAATTCTTAGAACCGTGTCATGGTTTATCTTATCTTACTTATATCTATATGGATTGCTTCCACTGTCAGATATATAATGTGCTCTGTTTGACTAGACAATAAGGGGGCGATCTTCAGTCGTCGGTGGACTTGAAATACTATCACGATCAGGCACTGATTCGAGTCATGACAGTATCTAAGGTTATATTGACTTATAAATACTTTTCTTATGAGCATTTATAAGGTTTGTCAAACACATAAATAAGCAAAAAAAGTACTTATAAATTAATTTGATTAGTTTATAAACAAACTCACCCCATAGTTCATCTGTATTTGCAAGCTACATGCTGAATTGTGGAAAAGAATCAAAATTACTTAAAATGGAACAAAAATAAACATATTGTCATGACCCAAATTAACTACTAGACCGTGCAGGCACCTATGTTATACTAAGCAGCTAGGAGAACCCTTATTACCCAACTAAAAATATGCAGAAGACTTCTGTTTTAAGAGAATACTGGATTAAATAATAAGGTAAAGTAAATACTAATAAATAAACTTTTTCAAAAACTTCTTACAAGTGTGATTCACTATCCCAAGACTTGGTCAAACATATACAAGAGCTATCCACTACAACATAGACTGATAATAAAATAAATAATACAAAGACTCTAATATCTGCCAGGAAGAAAGTGCAGAAGTTTGTGCTGAATATTGTTATCCAGCTAGTAACTGCAACTAACTTACATCCAGCCTACACTCCAAGAAGGAATATAGAAGAGTAGGGTCAGTACAACTACACGTACTGGTAGACATAATCGGACGATCGTATTAGTCCATATAGTCTTAAAATAGAATTAAGGAAAATAAATCATGGCATCTTGAATGGAATATAATTCAACTAAAGTTATAGTAATGTTATTACTTTACCTATATAAGTGTAAGACCCCGCAAAATCCTAAGCTTAACTCAGTCTTTTAAAGCTTGTTAAGCGGTCCCAGACTTAGAAAATTCTAGCTAAGTATTTAGACTTAGTGTTATTTTAGCCTTCGTAAGTTGGCAACTCTATTCTGTGACATTTACGACCATTAAATGGCGATCTTTAAGTTGATTCATGATCAGGACTGTCAGTTGGTATTCTCAGATGAGTTTTGGATTTTTCAAACATCGCTTGAAGCACGTTTGGGAGTCTAGTCCAGTGTATCGATGCGATCTCGACGCACCGCGTCGCCCATCGCGTTGATGAATATTTCCCCCAGCTCCCAGTACAAATTCCAGTGAACTAATATGGACTCGACGCAGCGCATTGTCCATCACATCGATGTCAATAATGCGGCGCATTGGTCTGCGCATCACTAAAACAGTTTTCAGTAATTAAAAACAGCATCTAGAGGGGTTTTTGGGATATTTTCCTCACTTTGACCCAACCCTTAAAACACGAAATTCAGCCCCCACAAAGCAAGTTACACTTTTTTCTCTCAAATTGCTCTCAAGAACAAAATCCTAGAACATCAATTTCAAGATCAATTCTCAAGAACACTCCCTCAATCTTTAAGAATTTAATTACTAAGGTATGTCAAGTGTTCATTTGAGGGTCCCTTCCACCCTTGGAGTTCAAGAATCTATTTTTAAAACTGTAAGTGTATTGATTTCATAGATTTCATGTTGGGTTTGATTATATTCATAATTATAATAATTAATTGGGTTTCTAATCCATGTTTTGTTACAATTTTCATGTGGAGTTATTTGATATATATGTAGAATCATGTGAATCCATGCTAAACCCTTGAAATTGTAAATAAAGATTTAAATTATGGTGCCAATATATGGTGTAAGACCCTACAAAATCCTAAGCTCAACTCAATCTTTTAAGCTTATTAAGGGGGGGCCCATACTTAGAAAATTCTAGCTAAGTATTCAGACTTAGTATTATTTTGGCCTTCGTAAGTTGGAAACTCTATTTTATGACTCTTATGACCTTAAAATTTCGATCTTTAGGTTAACTCATGATCAGGAATGTCAGTAGGTGTTCCCGAACGAGTTTCATATTTTTTGGACCTCGTTTGAACCACGTTTGGGGATCCAAAATAATGTATCAACGCGATCTCGGTGTGGTGCGTTGATCAAATTTTTTTCCTTGGCTTCTAATGGCAATTTCCAGCGAACCGATGCAGACTCGATGCGATGCATTGGCTATCGCATCGATGCCAATGATGTGATACATCGTCCTGTGCGTCGATAGTTTGGTTTTTAGTCATTAAAAGCCGTATCATTGGGGGGTATTGGGGTCTTTTTCCCACCCCTATTTAGCCTAAAACACGAGATTCAACCCTCAATGAGCAAAATATACTTACTTTCTCTCAAATTTCTCAAGAATAAGAACCCTAGGTGATTTAATTTCAAGGACAAGGCTCAAGATGTCCTCCATTGTTCTTCAGGAATTTAGCAACCGAGGTATTTCAAGTGTTCATCCAAGGTTCCCTTCCACCCTTAGAGTTCAAGAACCCATTTTAACTACAAGTTTATGAGTTTGATGAATTTCATGATGGAATTTGAATGTGTTCATGATTACTATGTTAATGGGGTTTCTAGTTCATGAGTTACTACAAGATTCATGTGGAATTGATTGATATGTGTGCATTATCATATGAAACCATGTTGAAACCCTTGAAGTTATAAATGTGGAATTGAACTATGATGCTTACATGTTGTTTTAGTGTCATGTGCACAGATTATGTCCTTTAAATGTCTGATGAATTGTTTATGTGAGTTTAATAGTGAAATTACATCATGTTAGCATATATCAAGTTCATGTCATGCAAGTGTTTGCTAGAATGTCCCAAACGAGTGTATGATAACCAAGTACTTAGATATCATGTTTCAAGATTGTGCCATGTTGTATAATTTATGCTATCGATTCCTGGGGGTATTTAATACCCGGCAATTTAGTTGTTTACCTAGAGCCATGGTCAGTCATATGATAGTATCAGTCATGTCATAATTGGTAAAATTTAGTCAGTTAACAGAATTTAGTAGTATTTTGTCAGTCCACGAAACCCAGTGAACTCAGTTCAGTTTAGTTATATAGAACGATCATAAATAATTCAGTCCATCCTAGAACAGTCTAGAATCCAGTCCAGTGTCCATTCAGTTGGAAGTAGGATTTAACATCGAGTGAACCCACGGATGGGGACTCACCTGCTAGTAGAGGGTATGATCCTTAGAAGTATTCCTTGTGTTCCAGAACTACGTATCCAGCATAGGTTAAGACATCAACCTGCCAGTTGAGAGTTGATGAGGTGATCTACCTGTCGGTTGAGAGTACCATCGTTCTCGTTCAGAGCACCTGCCAGATGAGGATGACTCAGCTTGTTTTTACCCGTGGCACGGTACTGACACCATTCTAGCTGGGGTTACAGGTTGGACCCAAACCAGTTCAGAGAGGGTCATATCAATTAGATGATTACTTCCCACAGTCTCAGTTTCAGTTCCAATCTAACTATAGAACTCAGTTTAGTTCTACAGAAAGATCAAGACATTTAAATACAGTCACTCAGCTCAGAATAGAACGCAGTATAGTTCCACAAAATCAATACTCTCAGATACAGTCACTCAACTATCAGTAATTCAGTATCAGTAGGCTCAGATATCAGTTAACCAGTATTCAGATTTGGTATCCTAGTGTTATCACGATCTCAGTTACAGTTTACATATTCACGCATGTACTCTCATTCAGTTATACTCACAGTGTTTTTCATGCATATAAACCCATGCATTTTAGTCTACCTCAGTTTGCAAACCAGTACATTCAAAGTACTGACGCATATCTTTCTTTTGTGCTATGATATTTTATATCATAGGTTCAGATGCGCGGGCTCTCGATCATACATAGCAGTTCAGATATTCAGCCGACAGAGTTAGTGGTAAGCCCTCTTTGTTAGAGGACATGATGATTATTTCAGTAGTTCAAAGTTAGTTAGGGACTTGTCCCATCCACTCCATATTTTAGACAGTTTAGAGGCTTTTTCAGACTAGAGTATTTTCAGATAGATATATCAGATTTGGTATTAGTTATACCATATTTAGTTTTATTACAGTATTGAACCTTCTGGCATGTTTTCTGCCTAATTTCTGCATATTAAATACTATTATCCAATTGTTGCAGCAGGTACCAGTCATGGGTTAGCTTGTGGTCCTTCGGAATTATGAGCACCGTGTAGCATCCGGGGTACAGACTCAGGGTGTTACAAACTTAGTATCAAAACCTAAGGTTCAACAAAGTCCTAGGAAGTCTGAAAGTCGCATCTAGTATAATCTTTTGCATGGGTGTGTAGCGCGCCACACTTATGGACACGAGGCTATTAGATGTTTTAGGAAAAGTTTTCCTTCTTTCAGTATACATGTCTTGCGAGCGAGCATGAGCTCAAGTTAAACTCTCAGTCTAATTCATCTCTTTATTATGCTTCCAGAACATGTATTCCAGGGAAGCTAACAAACGAAGTAACAAAAAATCAGTCAGCCCCTCCGCACGTTTAGGAAGATCCCCTGAATAAGTATGTTTCTCACGCTGAGTTTAGAGCTACTTTCACCGCCTTAGCCCATTCAATAGTTGCTCAGAACAATCAACTGGCGGTTATCCTATCTAGGCTCATGGTTCATGCTCTATAGAGTAAGGAGGAAAGACGCGGTAAAAAAAGGAGAAAGAATAAGAGGGACAGAACATCTAAGCCAAAGAGTGGCGGAACCAATCCCCTTTGTCTGAAATATGGTAGAAACCACCAGGGTATCTGCAGAGATGGCAGTGATGTATGTTTTGGGTGTGGCAAGCCCGATCACAAAGTCAGAGATTGTCCCCAGTTAGGTTCCCAGAGCACTAGATGCGGCACCCTACTAATTTGAGTGAACCCGTCCTTGAGTGGAGGGGTAGTACTTCAACACTTAGGGATCAACTTATTTCTTACCTTCGGGCGAGAAAAATGATATCTAAGGGATGTGTCTACCATCTCGTTCAAGTCCAGGACTCTAGTTCAGAAACCCCTAATATTGAATCAGTGTCAGTAGCATGTGAATTTCCAGATGTGTTTCTCGAAGATCTTCCCGGAGTTCCTCCCAAAATGGAAATCGACTTCGGAATAGACATTCTTCCAGGCACTCAGCCCATATCTATGTAACACCCCATACTTAATTACGTGCATTAGCCATGGTTATATGTGTTGGAGTATATGTATTGATCCTAAGTTAGGCATATATGAGTTTAAGTATGAGTATTGATTATTTTGAGATGGTTTCAAGTGTATAGTTTGATTATCTGTGTACAGGAATCAACTTTATTTATATCGGAATTTGCCCGTCGATGGTTTCATATGAAGGTTATTGAATAATCTTTCCAACGATATAAAGATTTCCAAAAATGGATAAGTTTCGGATATAATCGAGCATGTTCAAAACTATAAAACGGCGGCCGGGATAATTGTGAACAGTAAATGTGCAGGAAAATTTCCTGCACACAAACTACTGAGGCCTGCCAGTTTTTTTGGGTCAACTTTGAATGATCATAAATCCCTCAATATAATGAACTGGGAGAGCTGCTACCTATCAAAAGAAAGATCTTTGAGTCTTATTTCCAATCCAATTGGTTTCATCCAAATCCAACATCTGAGTAAGGAGTTATACTCGTTTTACTTCAGCCTCTCAAAACAGTGTTTTAGGGTCAACTTCAAACGATCATAACTCCTTGTACAGGACGAACTGGGTGGCCTACTTTATATGAAATGAAATCCCTTTGCATTATATATCCAAAAATACCAATTTCACCCAAATTCAATGTTGGATCAAAGAGTTATGGACGATTTACTTTAGCCTGTCAAAACAGTCCACCATGGATAGATTCGGATTTACTTAAATTTTTAAGGGCAATATGGTCATTTTCCATCACCTCATGGACGAAAATTGGTCATTATATACATATATTTAGCCTCATATCCATCATTCATCATCCAATTATTGAAAATAAGAAACCCTAGCCTAATTTCAACTCCAATTATCTTGTGATTCAACCGTAGAAAATCCAAATTGATTCCGTAGTTGTGTTCACCATCTCGAGGGCTTCGAGAAGCACCCCTTATTTGTGCCAACGGGACTTCAAAATAAAAAGGGCCATTTTATGGTAAGGATGTAAATTATGTTGGTGTTATTTATATGGATATGTATATATATGCGTGTGAGCATAAGAAGTATGTTATTTGATTGTTGTTGAAAGATGATTGGAAATGATGTTGGATCATTCTTGTGCATGGTTGGATTATGTTGAATTGTGAAGGGATTTGGTGTGATGATGTGGTATTGAAATGATGATTATATATATATATATACACATAAACCTATTGTTCAAGTTGGTTTTTGGAATGTTTTGCAAATATTGGTTGTATGGAATTATGGAAGAGAATTGTAGTGTTAGGTTGCTAATACTAGATGCCAAATATTTCATTGTAGATAAGTGATTTGTAAAGGCGGGAAGTTGTGTTGAATTGGTATCCGAATCTACAATGAGGTATGTAAAGCATACTCTAACGATGTTCTTTGGCATGAAAACACCAATGTTCCATCAAGTAAGATTCCGAGGTTGTCCAAAAACATGTATTGTTCCACATTACCAACGAAGTTGTTTCCATTCTATAAAGTGTCAAAATGTTTCATTGATATACCAAAAGGCTCTTATTTCATTGTTGTGATATTGATGATTCTGAAACACATTGTTGTTGTACCAATGAGTCTTTATTACATCGTTATTGTATAGAAGGTGTATTAATTGATTCCTATTGATGTATCATTGTTCCAAAGGTACTATATTGGCATGAACACTAACGTAATAACCTCAAAAGATTTTGAACTAAGTTATTGGAAAGATCTCTTATGTGTGTTACTTGATATACGTGTGGGTGGTAGCGAAGGGGCTTAAGCCTAGCATGGGCCGATCCCGATACTTGATATGATTACAGTTGATATGTACTGGGGGCAGCCTAATGGTCACAGTACGGTACAGTATTGATTATTGTTAGGTGGTTGGAGGTTCGGTAGGAGGAGGTAATGACGAATGATAATTGTAAAGAATGAAATAAACGAATGTATACCGTTCCACAAATGTGTTTGAATTCAGGAACCCAATTCAGATTAATGATAATGTACATAATCCTAAAAGTGTTTATGAAGTGTGGTTCACTTCTATTATGATTTATTCACTTGCTTCTGATTTTCTTGATCCCCTATATCACATATGATTATTTACAGCTTTACATACTCAGTACATATTTCGTACTAACGTCCCTCACGGGGAACCTGCATTTCATACTGCAGGCATAGGTGCTTCAGCTCATTCACAACATAGATATGAGTCAGGTCATACAACTATTGTTGGTGAGCTCCAGTTTGCTTCGGAGCTTTTCGAGTCGGTTTCTTATGTTTTGTTATTATACAGGAGTCATGTGTGGGCGGGGGGTTGTCCCGACCCTAGTTATGTCATGTATATCCTAGAGGCTTTGTAGACATAAGGAAGGGTAAAGTCATGGGATTTTATATAGTGATGTTATATTTGTATATGTGGTGGCCCCGACGGCCAAGTATTATATATATATATATATTTGTGCGTGTTGTACTGATACAGGTAATTAGACCCTTCTATATGCAACGAAGTGATGTCCAAATTTTTGGTGACATGTAAGTGAAAGTACAGGTATTTGAACGGGTTCTCCCGGGCCTTCTCGGCTTCGGGTGCCAGTCCGGCCCGATGGGATTTTGGGGCGTGACAATCTATTCCGCCCTGCAGAACTCAAAAAAATAAAACTACAGTTAAAGGATCTCCTAGATAAAGGATTCATCAGAGCCAGTGCATCCCTATGGGGTGCACCAGTTCTATCATGCGTAAGAAAAATAATTCTCTAAGAATGTGTATGGACTACCGTCAGCTAAATGAAGTCACGATCAAGAAACAAGTATCCACTTCCCAGAATTGATGACTTGTTTGACCAACTTTAGGGTGCCATTTACTTCTCTAAACCCTTGAAATTATAAATGGGGATTTAAATTATGGTGCCTATATGTGGTGAGTGTCATGTGCATAGATTATGTCCTCCAAGTGTTTGATAAATTGCTCATGTAAACAAAGTAAAAGGGAAAACAATCATGTCATGTTAGCTTATCTGTAAGTTATCATGCAAGTGTGATAAAATATCTCAATGAATGCATTATGATCTAGTGCACATGGTTATGCCCTTTTAAATTTATGCTATGATTTAACTTTTATACTATCGAGTCCAGGAAATGCTCCAGTCGAGTATTAGTTTTCAGCATGAGTTAGTCCGTAAGCTAATAATTCAATTTACCAGCCAGGCAGACAATTTCGTATGGTTTGGTTTCCCATCTTTCCTTCTAGTCGCACTATCTGAAGCCTTGTGAATGTAACTATTCCAAGATGGAGAAAGTAGGTAGTTACGTATTCAGCTCTGTTCATATATCATGTCCTAGTTTCAGATCCCAGATATTTAGTCACGACTCTGTTCAAAGGTGCCCTATGCATCGTCCCAGCTTTTCCTCAAGATCTCAGCCAAGACAGCATTTTTCAAGGGACATAATGTCCCAAGGGGGAGATGTACCATAACCCCCGAGCTTTTATGCCCTAAACCTCCAAATTTCTCTTCACGTAACAAATCCAATTTGGAATAATGGATACTCATGAGTGGACCCTCAAGTTCCAATTTCAGTCATAAGCCATGTATTCAAGAGGCTCAGTTCAGTTCACGATATTCAGTTTAAGTATCATGTTTCAGGTTCAGTTATGTTCTCATGTTCCCATTCAAGCGTGTTCGGTAACTGATCTTGAGTTGAGATTAGTGATTTTGTGTTCGTGAAAATCTCTCCCACAGAAGGAGTGAAGAGGTTTGGCAAGAAGGGAAAAGCTCATTCCTCGATATGTTGTTCCTTACCAAATTCTCAATCGTTTTAAAAAGGTAGATTACGAGCTTGAGTTGCCTTCAGATCTAGATTCAGTCCATCCAGTGTTTTATGCCTCCTTGCTAAAGAAGTGCATAAGTGAAGCAACAGTTGTAGTCCCTATAGAGGGCATAGATATTCAAAATAGTCTCTATTACGAAGAGGTCCCAGTTAAAATCCTTGACTAATTAGCAGACTAAGGAACAAATAATTCCCTCTAGTCAAAGTTCTTTGGTGGAACCAGTCAGTTAAGGGAGCTACTTGGGAAGCAGAAGTAGATATATGGACCAAGTATCCTTACCTCTTCTCCGCCAACTCAGACTCAGCTCAAGTTAACAGTTTTTCCTTGAACTTTCTTAATTCTACACTCAAATTTCCCTTATAGACTTGGTACCAGTTACCATTGCATTTTCAGTTATGTATTCATGCATCAGATATGCATGTTCAGCATGAGAAACTCAGTTTATCAATAATTCCAGTCATGCATTCAAGAATTATGTTCACCTATGTACTCATGCATCAGATATTCATGTTCAGTATAAAATTTCAGTATATCAGTAGTGTCAGTCATGAAATCATATTATAATAGTGCATGTCCTACATCTAAATCTAGTCTATCACTATTCTCAGCTCAGTCAGCCTCATTCGAGGATGAATGTTCCCAAGGGGGAGATATTGTAAGATCCCGCAAAATCCTAAGCTTAACTCAATCTTTTAAAGTTTGTAAAGGGGTCCCAGACTTAGAAAATTCTAGATATGTATTCAGACTTAGTGTTATTTTAGCCTTCATAAGTTGGCAACTCTATTACGTGACCTTTACGACCATTAAATAGCAATTTTTAAGTTGATTCATGATCAGGAATGTCAGTAGGTGTTATCGAACGAGCTACAAATTTTTCAAACATCATTTGAAGCAAGTTTGGGAGTCCAGTCTAGCGTATCAATGCGATCTCGATGCGTCGTGTCACCCATCGCCTCGATGGATATTTTTCCCCAGCTCCCAGTGTAAATTCCAGTGAACCAATGCAGACTTAATACGACTCGTTGGCCATCGCGTCGATACCAATGACGCGATGTGTCAGTCTGCGCGTCGCTAAACCAGTTTTCAGTAATTAAAAATAGCATCCAGAGGGGTTTTGGGGACATTTTCCCCACTTCGACCCAGTCCCTAAAACACGAAATTCAGCTCCCACAAAGCAAGTTACACTCTTTTCTCTCAAATTGTTCTCAAGAACAAAATCCTAGAACATCAAATTCAAGATCAATTCTCAAGAACACCCCCTTAATCTTCAAGAATTTAATTGCTAAGGTATGTCAAGTGTTCATCCAAGGGTCCCTTCTACCTTTGGAGTTTAAGAATCTATTTGTAAAACTGCAACTATATTGATTTCATGGATTTCATGTTGGGTTTGATTATATTCATGATTATAGTGAATAATTGGGTTTCTAATCCATGTTTTATTACAAGTTTCATGTGGAGTTATTTAATATATGTATAGAATCATGTGAATCCATACTAAACCCTTGAAATTATAAATGGGGATTTAAATTATGGTGCCTATATGTAGTTAGTGTCATGTGCATGGATTATGTCCTTCAAGTGTTTGATAAATTGCTCATGTAAACAAAGAAAAAGGAAAAATAATCATGTCATGTTAGTTTATGTGCAAGTTATATCATGCAAGTGTTTGATAAAATCTCTACAAATGAGTTATGATCAAGTGCACATGGTTATGCCCTTTTAAATTTATGCTATGATTTAACTTTCATGCTATCAAGTACTGGGGGTATTTAATACCCGATAATTGAGCTGATTACCTAGAGCCAGTGTCAATTACAGAATAATCTCAATCATGTCACAGTTAGTAGGACTCACAGTCAGTTACAGAACTTAGGAAAAATTTAGTAGACTCAGTATCAATCCATTTCAATTCAGTATTCAGTTCAGACCTCAGTAAATTCAGTCAGTTAACAGAATTCAATAGTATTTCGTCAGTCAATAAAACTCAGTAAACTCAGTTCAGTTTAGTTAAACAGTATAATTAGTAATAGTTCAGTCAAGCCTAGTATGAACTAGGAATCAGTTCAGTGTCTATTCAGTTGGGAGTAAGATTCAGCACCGAGTGAATCCAAGGTTGGAGACTCACCTACCAGTAGAGGGTGTGATCCTTAAAAGTAGTCCTTGTGTTCCAGAACTATATAGCCAACGTAGGTTGAGACATCAACCTGCCAGTTTAGGGTTGATGAGTTGTCCTACCTGCTAGTTGAGGGTAACACCATTCTCATGCAAAGCACCTACCAGGTGAGGGTGACTCAGCTTGTCTTTACCCGTGGCATGGTACTGACACCCTTCCAACTGGGGTTACAGGTTGGACCCCAATCTATTCAGAAAGGGGCATGTCGGTTAGATGATTACCTCCCACAGTCTTAGTTTTAGTTTCAGCCTCAGTATAGAACTCAGTTCAGTTCTACAGAATCAGGACTATCAAATACAGTCACTTAGTTCAGTACAGAACTCAGCACAGTTCCACAGAATCAGGATTATCAAATACAGTCATTCAACTATCAGTTATATAGTATCAGTAAACTCAAATATAAGTAAATCAGTAATTCAAAACTCACTATCCATTGTTATCATGACCTTAGTTACAGTTTACGTATTCATGTATGTACTCTCATTCAGTTATACTCATGTGATTCAGTTAGTATTGTTCATGCATACGAACCCATGCATCTCAGCCTACCTCACTTAGCATACCAGTACATTCAAATTACTGATACATACCTTTCTTTTACGCTATGATGTCTTATATCATAGGTTCAGACGCACGAGCTCCCGATCATACTTAGCATCCTGATCCATCAGCAGTAGACTAGTGGTGAGTCCTCATTGTTCGAGGATAGATTTATTATTCCAGTATTTTAGTACTCAGTTTATTTTAGTAGTCGGAGTTAGTTGGGGACATGTCCCATCAACTCCTTGTTCAGACAGAAGAGGCTTTTCAGACTAGAGTATTTATAGACAGATATTCAGTTTCGGTATTGATGTACCATACTCAGTATTTATTTCAGATTTGAACCTTATGGTAGATATTTGCCTAATTTTCGCATAATTACAGTATTACTATTCAGTTGTTACCACAAGTACCAGTCATAGGTTAGCTTGTGGTCCCTCGGGATTATGAGCACCGTGTAGCGTCCGGGGTACAAACTTGGAGCATTACAATAAGTTACAACATCCAACTACTCTTCCACCTCCATCAATATTATATTCACTACTAACACACTCTAGCCTCATTAATTCACACCATCAACCACAATCCAACGCTAATACATCACTATTCCTCTTTATTCACCTTATTTTTTTCATTACTCATATTCACATGAACAAACTCATTATCATAGACAACCCACACTAAATTCTCGAGCTAACAAAATGCTCAATTATAATATTAACGAATGACAACTAGCAATTATTGAAAGCTACCATTAAAACATGTCTAATGAAGCAAGTCAACCAACATATAAGTAAGTACAAGTTTCACTTCTTCAAATACATATCACACAATCAAATACCCAATGAATTAACAATAAAACAATAACAGATCAAACATTGCTCACAAACAAGCGACATAACCATCAAGAGCATCAACCATACTATAAACATCCACAGACTCAACACAAATACGTACACACATGCTATGAGACTTATTTTTGAACAAATAATCATGACCTGCAGGGAGCAATCTATGTTTGTGTACTGTACCAGTGTGGTACCCGATCCAATATATACATATTCGTACCAGTGTGGTACCTGATCCAATATATACCGGCGTGGTACCCTATCCAACATATACATATCCGTACCGATGTGGTAACTGATCCAAGATGTACATATTCGTATCGACGTGTTACCCTATAACACCTTAGAAAATTTTTGAAGATGGTTTAACATTTTGAATAAGTTGATCTCCTAATCTATAGAGAGTGATATGGTACTTATAGTTCAAGGAGAATTATATTATAGCATAAAAAAATGAATGTAAGTTAATATTGTAGTATTAGAAAGAGTAGTATATCTTAAAATTTGATGCCTCCTTATATTTGTTTTACATATATATAAATTTAATATTTGCATATTATAGGAAACATATGGGAGCCACTTGTTAATTATTTTTCTAAATTGCTATTAGTAGAAAATGAAGGGAGTATTTCATTACCCTTTACTGGAACTTTCCAGCAAAATAAGAACCAATGTTTCATTCTTACGTTTCTTTCTCCCTTCTCTTTCTCTCCTTTCAACAAGGAGGTTTAACCTAAACTATAAAAAATAAATTGTTAACGGACAAGGGATAACTACGTTCTTAGGATCATAAGCTCAAGAATTTTGTAGCAATCTCAAAGGATTTCAAGAAGTAATTTATAGTATCTACAGTTGGAATTTGAGCTCCAAGAGGTAAATTCTTTATTTCGCTTTTAAATATGATTATGGATGAGTATTAGAGATATTTGGTTTAAGTTTTATTAACTCTTGAAGTAGGTTATATTAGTTAGGGTTCTTGGAGAAAAAAAGAGGGGAAAAGTTGAAATTAGATTGAATTGATGGAATTACGTATCGGGTTAACTATTTCACAGTGAAGTGAGTTATTTCATATATAAATATGTTTGTAAAATTTTCTTTATTAAGGACAATAGTTGTTAATTGTTTAAGCACCATTGTTGAGGGTTGTGGAGCTTTATGCCTACTAGGCAATCGATAGAATGTCTTAGTGATCCAACTATTTAATTTCATAGTCGAGTATGACATGAATAAATTATGTCTATGTAGATTGAATCTTTGGTGTCGTTTGACACCCGCAAAACTACTTTATGTATGAAGTCCTCGAGGGTTCCTATTATAAGATAAATGGGCAGCCCGTTGTATATTATGGAACCGAAAATTGAGGTATGTAAAGCTAAAACATCTTTCACCTTTAAGGCACGACCTGTAATCATTTGTTCCTCCTAAAATAGCCGAGACAATCTACTTGATATATGTGAATAGAGTTTTCAATTTCTATATGCCTAACACATGACCACATATCCTTTCTATCTAAAATTACGTATATTCATGCTTCTTTCGTCAATTTATTGAGGTCAAAATATTTGTACTACTCCCGTCAAGTCAAGTATCTATAGAGTTTGTTCGTCTTCAATAGGAATTCTTAGAAGTCACCTAGTATATCATCATATGCTATGAGCTAGAATAAATGACCATACTATCGTCGCACTAATATATTAGATCACATAGCGATATAGTCATATGGTGGTATAAAGTACAAGCATTGTAATAGTTCGGCACCATTAAAGAAGTTAATTGTATATGGAAAGCACTACTTGAATAACTAGACAATATTTGACATAATATATACTTGCATAGGCATACGAAGCACTATTTGATAAAGGCTAACGACGTGAGGGTATCATAGGTTTGGCTTGGCATACGTACGACGTAATTCGATGCATAGAATTAAGACCAAACCACTATAGCGAGCCCAAATACATGGCATACCTGCCCTTGTGGCATCATTAGTATTTGGAGTTGATTGGACTAGTTCCCCTGACTCGATCCAATATATGACATATATGACCTGCGGGCAGACCCTTATAGTGAGTCCCAAGGAGGGGCGTACCCTACATCAGACCGCGATTACGATTAAACGTATAACATCATAGTCAAGAGTATCTGGGTAACACATATGGTATATTTGACATAAAGTGCCCTTGGTGGGCCATCATATGATTATTTGTATTAAAAACAGACATAAGACATCACTTAGGCAAATTGCTAGGGCCTTAATAACGATGATTTATTCATAAGCAGTTATATGGTAAGTGAAAGGGGTAAATACATAGGTAACAATCTTATATGATGTATTCATCACCCGTTCTTCCATAAGTTATAATTTCATATAAGAGGTTCTAGTATTCAGTCATCTGCAGTTGCTCATTTTATTGTTTGACTCATTGAGCACCCTTATATGTTTACTTGTTATTCTGTCTGCTTTACATAGTAGTACATATTTTATATGCATTAACATCCCTATGTTTGGAGGCACTGTGTTTCTATAAATACAGGATCAGATGTATCGATGAGCAGACTTCTATACTAGGCACTCGTCCGTATTTAGCAAAGCAGTCGGCGAGCTCCTCTCTTACCTAGAGCGAATAAATATCTAGTACTTTTTAATTATGTTTTCTATTATAGTTTGGGTATGTTGGGGTCCTTCCACAACCACCTTCTTCGGTACAATCACAATTTCTCTTATAGGTTTCGTAGACAGTGTCTAGTTGTCATACGTGGTCATAATTATACATAGTCCCTTATCATTGTTTGTAAATTATAACTCCTCCGCACAGTATATATGTCAAGCCATATAGTTGACACTCATACGGTTCTTGTCCGCCATACCTAGGCTACGCTAGAGGCGTGACAAAAGTGGTATTAGAGCCCTAGGTTTAAGGTTTCCTAGAGAGTCTACGAAGTCGTGTCTAGTAGAGCCCCACTTATGAATGTGTTGTGCACCACATTTATAATGGGGGAGCTGCTTAGGCATTTAGGATTTTTGACCTTCTTTCATGATCTAGATCGTGTGATAAAGCTGGCTTATAAAGAGTTACTTCTGATTAATATTCTGCTTAATCGTCTTACGGATTCATCTTATTAAAGGTAACCTCAAATATGGCCAATGGATCAGACACTAGTATTTTCAAAAGGACGTTTACAGCTAAAAGTCCAGGTGTAAACTTAAACTAAGATTTGAGATAGCTTGGTGAGTTTAACCCTTCAAGTTCACACTTGCTTGTAGAATAAAGGTATATAGAGATTCAGGTCGATTTACCATTATAATTACATCGCTGTTATTTATTGTAGTAGGTCTGATATGAGGATTACTCCTATGATTATTCAGTTAAGGGTTGTTTAACTATAGACATAGAAAGCGAGATATCCCGATATAAATACTGTAAAAGAATAGATTTTCAAGTTTGAAAGCTTCTCCGTGTGATCCCTGTAGCAATTATAAGATTTGAGTACATGGAGAATGTTTAGTATTTCCTCAGTAACATACCCATAAGCTTTAGGATAACATATAATTTCAGTGTAGAGGCAATTAAATCAGGTCTTTATGAGTTTAAGATGCATTGATTGCTTTGACTATTAGGTAAATGTATTTCGCCAATGTTAATTAAAGATACCCTGGCTGGTCAACTAGGCATAGATTCTTTATAGCACATTTTTTTTAGGAGAATACATGGATCATCCACATAAAATACATACATTTAATTATGTCGAGTAGGCAATGACCTGCATGTTCTAATTCTTAGAAGGCTAGCAAGCTCAGGAATAAGTGCTACATTTTGTAGGAATATATGGGTAGGAATTATCCCATTGTGATTTATTTTTAAAAAATAGTGATAGTGTGTGGTCAAATGGATAGTAAAATATTGTCTGAATATCTTAGACTACGTATCTACGTGGAATTAGTTTGAATATGACTTTTATGAAAATTTATTTTTTTAGAAATATGATTATATTGTATTAGTGGGTTGCGGTGATATATCGTGAGAAATAATATTTGTATCACTTGAGGTTTGGTACCCGTTCTATACAATAACGGGAGTTGGCAGCCAATTAGAAGGTCCTCTCGATAAGAGATACATTGATCTAGAATGATGCATAAGAATTCACCTGCTAGGAGGATAAGAATATATCTAGATATGTATAGATTGTTAATAGTAGATTACAGATTTCTTCGGATATAACGATTATTTGTTCACTTGATTTCATATGATCGTACTCATGTGTTCGTGTCTTTGCAGCCTAACTAGGTACTTCTTGGGTACTGATGAAGTTTATAAGATTTTTTTTTTCAAAGAAGGGATGGGATGTATGTGTTCACCAGATACATATTCTTCATAAACTTACAAATCAAAGTTTGGCTTAGAAAAATGTAGGATTACCCTTAAATATAACTTTGTTCACTTTTTTATATGATTGTAGAAATTTTGTCAAGTATAGTCAAAGACCAGTTGTTAAGTCCAAGGTGGCTAATCTTTAGGTGTTGTGGAGAGATAATAAATGACTCCATAAGTATATGATAAACAAGAGTTCTTGGGTTATGTTGTCTTTAGCATCCCGCTTATCCATTTGTCTACCTTATTTATATGAGCTACTAGATACCGAATTCAATAATGTGACACCTCACAGCAATAGAAACAAAATAGTTTAACCTACCACTCCAGTAAGAGGTTTATAAAGCATTGTCCTTTGTTACTGCCCTGTTAGATAACTTAATAGACTAATATTTATAGTGTCCAGTTCTTGTGTTCGAACATATATGAAGGAGGATATTCTAGGATTGAAAGAAAGGATAATCAGGTTACATAGACCCCGCCCCCTCTTAAATAATATATAGGAGAATGTGGATAGAAGTAGCCTTAGTGTTATTTGGAACTAGCAAGAAGTATGCTCGTATGAAAATTATGACTAGATGACTCTATGAAATTCCTCATAGGTTACATAAGGACTAGATGTCAACAAGATTAAGTTGTCATGAATTCAATATGTATGTGTTATAGCTAACTTGCTTGCAAGATTATATGTATTGTGTGTATGGTAACTTAATTGTTTACATACTACTTATTTCCATAGGCTTATTAGTTTATTTTTTATGCGTTTATGAGAGTTTAATTATTTACATGTTATTTATAATATAAATTCTTGTTTATAGGTTACATATTTTTATGAATCATTGTATATATACTACATGTTTTATATAGAACGTTCTTATAAGTTTGTTTCATAAAGTATTGATACATGTTTCATAAAGTGTTGATGAACAAATTACATATTTCATAGAATATTTGATCACAGTCTACGTACATGCACATTAAGGGCTATTCATTCAAGGTCCTAAGGTTATTATTTACATGTCCCAATCGTCATATGTCGTTTGTTTGTACATCACATGTTCTAAAGCGTAATTGTTTAAGTGTTTTACATTTCACAAAATTTATATGAATAGAATGTAAAATTTTGTTGCTCATATGATACATATTTAATTTTTATAGGTTATAGATGTATCTGCTCAATAATTATATTTCACATGATCATAGGTCATAATCAAGTTATTTACATACTATGAGTTTCCATACTGTTAAAATTTATGTATCAAGCATTTTCATAGTTTAGTTGTTTATATAAGGATGCAATAAAAGTTATGATACAGTTTATTTATTTACATGTTTTGTATATATCCCAGATTGTTATTCATAGCTTGTGGGTTGCATAAATTCATTTACTTATATGTCATTTTATATGTGGTAAAGTCATTTGAGTATCATATATTTAAGAGGGTGTGCATTTAAAAATATCAAGGACCTATTTGTTTGTATAATATGGTTATCTGTTTGTGTGTAAATATTTATCTGTGAGTTTTATAATTGAGACATTTAGGTGTTATGATTAGTTTACTTGCTCGCTATGTACTTTTACAATTCTAGAACCCAAGTACTAGGTGATCTTACATTATATCTTCGTATGTGTTGGAAGTAACTTATTATATGTTGTATGTTTTCAATTTTTATAGCGACATGTATTAGGTATTAAGATTATACCTGTCTATACGATCAAATGATAGAGTTCGTGCTATAGTTCATCTATTCATATGCTAGATTTTTTTAGCCCACATGTTCATAGATTTTTAGAGTTTACTTGCACATTGATTACATGTTCCTATATTTTACTACTCCATAAGTTATACATCTGCTAAAATTTATATATTTATAAGTCAAGGTCTCTTTTTGTGGCTCAAATATTTATATAAGCACATGCACTTCATGATTATTTGCTAACATGTTACATTTACTGTATGATTTGATTGATTAGACAGGTATTACCTAAGAAAGGCATTACATGGCTCCATAAAAATCGACAAGCGGAGCTCTAAGTGTATATGAGAAGCAAATGATGTATGACTCTTATGTTAGTATACAGAGATAATCTAGTTTACTTAAGTGTGATGATAGCCTCCAGATAGAGCTATAGTGCACCTAACATCCCTTGTGTGTATACCACCTTAATATTTCGAAGATATGATTTATGCTTATTCTCCCTAAAATCTGAAGTGTTTTGCTTTGGTGAGTTAATTCAATACAAGGGCAGATGACGAGATACTTAACTTGTTTTAAGAACCATCTGAACATACATGATGTGTGACTATGATTCTAGACACTTGCGTAAATACAACTTCGAGATGCATAGTATAAGGTAAGTTACCATATTGATTATAACTATCATTCAATAATAAAGCCAAATGGAGCCTCGTGTATTATCTATGGGTATTGTATTTGTCGTGATGCTCTGTGAAGCGTATGTTATGTAATTTGGCATGTCTTTGTTGTGACGCTCTGTGAAGTGTATTTGTATGTATTTTGGGTTTGTATGCTCTATGAAGCATATTTTTATGTGTCTCGGCTAGCTGACAGGTTCTTGATAGGCCTATTTATAGAGAAAACTCTGTCGAAAATTTTAAAATTTTTAGAGTTACCCAAATTTTAAAACCTTGTGGTGGAGTGAAGTAGAATGAAAGTTGATCAAGTGATCATGAGAATATTTTGGATAATTATGAAACTGAAAGTAAGCTACAAGTACCATTTGAGGACGAATGACCCTAAGTGGGGGAGGATGTAACACCTTAGAAAAATTTTGAAGATGGTTTAACATTTTGAATAAGTTGAGCTCCTAATCTATAGAGAGTGATATGGTACTTATAGTTCAAGGAGAATTATATTGTAGCATAAAAAAGATGAATGTAAGTTAATATTGTAGTATTAGAAAGAGTAGTATATCTTAATACTTGAGGCCTCCTTATATTTGTTTTACATATATATAAATTTATAGATTTGTATAATATAGGAAACATGTGGGAGCCACTTGTTAATTATTTTTCTAAATTTCTATTAATAGAAAAGAAGGGAGTATTTCATTACCCTTTACTGGAACTTTCCAGCAAAACAAGAACCAATGTTCCATTCTTACGTTTCTTTCTCCCTTCTCTTTCTTTCCTTTCAACAAGGAGATTTAACCTAAACTATCAAAAAGGAATTGTTAATGGAAAAGGGATAACTACGTTCTTAGGATCATAAGCTCGAGAATTTTGTGGCAATCTTAAAGGATTTGAGCTCCAAGAGGTAAATTCTTTATTCCGTTCTTAAATATAATTATGGATGAGTATTAGAGATATTTGGTTTAAGTTTTATTAACTCTTAAAGTGGATTATATTAGTTAGGGTTCTTGAAAAATAAAGAGGGGGGAAAAGTTAAAATTGGATTGAATTGATGGAATTACGTATCGGGTGAACTATTTGGCAGTGAAGTAAGTTGTTTCATATATAAATATGTTTGTAGAATTTTCTTTATTAAGGACAATAGTTGTTAATTGTTTAAGCACCATTGTTGAGGGTTGTGGAGCTTTATGCCTACTAGGCATTCGATAGAATGTCTTAGTGATCCAACTATTTAATTTCATAGTTGAGTATGACATGAATAAATTATGTCTATGTAGATTGAATCTTTAGAGTCGTTTGACACCCACAAAACTACTTTATGTATGAAGTCCTCGAGAGTTCCTATTATAAGATAAAGGGGCAGCCCGTTGTATATTATGGAACTGAAGATTGAGGTATGTTAAGCTAAAACCTCCTTCGCCTTTAAGGCACGACTTGTAATCATTTGTCCCTCCTAAAATAGCCGAGACAGTTTACTTGATATATGTGAATAGAGTTTTCAATTTCTATATGCCTAACACATGACCATATATCCTTTCCATCTAAAATTACGCATATTCATGCTTCTTGCATTAATTTGTTGAGGTCAAAATATTTGTACTACTCCCGTCAAGTCAAGTATCTATAGAGTTTGTTCGTCTTTATTAGGAATTCTTAGAAGTCACCTAGTATATCGTCATATGCTATGAATTAGAATAAATGGTCATACTATAGTCGCACTAATATATTAGATCACATAGTGATATAGTCATATGGTGATATAAAGTACAAGTGTTGTAATAGTTCGACACCATTAAAGAAGTTAATTGTATATGGAAAGCACTACTTGAATAACTAGACAATATTTGTCGTAATATATACTTGCATAGGCATACGAAAAGGGTATCATAGGTTTGGATTGGTACACGTGCGACGTAATTCTGTGCACAGAATTAAGACCAAACCACTATAGCGAGCCCGAATACGTGGCATACCTGTCCTTGTGGCATCATTTGTATTTGGGGTCGGTTGGACTAGTTTCCCTGACTCGATCCAATATATGGCACATATGGCCTGCGAGCAGACTCTTAAGTGAGTCCTAAGGAGGGGTGTACCCTGAATCAGACCGTAATTATGGTTATACGTATAACATCATAGCCAGGAGTATCTGGGTAACACATATGGTACACTTGACATAAATTGCCCTTGGTGGGACATTATGTGATTATTTGTATTAAAAGCAGGCACAAGACAATACTTAGGCAAATTGCTAGGCCCTTAATAACGATGATTTGTTCATAAGCGGTTATATGGTAAGTGAAAGAGGTAAATACATAGGTAACAATCTTTTATGGTGTATTTGTCACCCGTTCTTCCATAAGTTATAATTTCATATAAGAGGTTCTAGTATTCAGTCATCCGCAGTTGCTCATTCTATTGTTTGACTCATTGAGCATCCTTATATGTTTACTTGTTATTCTGTCTGCTTTGCATGGTAGTACATATTTTATATGTATTAACGTCCCTATGTTTGGGGGCATTGTGTTTCTGTAAGTACAAGATCAGATGTATCGATGAGCAGACTTCTATACTAGGCACTCGTCCGTATTCAGCAAAGTAGTCGGTGAGCTCCTCTCTTACCTGAAGCGAATAAACATCTAGTACTTTTTAATTAAGTTTTCGATTATATTTTGGGTATGTTGGGGTCCTTCCCCGACCAACTTCTTCGATATAATTACAATTTCTCTTATAGGCTTCGTAGACAGTGTTTAGTTGTCATACGTGGTCATAATTATACATAGTCCCTTATCATTGTTTATAAATTGTAACTCCTCCGCACAGTATATATGTCAAGCCACATAGCTGAAACTCATACGATTCTCTTACGCCATGCCTAGGCTAGGCTAGAGGTGTGACATACCCGATCCAACATATACATATCCGTACCGGCGTGGTATTCAATCCAATATATACATATCCGTACCGGTGTGGTACCCGATCTAACATATATATGTCCATACCGGCGTGGGGCCCGATCCAACATATACATATCCATACCGGCGTGGTACCCGATCCACATATTCATATCCGTACCGGCGTGGTACCCGATCCAATATATACATATCCATACCAGCGTGGTACTCGATCCAACATATACATATCCGTACCGGCATAGTACCTGATCCACCATAAACAAGTATTATCAATATCAAATTTACATAACCTCTCGGCATACAACAATGTATCAAGTTTACAAGTACACTTAAAGCCATAAGACAATTCCATCAAGTAAATTTTCAACAATCATTTATATACGCATCAACAATCCAAGCGTCAACAATCCAAGCATCAACAATTTCAAGCATGTCCGAATACCAATCAACAAGTATTCATAGTGTTACTTTAAGGAGTTATCATTATCAAACAAGTCACTCATAGGCACAATTCAACAAACCATCATTATCACCAATTTAGCCTCTCATGGCATCCAATAGATATAGTATTTTTATCAATATCAAAATAAGAATATCATAAAATAAATCACAATTTAATTCTTACGCATACAAATCACTGTTGGATCCTTAATTACTCATTAATTATTAAAAATATCATTATCTTCTTAAATACCGTAACTTGGGTTCTAACATCACCACCTATAACTAGCAGTTTCTCGCATATCATTATCCTCTAGCTCTTTCCACATAATACAATCATCACACTAATTCAAGTCATCTATCCCTTAGATATTACTATGCTCATCAATATTCGATCTTATCATAATTCTCCTCATTATATTATTGCACAATACATACAACCTAACACCATTACAACTCAACTAGGTTCATCACTAGAACAACTAAGAAAAATATCATGTTCATATACTATGTTTACAACAATCTCCTTTCAGGCACATAACATATAATATCATAAATATGACATAATCAATCAATAATATAGTTTTGGGGATTAAAGTTAAGTACTCGTGTCTTTATCCACCTCAACTCCATGCCTGCAGGCCTAGACATGCTTTTTCCCGTCAATTCTAAATTATGAAAATATAAAATAACACAATCTTCTACTCATTAAACCTAGTCTATCTGGACGTCAAGCTTTTGGAAGAAACAAGCAGCAACAGAGATGTTCTTTCATTTCCTTCATGCCTTGGAATAATCAATCATCTACAAATCAAGCAATTATAAGAGTAATTAAATAATTACACTTCAAACAAATATCTTGGGGATTCAAACCCACTAATTTTACCCTTAATTCAATGTCTATATTATTTCTAAGTTCAATTAATCACTAATTAGCTCTTTCAAGCTTAACCCATTTTATGCTAAAGGTCTCATCTTTACGGAATTTAAGGTTCCTAACCATCAAAATTCATAATCTAGTTTATAAATTCATATTAGGAATCTTTAATTTACAGTTTAGAATTAGCACTATGTCATATTAAAAACACCCATGAGTATTTTCCAAAAAGATTCCATCATTAAAGGTCTTTCTAAGGATTCTAAGATGTTAAAGGATTAAAAGATGAAGAAAATAATGAAAAAAACTTACCCAACGAAGGAATTTCACTTAAGCCTTGGGAAATCACCTTTCTATTTTTGGGAATGAAATTTGAGATTTTTAGACTTAAAAATATGGCTGAAGTTCATTTAAATACCATCAGAATTTTTGCTACAGCGAAATCTGGCTTCAGCCCGGACAGTGCTCAGTAATCAGTCATAACTTTTTACTCCGAATTCATATTGGGGAACGGTTTACTGCATAGGAAAAAGGACTCAGAGATCTTTAATTTGATGGGTGGTGGATTTCGTAACCCCTGATATTCTAAGAGATATGATCGTTTGAAGTTGACCCTAATAAAAACCCATATCAAAACTCTATCAAAAATAAAGTTTTAAACCTAACTTTGTGTTAGGGATATTAGAACTTATGAATAATCAAATTCATCGGGCTTGAGTCTATCTAGGCACATTCAAAGGCTAAAATCTTCGTCGAAAAGTTTAAGGTGACATAATAAATAAAATATTGGCTAATTTGGACCCAAATTAATATTGAGGAATGAAAATTAAGAATTTTCATGAATTTATTCTGAATAATTTAGTAACGACGAAATGGGTCGTTACATATACTCTGTTTATTTTTTGATCAAAAAATACCCTTCAATTTATTTTTTTAGCACACAAATACTCTCACTTTAACGAAATATCACCAAACACACCACGTGAAAAAAAAATCAATAAGCTTAAAAAGGTATTTATTAACTAATTTGATTAGCTTACAAATAAATCCGCCCTATAATGATCTATATTTGCAAGCTACATGCTAGATCGTGGAACTAACATTGAATATCACACTTTGGCTTGTCCTTGGCCCCTTAGTGAATAGTAGTTATATTTGTAAGCTTATTCTAATAGATCATTATCTTGGTTGTGGTTTTATAGTTTCAAAGCTAGAGGAGCTAAAAATATGATTTCGGGTCTTAAGACTAACTTTATCGGTCACATCTAACATTTGTTTCATGGTCATTTTTGATGTATGACGAATGATTTGATTTCATTTCATGGTGAAATTTTCACCACGTCATATTTTGATTCATTCATCTATTGAATTCAAGTTATTCTATACAATAATATATTTTGTAACCCATCTCTATAATTGACTAATTGTATTTAAATATATTCAAACATGAGTATTACTTCAAATATTCTTTACCAAAATTACAATCAAACACAATTTTACAGGAAACTTTAACATCATAAACTTTTTTAAAAGTAAAAAATATTTTGAAATCTATAGCCAAATCCTACGAAAATTGTACCACTAAGTCAATGAATATGAACTATAATTTTGTGCAAAAAAAATAAAATAGATACTCCTATTTAGCCTCTGTTTGGATGGTGGTTTTTTATGGTATGGTAAGTTTTTTATGGTATGGTATGGTTATCAAGGAAATCATGTTTGTATTGATTGTTTTTTAAAAGGTATGGTATGGTATGGTATGTTTTCATGGTTACCAAACCATGAAATCTCTCAATTTTTAGAACCACCAATTTGGTAGTATCCCATGATTTTCTTTTTTTTTTCAATTACGCCCTTATATAGTATTCTTTAATCCCATTTTACCCTTCACCCTATATCACTTTTAACCCTAATATATTTTTATTTTTACGCTTTTCTGTTTACCTCTCCTCTGCGTCTTTTGCGTATTTCTCCTCTGGTTGTTCTTCATCTTCCGCCTTCTCTTCTTCTACGTCATTCTCTCAGTTATGATGTCTTTTTAAACTTTAACTGCTTATAGTAAACTAGATGCATCTGGAAAACTATTTTCCTAAGCAAAGGGAAGGATTTTCGGAAACAACATACAGGAGAACATAATTTTCTTAGCTCATTAAGCAAATACTACACCAACATTTATTTAATTCAATTACAAAAATAGATGCAGACAATATACTTTTCATTGCTTAATTAGCAAAAATTACACTTCTTTTTTTTTTACGTTCAATTACAAAAATAGATGCAGATAGCATAATTTTCCTAGCTCAACTAGCATATGTGGATCACTATTTACGCAGAAACTAAAGATGACAAATACCAGACCAAAGTTTAGTAAAAATAATTATTAAAAAATGATTTTTCATGAATTTAACAATTTAATATGTTTACAAGACATGATTTGTGATAAATTTGTAAAAAGAAAATTATTTTATTAATAATTATTGATAAATTTAGAAGTTATAATAATTAGGGGCATTTTAGTAAACTTATCCGTTACAATACAGTACCATACCATCAAACCAACCAACAAAACTGTTATTAAACATTAGTGAACGATACAGTCCATCCAAACATGGTATTGTACTGTACTATACCATATATTATGAAATCATGGCAAACCACCATCCAAACAGAAGCTATTAACTGAGGATGAGGAAGCCATCGCTTGTTCAACAACCACCTTAAAACGTAACGTAACACAAGAAACTACCGTCACTTGAAACTCCACTTTTTCAACAAATCATATCTCTCCACGTAATCACCATATAAAACGCACTATCTTTCCACTTGTCCTTCACCAAAACATGCATGAACCTCCTGTAACTTTATCTTCCTCTTCTCTAATAAACCTAGCTTTATCCCATAAACACAAAAAAGACATAAAAGCAAATAAACCCAATTATTTTATTTTTTCATAATAACAACAACAATAATAACTATGTATATTTACATAGGACTCCCAAATTGTCTAATTTAGTGAAGTCCTTTATGTTTTTAAAATTAGGTGTGAGGGATAATTTTTTTTATTTTTTTAAAGTTTTTTTGTTCCAACAACTCGTTTCAATTGTAGAACAACTTTGATAGTTATTCGATAACGATAAGTTTGCACGAAGTTATTCAACAACTATCAAAGTTGTTCAATAACTGTGAAAGTTGTTCAACAACAGCACGAAGTTATTCAAACAACTAATATAGTTGTTCCAGTTGTTTGAAAAGACTTAATTTTTTTTTATTTTTTTTTAACAAATATGTGGCATACTTGTTCCCTTTTCATAATTGGAAACTTTAGGGGTCTTTTGACTCAGTTTTCTCTTTACATAGATTATCAAAATTCAATTACATAGATTCATACACATCATATCTTTATATACAGTCGAATAATCGGACATAAATCTCAGTTTTCTTAATCTTAATTTTGTTAAGTTTTTGTTGTTTGAGAAAAATCAGAGAAAAAAACTATGTTTTTGTAATCTGAATTTTTTTTTGTTGCTATTGAGAAGAATTTGAGAAAAATCAGTCTTTTTTTTTAAAAAAAATGATTTTTGTTATTTTGTAATTTTTTTTTGAACTTTTTTTTGTTGTTTTCGTTAAATTTGGAATCTGCATGAGCGAAACGGTGGAAGATATATTGTTTTTGTTGTTCCTATTGAGAAGAATTTGATATTTTTTGCCACAACATGTCTGCTATAGTGTGCGGGAAGAGAAATAATTTTTTTGAAGATTTGCAATCGCCGTCATCGTCGCCGTCGCCGGCACCGAAAAGGATCCGCCGTTCTCCGCCGCGATCCGCCGCGGTTAATTGTTTCTATACTCCGTTGGCGATCGATCATCTCGTATCGATTTTCCCTGATATGGATAAACAGGTTTCTTTTCTTTTTTTTTTTATGTTTTTTAATGTTTAATAGTGATTATTTTATTGGAATTTTATGTTTGTTTTGGAAGTTTGAGCTGATTAAACTGAAAATAGCCGGCGGAGCGGATGTATAAGATCTATGTATAATTCATGTTTTGTATGTGTATGATTGTGTATAATCAAGGTATAATCTGTGTATACCGGCTGGAAAAAGTGAACAGTAAATCCTTCTGGCTATTTGTGGGATCCCCAAAAGAAATCACTTCGTTTATGTTTATTGTTGTACCGGACACAATTTAATGATTTCGGAGTGATTATTTGTTTGGATGTTTGAACTAAATTGTTGGTGGCTGTATAATATATATGTGAATAATTCGTGTATAGTATGTGTATGATCGTGTATAATCAGTGTATAATCAATATATGCTGGCTAGAAAGAGTAATCAGTAAATCTTCCTAGCTATTTGTGTGAAGATTCCCAGAAAAAAATCACTTTGTTTATCTTTTATGTTGTACTGGACTGGAAGTGGATTAATTAAGCAATTTAATAATTTCAGAGCGAGTATTTATTTGGAATTTTGTGTTTGGTCCGGAAGTTTTAACTAAAAAAATAGCCGGCAGATGTATGATATATATGTATAATTCATGTATAATATGTGTATGATCGTGTATAATCAATTTTTACCGTCTAGAAAAAGAGCCAGTAAATTAAAAAAAAGCAGCTCGGTGCACTAAAGATCCCGCTATGCGTAGGGTCCGGTCAACGGTAAATCTCCCTGGTTATTTGTTTTGGAAGTTTGAGCTGTAAAAGAAATGACTGTTTATCTTTATTGTTGTACTGGACTGGAAATGTTGAAAAGACAGAAAGAAAAGAAAGCTCATTTGATAATTACAATGAGTTTTCCGAAGTTTGTAGGAGCTGTAAATTCATTTGAACCAGACAGGCTTCCTTATTTGGAATCCATTTTATTAGAAGAGCGCAGCCAAGTGCACTAAGCTCTCGCTATATGTGGGGTCAAGGGAAGGATTGGACCCCAAGGGTCTATTGTAAGCAACCTTACCCAGCATTTCTACCAGAGGCTGTTGCGTGACCTCCTGGTCACATAGCAACAACTTTACCAGTTACATGAAGGCTCCCCTTCTTTAAGTGATTCAATAATTACACTGCAATTCATATGAGTTTCAGCTTTTTGGTTTGGAAGCCCTTAGCTGTAGCATGCTCAGTTTATCTTGTTGTATGAGATCTGAAATGTTGAGTTTTCGCCGTAAAAAGCCTTTCTTTGTATCATTATTGTTGTCTTGGACTGGAAACGCTGATCTATAAAGAAAATGTTGATTATCTTTTGTTATTTTAGTTAAACAACTTTCAAATCTGTTTTGAAAAATATATGACGGTTGTTTTGAAAATATTCAAGGACATTACAGTTGAATGTAGGGATTTATGATGTGTGATGCATTAGAGATGGGGCTTAAAGGCAATATCAAAGATACTGTGAGTGGGTGGTTAAAAGAAATATGTTTTTAAAACTATGCTGTCTGGTACTAGCAATGTGAAAATCGGGTCGTTAGCTCACAAGCTGAGGTTGGGCAACTTCTACATTTTAGTTTAGTCACGGTCCGTGAGCCTCTTTTTTCCTCAAGCTTGCATGACATTCACAGACCCATGATTTTTGTTCCACTTAACTGGATTAAGTAGTTGTTTATCTGGAAAATGACTCACTGCAGCAAGTCGTGGTTTGTGCCTATATAAGTCCTAAAAAGGGAATGCCCTATCATAGGAAGATATCATTTTGAATGGCTTTTACAATGTGGATACAACAACAACAAACCCAGTGTATTCCCACCTAGTGGGGTCTGGGGGGTAAGATGTATGCAGTCCATACCTCTACCTTTAAAGAAGTAGAAAGGCTGTTTCCGATAGACCCCCGGCTCAAGACACGAGATACCACACAAATACATAGTAAAGCAAAGAACAAGATTACATAATATAAATACGACACCCATAAGTAATAGAAAACAGAGGAAAGCACCCAGATTCGTACTAAAACAAGGAACACAGAATCATAACAAGGATATTACCCCCACCAAGTAATTCCCTACACTAGCGACCCAAACTGGCCCTAGTCTTCTGCCCTAATTCGTGTCCTCCAGACCTTCCTATCTAGGGTCATGTCCTCGGTGAGCTGTAACTGCTCCATGTCCCGCCTAATCACCTCACCCCAGTACTTTTTCGGCCTACCCCTACCCCGCCTAAAACCATCCAATGCTAGCCTCTCACACCTACGAACCGAGGCATCTATGCCCCTCCTCTTCACGTGTCCGAACCATCTCAATCGGACTTCCCGCATCTTGCACTCCACTGGAGTCACACCAACCTTCTCCCTAATAGTCTCATTCTGAACTCTATCCCCTCTAGTCAGCCCACACATCCAGCGCAACATCCACATTTCTGCCACCTTCATTTTTTGGATGTGGGAATTCTTAACTGGCCATCACTCCGCTCCATACAACATGGCCGGACGGACTACCACTCTGTAGAATTTGCCTTTAAGCTTGGGCGGCACCTTCTTATCACACAACACCCTCGACGCGAGCTTCCACTTCATCCATCCCGCCCCAATACGGTGCGAGACATCCTCGTCAATCTCACCGTTGACTCACCGTTACCCTGGATCACGGACCCGAGATACTTGAAACTATCCCTCTTACATACCTCCTGTGCTTCCAGCTTCACTACCACCTCATTCTCCAGCCTCACGTCATTAAACTTGCATTCCAAATACTCTGTCTTGCTTCTGCTCAACCTGAACCCTTTAGACTCAAGAGTTTGTCTCCACACCTCTAATTTGACACACACCCCCTCGAGTCTCATCAATCAGAACTACATCGTCTGCAAAAAGCATACACCACGGCACCTCCCCTTGAATACGCCGCGTCAACACATCTATCACCAAAGCAAACAAAAAGAGACTAAGAGTAGATCGCTGATGCAATCCTGTCAAGACAGTGAAATGCTCTGAGTCTCCTCCCGCCGTCCTCACCTGAGTTTTCGCTCCCTCATATATGTCCTTAATTGCTCTGATATATGCCAGCGGGACTCCACTCACCTCCAAGTACCTCCATAGCACCTCCCTGAGGACTTTGTCGTATGCCTTCTCCAGGTCGATAAACACCATGTGCAGGTCCTTCTTCCTTTCCCTATATTGTTCCACCAGCCTCCGTACTAGGTGAATTGCCTCCGTCGTCGAGCGGCCAGGCATAAATCCAAACTGGTTTTCCGAAATAGACACTATCCGTCTCAGCCTCACCTCGACCACTCTCTCCCAAATCTTCATAGAGTGACTCAATAACTTAATCCCCTATAGTTATTGCAACTCTGGATGTCACCCTTATTCTTATAAAGAGGGATCATGGTACTCCACCTCCAAGCCTCGGGCATCTTTGCCGTCTTGAAGATTTCGTTGAACAATCCAGTCAACCACCTTACACCAGCCTCTCCAACGAACTTCCAAAACTCTATCGGTATCTCATCCGGCCCCGTCGCCCTACCCCTTCGCATCCTGCGAACAGCCTCCCTAACCTCTTCTACCTTAAAACGTCTACAATAACTAAAATCCCGACACTCCTCTGAGTGCTCCAGTTCCCCTAACACAATAGCTCTATCCCCTTCGTCATTCAAGAGCCTATGAAAGTACGACTGCCATCTATTCTTAATGTGGCCGTCCTCCACTAACACTCTACCGTCCTCCCCCTTAATGCACCTCACCTGGTCGAGGTCACGACCCTTCCTCTCCCTAGCCTTAGCGAGTCTAAACAACTTTTTCTCCCCTCCTTTCCCCTGTAACCCTGCATACAAGCTCTCAAAAGCGGTCGTCTTAGCTGCCGTGACTGCTGACTTAGCCTCCTTCCTAGCTAGCTTGTACTCTTTCCTGTTTACCCGCTTCTCTTCTTCGTCCTTACTCTCAACCAACTTAGCATACGCCCCTTTCTTGGTCCCCACTTTCTTCTCCACCTCTTCATTCTACCACCAATCCCCCCGATGATGCTCGGCCCGGCCCCTAGAAACACCCAACACCTCACTTGCATTCTCCCTGATGCACCTAGCCGCCCTATCCCACATACTATCCACGTCCCCCCTACACTCCCACACCCCCATTCCCGCCAACTTCTCCCCTATCTCCCACACATTCACTGGCGTCAAGCCGCCCCACTTAATTCTAGGTCTATCCTCCTTACTCCTCTTTCTATTCTTCTTTATACCCAAATCCATAACCAAGAGCCTATGCTGGGTCGAAAGGTTTTCACTCGAGATGACCTTACAGTCCTTACACAACACCTTATCCCCTTTCCTAAGCAACAGAAAGTCAATCTGGGTCCTGGCTATCGCGCTTCGAAAGGTGATCAGGTGATCGTCCTTCTTCGGGAAGCCCGAGTTCACCACCACCAGCCCAAAGGACCTCGCAAACTCCAATAGAGTAGTCCCCTCTTCATTTCTCTCCCCAAAACCAAAACCACCATGCACATCACCAAAGCCTCCCGGTAACGCCCCGATGTGCCCGTTGAAATCTCCTGCTACAACAATCTTCTCCGAGCTAGGCACGCCTCTCACCACCTCCTCCAAAGCCTCCCAAAACCGCATCTTCTCCTCCCCCTCCGAGCCCATGCACCGCACACGTTCAAGGTAAACCCCCGAATGACCAACTTAATAGTCATCAACCTATCGTTGATCCTCTTCACCTCTACTACCTGACCTCTAAGCTCTTCATCTACTAAGATGCCAACTCCATTCCTACGCCTCTCGCTCCCAGAGTACCACAACTTGTAACCATCCACATCCCTAGCCTTAGACCCTACCCACTTGGTCTCTTGAACACACTCAATATTGATTCTCCTCTTCCTAAGGATCTTCACAAGCTTTATGGACTTACCCTGAAGGGTCCCTATATTCCAAGATCCAACCCTCAGCCTACCATCACTATCCACACGCCCTCCTGTACCACCCCCGCGGCCAAACCTTGGCCTCCCTCTGCAAATGCACCTTTTAATGAAGTATTGACATGGTTTGGAATTTATTGGGTGATGCCAGACGTTGTAAAAGGGTTAATGTACAGCTGGAAGTCCGGGGAAAGAAGGAGAAGAAGGTCTTGGACTCTTGGAGTGTTGCCCCACTTGCACTGATTTGGGGAGTAGGAAATCGGAGAGCTTTTAAGGGCTCAGTTGGTTGGGGATCAAGTTATCCCGGGATTGTTATTCCAACAAAATATGGAATAAACTCATCCAAAAATTAATCCCGAGATTAGTTATCCCTTATTCTTCATACCAAATGAGCACTAAGGGTGTAGAGATGAATTTTACAAAGTTAAGGACCAGTCCCTTATCCTTAAATCTGTTTTTGGTGCACCCATTGGGCTCCTTATTGAGTTGTTGTAGATAAGATCGGTTGTCTTTTGTGGAAAACATCTCTTTTTATGGGTCCTCTACTTTTCTGGTATACCTCTTGTATACAGGCTTCGCCCATTTATTAATTGTGAAAAATATGAGAGAAAATATTATTGAATTGTTGCATCTAAATTATTACATTGAGACCCTATTTATAGACACTACATTCCAATCTTATTCCTAATAGGACACTACATTACAATCCCTTTCTAAGTAGAATTCAATATGCTATTCCTATTCATATTCTAACACTCCCCTCAAGCTGGTGCATACAAGTCATATGTACCAAGCTTGTTACAAATGTAAATACGAGGACTGGTGAGGGACTTGGTGAAGATATCTGCAAGTTGATCACCTGACTTTACAAATTTTGTAACAATATCTCCCGAGAGTATCTTTTCTCTGAAAAAATGACAATCAATCTTTATGTGCTTGGTCCTCTCATGGAACACCGGATTAGATGCAATATAAAGGGCTGTCTGATTATCACATACAAGTTTCATCTTACCAGTTTCTCCAAATTTTAATTCTCTCAGCAATTGCTTGATCCAAACCAGCTCGCAAGTTGCTGCAGCCATTGCTCGATATTTTGCTTCGGCACTAGATTGAGCAACCACACTCTATTTCTTACTCTTCCAGGACACCAAATTACCTCCTACTAAAACACAATATCCAGATGTAGAACGTCAATCAACATCTATATATCCAATGATATGCTCATGGCCTCGATCCTCGAAGTGTAGTCCTTTACCTGGAGATGACTTTATATATCGCAAAATTCGAACAACTGCATCCCAATGACTATCACAGGGAGAAGTCATAAACTGACTTACAACACTCACAGGAAAAGAGATGCCAGGTCTAGTCACTGTGAGATAATTCAACTTTCCAACCAACCGCCTATACCTTTCAGGATCACTGAGTGGCTCCCCCTGTCCTGGCGGAAGTTTAGCATTTGGATCCATAGGAGTGTCAATGGGTCGACATCCCATCATTCCTGTTTCCTCAAGAATGTATAAAGCATACTTGTGTTGAGAAATAACAATACTTGAGCTGGACTGAGCAACCTCAATACCTAGAAAGTATTTCAATCTGCCAAGGTCTTTAGTCTGGAAATGTTGAAAGAGATGTTGCTTTAAGTTAGTGATACCATCTTGATCATTGCCGGTGATAACAATATCGTCAACATAAACCACCAAATAAATACACAGATTTGGTTCAGAATGGCGTTAAAACACTGAATGATCAGCTCCACTACGAATCGTGCCAAACTCCTAAATAACTGTGCTAAACTTTCCGAACCTGGCTCGAGGAGATTGTTTCAAACCATAGAGTAACTTGCGCAATCGACATACAAGGCTACTAGACTCCCCTTGAGCAACAAAACCAGGTGTTGCTCCATATAAATTTTTCCTCCAGATCACCATGCAGAAAAGCATTCTTAATGTCCGGCTGATAAAGAGGTCAATGACGAATGACAACCATAGAGAAAAAAGGACGTACAGATGCTATTTTAGCCACGGGAGAGAAAGTGTCACTATAATCAAGCCCAAATATCTGTGTATATCCTTTGGCAACAAGGCGAGCCTTCAGCCGATCAACCTGACCATCTGGACCAACTTTGATTGTATAAACCCAACAACAACCAACAGTAGATTTACCTGCAGGAAGGGAAACAAGCTCCCAAGTACCACTCATATGTAAAACAGACATCTCATCAATCATAGCTTGTTTCCATCTTGAATGGGAAAGTGCTTCACCTGTAGTCTTAGGAATGGAAATAGAGGACAAAGATGATACAAAAGTATAATGGGGTGATGACAAACGATGATAACTCAGGAAAGTATAATATGGGTTAGCATTACAAGTGGATCTTATACCGTTTTGAAGTGCAATTGATTGACTAGGAAGAGGCAGGTCCCCAGTAGGGGTAGGGGAAGCGTCAGGCGCAGGACATAGAATCATCTGGGACTGATACTGGATGTGGGCGGGAGATGGAGAAGTAACCGTAGATTCCTCAAAGATTGGTATGGGTAAAACTGAAGGTATGGGTAAAACCTCAGAGATATTAAGATGATCAGAAGATGTATAGAAAGGTTGAGATTCAAAGAATTTGACATTAGCGGACATAAGGTAGCAGCCCAGATCAGGTGAATAGCATCGATACCCTTTTTGAACTCGAGAATAACTAAGGAAGACACATTTGAGAGCACAAGGGGCTAATTTATCTTTTCCTGGGGCTAAGTTATGAACAAAACATGTGCTCCCGAAAACACGTGGGGGATAGAGTAGAGATGTGACTGAGGACATAGTATGGAATGGGGAACCTTATTCTGGATCGAAGATGATGGCATTCTGTTAATGATATAGCAAGATGCGAGGACCGCAGCGCCCCAAAAATGCAGTGGAACATGGGATTCAATGAGAAGAGTGCGAGCAGTCTCAATGAGATGCCTATTTTTTCTTTCTGCTATACCGTTCTGTTGAGGGGTGTATGGACATGATGTTTGGTGAATGATTCCTTGATGAGTCATGAACTCCTGAAACTGGGAGGATAAGTATTTTAAGGCATTAACACTATGAAAAGCATGAATAGAAACACCAAATTGATTTTGTATTTCAGCAAAAAAACTTTTGAATAGAGAGAATAACTCGGAACGATCTTTTATTAAGTAAACCCAAGTACAACTTGAAAAATTATCAATGAAAGTAACAAAGTAACGAAATCCTAAGGGTGAACTGACTCTACTGGACCTCAAATATCGGAATGAACTAATGAGAAAATAGACTTTAAGCGACTCTCAATACTACATGAAAAAGTTGCACGGGTGTGTTTCCCAAGTGGATAGACTAGACAAACTAGGCACCATCTTTTGTAGCTTGGATAGACTAGGATGTCCTAAACGTTTGAGAATAAGGTCGGGAGGATCTGTAGCGGAGCATATTGTGAAGGAATTTGAAGAGGTAAGATGGTAAAGGCCCTGTGATTCATGGCCTATGCCATTTGTCTGTCCCGTATTGCGGTCCTGCATTAGAAAAGAATCATCAAAAAAGTTATACTACAATTAAGGGCACATGTCAAACGACCAGGGACAAATAACAGAGTCTAGAGTGACAGAAGATAAGGGTTTGGCTTGTCCAACTCCTTTTGGCTCTGTTCGAATTCCATTAGTTAAAGTAATAGCAGGAGAGATTGTGAATAAACAATATCAGGCAGAAGTGATTTGTCACTCGAAATATGGTCAGAAGCACCTAAGTCCACAACCTATGATCCAAAGGTAGGAGATTTTGCAGTTGAGTATTGAAGATACTCATTATATTCCTTGTCAGATAAATATACACTTTGATCACCTGTGGTGTTAGACTGAGCAATATAAGCATTTTTAGATGGTCGACCATGCAAAGAATAACATATTCCACGAGTATGTCCAAGCCTTCGATAATAGCATACACCACGAGTATGTCCTAACCTTTTACATTAACTACACCTAGGTCGAGATCTTCCAAATCGACCTTCCCTTAGTTGATTCTTCGTAAACTCTGATATCTGAGTGCATCTACTTCTCTCTCTTTGTATAATCCGGCAACTTTTGGCCGGAAAACTCAATCAAGTCAAGATGGAAGACAAGGTTATTTATTTCTCCGTTGGTTTCAAATCGTATGATATCACTAGAGAAGAGTCTCATACATAGACTCGGTGCAACTGGACAGAACGAGACCACAACATGATAAAAAGAACCTTTTTTCAGTCAGAAGACAATGGAATGGCTTTGCTTTGCACTGAAGGAAGCTTCCAAAGTGAAAGGGAATTCTGTAAGAAGATGGAAGCATCAAGAATACTCCTCTGAGTTCTTTTGCTCAAGAAATTTCAACAGACTTGGACGTTATATAAGTATTGTAAGCATGCAAAACAAAAGAAGATCTGTCATTATTATTCCTGAACTTTTACATTTAACACAGGGTGGTAGGGTGGTTGGACACTGCTAACAAAATTGCAAAGTTCACTAATGGCACAGCTGTAAAGCCTTTTACAATTCTCTCTAGAAATACAGAGGAAGGACTGCTCTACCCAGAAATCGCCAGAAGAAACAAAATGGACTACAAGAGAGATGGAAAAAGCTACAGTACAGGAAAAAGGTGGAATCATCTGAATCTCTGAAGGAGTCAGCTTTTCTCAAAATGAGCTTCTTTCGAGAAGCGTCGTCGGCAGCCTCCCTGGAGGAATAGCAGATACCCCGACCCTATTAGATACTAGGCGCTGGGTCAGCAACACTTGGAAACATGTCCACGGAGTGAACATTTATGAGATGGGGCAGAATCGATTTCTCTTCGAGTTCCTATCAAAAACAACTGAATACATCTTGAGAGGCAACTGGAAACTCCACAGACTCTAACTATAATGGTGGTCGCCAACAGTGGAATCAATCCCTTGCTCTGCAGCAATCGAACAAGTCTGGATCAGATTGGTCGGACTCCCCCTGCATTTATGGTCGCAAAATATATTCAAAGAAATAGGAGATTACTGCGGAGGATGGATAAGAACTGAGGAGGAGACCCAACTGAGGAATCACCTCAAGTGGGCAAGAATTCTGGTGAGAGGAAACGGAGACAATTCCAAAGACTATCAACATTGAACATGGATGGATCAATTTCTCGATCCAAATCTGGTGTGAATTATCGCCCAGATTTTCTCTTTGTGAAGGAAGCATGCAAATAACTTCGGACCATCGGTTAATAATGGGTTCTAGCTCTGCAAGGGGCAGGGCTCGAGAGGATAACTTCCAGGGCACGTGGGTAATTTTCAAATAAACCCTAATAGTCAAACACGTGACTGGCCATATGTGAATGCCTCCCCAACTAAAAGGCCACCAGCTTCTAAACCTTTGGGCCCAGATTTTCTAGCCCAACAACTTATGGTGGAAAATACACATGCAACCCACTTTTTAAAGCCCAGATCTGATCTATTTTTAGAAGAAGTAAACGCCATCTCTCAACACATTGCCTCTCAGAACATTACACAACAGGGAGAAGCTCACTTCACTGCTCCATCCATGGCGAAGGGAAATTCATCTTCAGTAACACAAAAAGGCAATGAAGAAGGTTGTGAATTCAAGTACGACAAAGAAGACACTTTTGAAACAAATTCTACTCTTTCTGAACCACTAGCCCCGGATAACATGCAACTCTCTATTGTTAGAGAAACACTTGTTGAAGATGTTGTCCCTATTAGCATCCATACCGAAGAATCTGAGCAGGATCCAGATTTCGACATTCCAATCTGGATACACCAAAACATCATCAAAATCGGCAAGCAATTTGGAATTGATTTTCAGGGCTTTGAGGAGGAGGCTCAGCAATTACTCATGAAGATTGATCAAAAGAAGTAATCAAACATGGGGAAGACCAACAAGATGTTGGAGCACACATCAAAGGTGAAAGGTGCTAAGGAACTGAAACGTCTTGATTTTGGCCATAATTTCAAAAGCTATGGCACCAGGAGTAGGGGGGATATCACATCACTATTGATCAATGAAAGTTAACTTAATTTCATGGAATGTTAGAGGATTGAATGATGAAAGGAAGAGGAGAATGATTAAGAGTTGCATTAACACTTGGAAGGCAGATGTATATTGTTTCCAGGAGATATCAGTGGTTTAGCTAGAGACCTTTGGGCCACAGATGGGTCGATCACATCCAATTAAAGGCTAGTGGTACCAGAGGAGGAATTCTTCTAATGTGGGATAAAAGAATTTGGGATGAAGAGTGCAGTAATCTAGCCAATCAAGGTTGTCACTCCATCACATGTAAATTCACAGGCAAGATGCAGGATCTCACTTGGCACTTAACAGGAGTATATGCACCCAATGACAGAAAAACTAGAGAGGAAGTCTGGGAGGAAGTTGGAGCTGCCAGAGGTCTATTTCCAGGTCCATGGCTATTATGTGGAGATTTCAACACAGTAAGATTCCCCTCAGAAAAGAAAAATTGCAATAGAATCAACAAATCAATGATTGATTTTTCTGATTTCATTCAAGATATGGGCTTGCTAGATTTGCAACTAACAGGTGGGAAATTTACTTGGAAAAAAGGTGACAGACACGATGTTGCTGCAAGGTTGGATAGATTTTTGATCTCTGATGAGTGGGATGAAAGATTCAGGAATATCAAACAATTAATTCTTGATAGAGTAACCTCTGACCACTCACCTGTATTACTACAGCTGCACTGGGAACCATCCAAATCATATTTCAAATTCGAAAATTGGTGGTTGCAAACGGAAGGGTTCAAAGAAAGAGTTAAGGATTGGTGGGACTCTTTCAATTGTGTTGGCAGACCTGACTTCGTTTTGGCTTACAAGTTGAAAGCTTTGAAAGCCAAACTTAGAGACTGGAGCAAAACATTACAAGGAAACTTGGAGATGCAGAAGCTTGACACGCTAAGTCAATTATCAAAACTTGAAGAAATCCAAGATCTCAGGAATTTAACAGAGGAGGAAATAAGTAATAAAATCGCCTTATCTATGGACTTTGAGGAGATAGCAAAAAAGGAGGAGATGGCTTGGAGACAGAGATCAAGAGCATTATGGTTGAAACAAGGTGACAACAACACCAAGTTCTTCCATAAAACAGCTAACGCACACAGAAGATTCAACAATATCGACTTGTTAGAAATTGATGGTGAGCCCGTAAGGAACCCTGCTGATATAAAAAAGGAGATCATCTTTTTTTATATGAACCTTTATTCAGAGACAGAAAACTGGAGACCCCACTTTAACATGAGAATTTGTCCCACTGTCTCTTCAGAAGATTATTTGATGCTGCAAAGACCGTTTGAAGCACAAGAAATATGGGCCAGTGTCCAAGCGTGTGACGCGGACAAAGCACCTGCCCAGATGGTTTCTCAATGGCCTTTTTCAAACACTGTTGGGAAGTAGTGAACATTGAAGTCATTGCCACTATTCAAAACTTCCATAAAAGAGGCATATTTGAAAGAAGCTTCAATGCTACATATGTAGCCTTGATTTCCAAGAAGGTGGGAGCCAAAGAATTGAAAGATTTCAGGCCTATTAGTCTTATAGGCAGTATTTACAAGATCATCTCAAAGTTGTTGACCGAGAGACTCAAAAAAGTGATGCACAAGCTGGTGGATGATAAACAAATGACCTTTATAAAGGAGAGGCAAATCATGGATGCCATTCTTATAGCCAATGAATGTGTTGATTCAATAACGAAAGTCAAAGAACCTGGTATCCTTTGCAAACTAGATATACAAAAGGCTTTTGACCACCTAAACTGGAATTTCCTACTCAGAACTTTGATGAAAATGGGTTTTGGAGAAAATGGGTCAGCTAGATCAACTACTGCATCAGCACCGTTAAGTTCTCAGTCCTAGTCAATGGCTCACCTGCTGGATTCTTTTCTTCTCAAAGAGGACTAAGGCAAGGGGATCCATTATACCCTTTTTTGTTCATCATTGCCATGGAGAGTTTAAATGATATGATGAAAACTGCTCAATCAAACAGCTGGATAACAGGTTTTAGAGTAGATTCAAGGGTTGTCAGTAACCTTGAAATCACTCATTTACAATATGCTGATGATACATTAGTTTTCTGCGGAATTGACAGAGGTCAAATAAGATTTTTGAGGGTGATTTTCATTCTTTTTGAGGCTATATCTGGGCTCCACATTAACTGGAACAAGAGTTTCTTATATCCCGTTAATGAGGTTCATGACATTCACAACTTAGCTAACATTTTGGGAGGCAGGACAGGCAACCTTCCAACTATATACCTGGGAATGCCTCTCGGTGCCAAAAGCAATTCCAAAGATATATGGAATGGAGTCCTAGAGAAGTGTGAGAAAAAGTTGACAAACTGGAAGAGTCAATACTTATGGTTATGGTTGGGTGGTAGACTAACCCTGATAAACAGTGTGTTAGAAGCATTACCAACTTATATGGTGTCTATTTTTCGTGTTCCAACAAATGTGGTGGACAGTATAGATGCTCTTAGAAGGAACTTTCTTTGGCAAGGCAACTGTGATACCAAGAAAATACATTTGGTCAAATGGAAGTCAGTGATTATCAGCAAGAAGATTGGCGGTATGGGAATCAAGAACCTGACAGCTCAGAACCATTGTCTTTTGATGAAATGGCTGTGGAGGTTCGCCTCAAATGAACAATCTCTCAGGAAGAAGGTAATCACTCAAAAGTATGATATGGATGGGGAATGGATATCTAAGGCAGTCACTACACCTTACGGAGTAAGTTTATGGAGGTCAATTCTGGGGGCAAAATTCATGAATAAGTGCAGTCATCAAGTGGGTAACGACTTGAAAACATCTTTCTGGTCAGACAGATGGTTAGGCCAACATCCACTAAAACAACTCTTCCCACTTATCTTCAGTCTGAACCAACAACAAGATGCCACAGTAGGTGAAGTCTGGGATGCGCATGGCTGGAACCTGAACTTCAGAAGACATCTTAATGATGGGGAGATAGATAACTTGGCAGAATTCTATGACACCCTCAACCTTTTCAAAGGTTCCTCCTCTCAGGAAGACACTCTTACATGGCAAGTGGATAAACAAGGGAGATTTTCAGTCAAGTCAACTTACAAGGAATTTAATTATTCTAACAACCAGATTAGTTGTTGGCCTTGGAAACTAATTTGGAAAGTTAAAATTCCTCATAAAGTGGCTTGTTTCTCTTGGCTCGTGGCTAGGAAAGCGGTTCTAACTCATGAAGTACTTAAGAAAAGTGGCTTCCACCTATGCTCTAAATGTTATATGTGTGGAGAAGAATCAGAGACAATCAACCATTTTTTTTGACACTGCAAGTTAACTGTACAGCTCTGGAGGATATTCCTTAATTTAAAAGGAATCAAGTGGGTCATGCCAAGAGATACAGTGAAGTGCTAGAATGCTGGAACAAATATAGCACTCACTCAGAACATAAAGAAAGATGGAAGATTGTCCCTGCTTGCATTTGGTGGACAGTTTGGAAAGAGAGAAATCAAAGGTGTTTTGAAGACAATTATAGCTCTACCCAGAAACTGAAGATGAAGTGTTTGGCCCTTTTCTATTTTTGGTGTAAACCATGAATATATGGAAGATGTAGAATCTTTTGTTGATGTAATAGGATCTCTGTAATTAGGTTATAGCTTATTGCATCTTCCATTATTCCATTGTAAGTATGAACGACTGCAGTTTTTATGCAGCAAATAGTTATACGAAAAATGTTACCTTCTCAAAAAAAAACTCTGACATCTGAGTTTCTGATCTCCTCATTAAGATTCAGATTTAATCATGAAAAAGAAATACTGTTGGAATTTGGCTCGGAAACTTCAGATCTGAAAGTTCCGGCGGCGCGTGAATCGCCGGAGATGAGATTCGAGCACTGGGGTTTGCTCGCCTGGGTGTTTCTCACCTCGTGGTGGTGTTGGTTTTCGCACACAACACTTGAAAAATAGACGAGGGCTCAAATTGGACTTGACAGTCGCCGGAAATTAAAGTATCAGGCTGTCTTATTGAGTTTTCTTCCCAAAAATTTTCTCACAAAACTTGCTCTGATACCATTTGAAAAATATGAGAGAAAATATTATTGAATTGTTGTATCTAAATTATTACATTGAGACCCTATTTATAGACACTACATTCCAATCTTATTCCTAATAGGACACTACATTACAATCTCTTTCTAAGTAGAATTCAATATGTTATTCCTATTCATATTCTAACATAGTGAAATATATATTTACTTTGTCCAAACATTAAAATAACTCAAACGACCAGTTGGTTCAGTAGCACCCCAAAATGATGAAGTTAAAATCCTGGATCCCGCTAGATGTTAAGGCATAGCTGATTGAGTTGGTGGAGTTCATGTTGATAGTGTCTTCCATTTCACGTCATGATTCCACTTCTGCTTGTGTTTATTGGATTTATGAGGAGTTCTATTCTCGGACTTCCTCAATATGTAACCTTGTAACCTTTCAACCGGATGTTTTGGGGTTAGGCCTCTCTCGGAAAATTTCAAGTGTCTACTTCAATCTTGATCAGTATATCACCAAGATCACTTTTTTAGTTGCTTTCGATAGGTAAATTTATCCATGTCCTACAAAATCCTGAACCAAGCTTTTACGTGTCAAACAATTGGGAGGATACTTTAGCTATGTTCCCTAACAAATTTTTGTTAGATTTACTTGCACTTGGTTGCGTGCACAAATTGTTGTTTTAACTTAGCTAGACTGAGCTTTAAAAATGTTTTAAAAATGTTACATGTGACCTTTGAATTTGCTAGAGGGAGTGTATTTTGGATGCTCTATTAAGAAAAGTGGAGCAATTCAATGCAGATGCAATTTCTTAAATTGTAAATTAGTGAAATTTTTGTTGGTCAGAAGTTACACAATTATACTGTTGAACTTTAAAAAACAGTTACGCAGTCGAAGTCAGCATACTCAACAATCATTAATCTCGGATAATTAGTCTAAAATCCTCCATAGTTTGGCAGGTTGATTCTGAGGCCAAAATAAGAGCCTCTATTTCAAATTTTTTTATGCTTTAATTCGATTGCAATATCTATAAAAGTAATAAACATTGAAACCCAAATCAAATATGTCCTGTTGCAGCTGACTTGCCAACACGTTGCTTGTCCGGTTTATAGGAAATTCTTATTTTAGCAAATTCAATAGATATGCATCTAAAATGATTATAGTTGCGCATGCTAATTCGGTTGATAGTACTTCTATTCTTCTTTTTATCTGTGGTGGATGTTTCCCGTTTAAGATTGGCACTACGACGAGTATTAGTTTAATGTTATATTAGTTGGTAAAAACTCAAGTCACTGCTACACTTTCTTTTCACAACGTATCAATGTGAGGTATCTTTGTTCTTATGGGAGTTCAATTTGAAAAAGTCCATTTGGAGGGTCATGCTCCTATGATGGGATAGTGTAAGAGGGGATGGAAGGCAACATCAGAAGGAAAAATGCATCTTGACACCCAAGGGCGTGGCCTAGCGGTGGATGAAAACCATAGAAGGTGAGGGTTCGATTCCATAGTTATTTCAACCCATCTGCATATAATTACACGACATCTTTGCTGGTAGGAGATGACAAGTAGCCAGTGGAATAGTTAGTAGAGGTGTATGTGAGTTGATAAGTCTTGGTTTACTTGGTTACTGACGTAAAAGAATGTCCTTATTCAGGACAACTTAACAAGAAGGGCTATCAGCTATGCTCTAGATGTTATTTATTTGGAGAGCAAGCAGAGACAATCAACCGTCTCTCCCTACACTGCAATGGGTAGATCAATTGTGGAAAATATTCATCACCATCAGGGGAATTGGATGGGTAAACTAATGCCAGAAAGTACACTGGATGTTTTAGTCAACTGGGATAGTGAGGGTAGATTCTCCCATCAGAAAGAGATGGGAGTATTGTCCCAGCATGCATTTGGACAATATGGAAAGAAAAAAATCAGAGATTCTTTAAAGGTATAGAGGAAGCGCTAGCCCGGAGTTCTGGATGAGCTGTCTAGTTCTTTATTACTTTTGCTTCAAACAAGTATATATGGAAGAGACATAAGATATTTTTGATGTTTCAGATTACAATTAGATAGGTGAGGAGGTAGGATTCCCCTTGAAATTTGACCACATGACTCGTGTAGTCAACTTTATATAAATACTTCACCATTATCAAAAAGAGAAACTACAAGTCTCGTATGAAATTTGTCAAATAACCATGGAAATTTCATTCTGAAGAGCTCTATGTTTGACCTAAGTTGCTTGGACTCGGGTGCGGATATCCGATACGGGTATAGATCTAAATGTCGGATTCATCATCACATATTTTTTTCTTATTTTGATAAGGTAGATAAACCGTCACATAAATTTTAAGATTCAGTGTATGAATCTGAGTGTGTGGATACAAATGCTAGCATACAACTACAACAAGCAGTAATCCCACAAGTGGAATCTTGAGGAGGGTGGAGTTTACGCAGCGTTACCCCCACTTTGTGAAGATAGAAAGCTATTTTAGATAGATCCTCAACTCAAGTAAAGCATATCAAAAACAAGTACGGAAAGTATATGTCTCGATTAATTAAAGCTATTGAACTAAAACTAATAAAATTTAATTCCTTATTTCATGAGATACAACAACAACAACATACCTAATGTAATACCACAAGTGGAATCTGGGGAGGATGGTGTGTACACAACTTTACCCTACCTTGGGAAGGTAGTGAGAAATTTTAATCATAAGATATCTCTTGTAATAGCAAACATTCTTCTCTCTCTCTTTCTCTCTCATACTCACACACATATGGCGTAAACACAACAGTCAAATGAAATACCCAATCAATCTATACTTCTCGGTCATAGATGTAGTCCATGCACCCAAGGTAAGTTGAATGAATTCGGTGTGGATCCACACCACATCCCTACTGTGTCATGTCAACATGGGTGCGGCAAGGATTTTGAAGGGTGCGAGTGACATAGTGTTTTAACAGTGTGAATAATTAGGTGATAAAGTTATTAGTCCAAGGGTTGTAATCGCTTTTATCAATAGCTTCTGCAGTTATTTACCTAACACCAAACCATAAAAGGACAACTTTCATGAAAGCAGTCAATATCTGATTTTAACCCAAAAAAAGAAAGGGAATTAAGGAAAAGGGCAGAGCGAATTTGCTGCAATAGCAGTAGTGAAGGTAGTTGTCTTCTCATTATTTGATCTATTTGCCTCGTTCAAGTAATTTTGTGGAAGGAGAAGTGTAAAACTTGTATCCTGTTAGAGCATTCCATGATGGAAGTCACCCAATCAGGCTCATTAAGTGTTTTAGAATTGATGAAACCCCGTAAGAAATTGCTCATCCACTAACTCTAGTTTCAAATACACATTGTAGGATTGATAAAGAACAAAACGGGACATCTTTGGAAACACCGATTACTGATCAATATTTTTGTGAAGGTCGTTGCTTCGTCGAAGAGAGAACAAAGGGTTTATGCTCTGCTAACGTAATAAGGTTTTAGATTATCGGAAAATATTGCCAAAAGTAATTGTTGCAACACTTCAAATACCTTCTGTACCATCCTCAAAAAAAAAAAAAGCACTTCAGATACCGATGAACTTCTTTAAGAATTCTTAGCCAAAAAAACAAAAACTTGTAAAAGAACCAAGAGGTTCTCGTTTTCTGGCTTTTTCTTGATAGGTACCATTTATAATTTGTATGTTGACTTTAACCTAATCCAAAGACCTGTTACCTTATAGAGTGCAGATATAGACTATAAAAGAAACATGTTTCGTCTGTCTTCAATCGACGATTCCTCGCTATTTCAGAATTTCTCTTCAATTTCTTCTACTAAACTGATTTTGGATTCAAAATTCATGATCGTTGTTTTATCTAAGAGGATTTCTATCCATTCCGATTGATCCAGAAATGGTATGCTGTCTGATGATTTTCATCTGGTGTTATCATTGATGGATCTAACTTTGTGGTTCTGTTTTTGAAAGGAAAAAAACAATTCTATGAGATTGTTGATTTTAAGTTTTGATAGCATTGATTTGTAGAAAGCGAGTTTTTGTTCCTGGTCACATTTCTGTGGTCTATATATCCAGTTCTATGGCATAGTTTCCTACAACTTTCTTGATAGGTGTCATTTGTAATTTGTATGTTGACTTTTACCTAATCCAAGGCCTTGTTACCTTATTAGATGCAGGTATAAACAATAAAAGAAACACGTTTCATCTGTTTCCTACTAGAACTGTTAGTTTTCTTACAATCATTCCTCGCAGATGCTATTTCAGAACTTCTCTTAGATTTCTTCTACTAATACTGATACTTGGTTTTAAATTCACGACTGTTGTTTTATTCTAAGAGGATTTCTATCCATTCCTATTGATCCAGAAATGGTATGCTGTCTGATGGTTTTCCTCGAGTGATATCATTGATGGATCTAACTCTATGGTTCTGTTTAAAATAACAAACAAATCATGAGGTCGTGTTTTGGTTTTGATGGAATTTGTTTGTAGAAGCTAGTTTTTGTTCCTGGTCACATTTGTGTGATCTAGTTATCCAGTTATATGGCATAATTTCCTACAGCTTATCTTGATCAATTTTTTTTACCCTGAAAAAGGTCAGAATTTAACCTAGAGGTGCATTTTTTTTAAGCTGCTCGAGACAGCATTGGATGAATGCGGTGACCTGGATTCTGCCATCAAAAGACTAAATGAGCTTCGTTTGGGGTCTGCTGAGAATATGGGCCCCTTCACGGGAAGATCTGATGCTACCCAGGAGAACAGCACTCCGATCGTAACTCAAGGTAAACATCGGTATTTAGTTTGATTCTTGTTGATTGGTGCCCGACGTTTAATTTTTTTCCTCTTTGAATCCTTTTTTGACTGAAACTTGTGGGATGACTTCAAGTATGTTCTTTCTGACATTCTTTATTTGTGTGCAATTATCACGTGCTATATAAAATCATTGCAAAACAAGATAATTGTTATTTTTCTCTTATTCTTTTTGTTTTTTTCTTGGGGTAAGTGATTATGTCTCAGGGTTATAATGTTTAGTTTGTATGTGTTGTAATTCGTGTCAACTAGTGTTCACTATTCAGTGAGTCTTTATGACGTTTCGTTGATCAGTCTAATACCCTGTTCCTTTCTTGTCCAATCTGATGTGTGTTTGTTTTTTCCACATGGTTGAAAATGTATGTCAGCATCCTGGCAGTTCACTTCTCGTGCTATGTTTTGTGTATCACAATCGCTATGCCGAGTTTTTATCTCGTTCCAGATTTAGCAACTGCTTACTAATTTTCAGTAGAAGTGTCACATAGCTAGTGTTATCTGAACCCTTTAATTGGAGAATTTAGTCAGTTGTGGTATGCATTTGCTGACTCATGTACTCTAGCGTGTTTCATAAATTTGATACTTCCACAGTTGCTTATGGTAATTTTTTGCACTACTTTATTACTTACTGACTGATGCATAGTTATTGAATTTAATGCGTTAGTTCTTTATTCTTGGTTGTAGTAGAGAAGCGTTGCATAGAAGTGTAAAGCAAGAGAAACGAAGTGTAAAGAAAATAATGAGTAGTTATTTTAAAAAAACTCTTTCTTTTAAGAAGGTGCCGCCCAAGCTTAAAGGCAAATTCTACAGGTTGGTAGTCCGTCCGGCCATATTGTATGGAGCGGAGTGTTGGCCAGTTAAGAACTCCCACATTCAAAAAATGAAGGTGGCAGAAATGCGGATGTTGCGTTGGATGTGTGGGCTGACTAGAGGGGATAGAGTTCGGAATGAGACTATCAGGGAGAAGGTTGGTGTGACTCCAGTGGAGTATAAGATGCGGGAAGTCCGATTGAGATGGTTCGGACACGTGATGAGGAGGGGCATGGATGCCCCGGTTCGTAGGTGTGAGAGGCTAGCTTTGGATGGTTTTAGGCGGGGTAGGGGTAGGCCGAAGAAGTACTGGGGTGAGGTGATTAGGCGGGACATGGAGCAGTTACAACTCACCGAGGACATGATCCTAGATAGGAAGATCTGGAGGACGCGAATTAGGGCAGAAGGCTAGGGCCAGTTTGGGTCGCTAGTGTAGGGAATTACTTGGTGGGGGTATTATTCTTGTTATGATACCTTGTTTCATGTTTTATTACGAATCTGTTTGCTTTTCTCTGTTTTTATTACTTATGGTTGTCGTATTTATGTTATGACATCTTGTTCTATGCTTTACTATGTATTTGTGTAGTATCTCGTGTCTCGAGCCGGGGGTCTATCGGAAGCAACCTTTCTACTTCTTTAGAGGTAGAGGTATGGACTGCGTACATCTTACTCCCCCAGACCCCACTATGTGGGAATACACTGAGTTTGTTGTTGTTGTTGTCTTTCTTTTACTTGTCAATGTTGATATGGCAATCAGAGACCCTTCAAGCCCAACATGATGTTCATTTATTAATATGGGTTTGTTTTCATGTTAAGCTTTTTAGTTGATTTTAAGAGAAAGGTGTTGTTTCTTTAAAGCACTTTACTTTTGCCAAATTGCCTTACTGTATGATCCTGACATCGGACTGAAATTTGTGTTTTCTCTGGACACTTTTCTTAATTGAGTGAGCTGAGATTATGGATGTGCTTATTTTGTGTTTTGAAAGAAAAATTGGGGACCTGAAAAATTCACGACCCCCCTGCTACAATGAAGTAAAACTGCTGCCGATGTTGCTTTATTACATGCTTATTGAAATGATGAATGATGTCCCTCTAAGCTCGCTGTCTGTTGATACGTTTACCATTGTTTCTTAGGTTATCAGTACACATTTGTTGGATTTTTTTGAAGTTCACTAGCACAGGTCTGTTTATACTGGTAGTTTCCTTACAAATTTTGGTGCAGGTGATGGTGGACCCATACCTGCAGAGGATTCATCTGCAGCAAAAGAACTGCACATGATGGGGAGTACAGAATGGGTGGAGTTGTTTGTTAAGGAGATGATGAGTGCCTCAAATATAGATGATGCTAAAGCCCGTACTTCACGAGCTCTTGAGGCCTTGGAAAAGTCCATTTGTGCCCGTGCAACAGAGGTAACAGTTTGAGATTCCAGCAGGTGGTTCAGATTGTTTGAATTTTATCTTGTCTGTGAAGTCTTCACCCTCTATTTTTAGTTTGTTTTTCTATTTTTATTGTCATACCACTGGTGGCTGGGTTCAGCTGGTATAATCTATTGTTATTTGCCTCATCTATCGCTTACTATGGACATGGTATACAGTTATTTTTGGAGGTCCACAATAGGATGTTGCCGTTGAGAAGCAACATCAGTTGTTGCATAAGGATATGGAAAAAGACACAGAATGATATAAATGTAAAGCAGACATCAGTTATGCTTTAGATGGTTCTGTTACCATTCTCCAAAAAATCGTTTAGATGGTTTTGGAATTAATGTTTGGTGGTCTGGCTATTATAAATTATTACTGTTCTTTCTTTGTGTCCACTATTTTCTCTCTCCTCAGCCCAACAAGCAAGCAGCGCAGATTGGGGCTGGAGATGCACTGGGTATTCCAGGCTAATGATCTTAATTTTGAAGACCACCTCTACCTCATTTCTATCTAAATCTTGTGGACTTGGCAAAAAATGGTGCTCGCACTTTATTATTGCTGGCCTGTGACATCAATAATACTTGCCACTCCCAAAAGAAGTGTTATTCCATATGGAATTGTGCTTCCTCAAGACAAAGTATCTTTACATTTATTGTTATGCAATTATTCAGGAAAACGTCATGCTCAAGCAGCAGATAGAAGCTCTTCTACAGGAGAATGCTATTTTGAAGCGAGCATTTGCTATTCAACGTGAGCGTCAGAAGGAGTTTGAGGATAGAGGGAGTGAGGTGAATCATCTGAAGCAGATGGTGGCTCAGTATCAGGAGCAGCTGAGAACCCTTGAGGTCAGATTAACCTCTTTAAATATATTACTCCCTCCGTTTCAATTTGTTTCTTACTTCCCTTTTTACTCGGTTTAAAAAGAACGCTTCTTTCCCTTTTTGGCAACTCTTTAATTCCTACTTTCGAAATGGCATATTTAAGACCACACAATTAAAGGACATTTTGGTACATTCTACATATCTGTAGTTTAAGACTACATGATTCAAACGTCTTTACTTTCTTAAATTTCGTGCCACGTCAAAACCAGACAAACAAATCGAAACAAGGGCATTTTGGTACATTCTACATATCTATAGTTTCTTACTACATGATTCAAAAGTCTTTACTTTCTTAAATTTCGTGCCAAGTCAAAACCGGACAAACAAATCGAAACAGAGGCCGTAGATGCTTTATACTATCTGGGAAATAAGATAAAAATTAGAAAAGAGATATGACTAAAATCTGGTTTGTCCAGCATGGCTTTCTTCTATAGAAAAAAGGTAGAATGGACATCCCTCTGTCTTCCCAACATAGATACTTTGTGGTTGGAGAGATAGTTGTACTGTCTGGTTTGTCCAGCATGGCTTTCTTCTATAGGAAGAGGTAGAATGAACATCCCTGTGTCTTCCCAACGTAGATACTTTGTTGCTAGAGAGATAGTTGTCCTCGCATATTATTAGTATTTTTTTAAAAAAAAAAATGTGGCCACGTGGGCTTTCTTATTTATCAAAAAGAGGTCTAAAGAAGCTGCAAAGGGAAAGTGCATTGTTCTCGAAATGAACAGATAAAAGGAAAGAAACTAAATCTAGAAAACACAAGAACTAATTTGAGCTCAATTGTTGAAATTCCATCCCTTTGCTGTTGAAGATCTGGTAGTTGTTGTTCGAGAGTATGCAGCTGCAGATCATACATAGTTGTACTCACATATGTATGTAGATGCATGCATATGAATGTTGGGTGTGTGGAAGTCTTCCGTTCCCAACATCAACAACAAACCCAGTGTATTCCCACATAGTGGGGTCTGGGGAGGGTAAGATGTACGCAGTCTATACCACTACCTCCGAAGAAGTAGAAAGGCTGTTTTCGATAGACCCCCGGCTCAAGACAAGGAATAATAATCAAATCCATAAAGCATGGAACAAGATGACATAACATAAATACGACACCCACAAGTAATAGTAACTAAAGAAAAGTAAACAAAATCGTAATAGAGCGTGAAACAAGGGGGTTGTACATTTATTCGATTGATCTGTTGATAAATTTATGCTGTTCAGAGTTTATGGCCAGCGATTGTGAGTTGCTTTTATGGGAGTTCCAGCTCTACTTTTTAAATTTATGTTCCCCACACCATTTCTCATGTATGACAGTGATTGCCCTTTCTGTGTGATTAGGTCAACAACTATGCACTCACGATGCATCTCAAGCAGGCGCAACAAGGCAACTCCATTCCCGGGCGCTTTCATCCGGATGTCTTTTAATGTGTATTATGTCCTCACTAATGGATAGGATAGCAATAGTCATGTCCTACCGTCGCTCTAAGCAGCACACGATTCTGGGGGAATGATATCAAAGCCAGAAGCTGTGTTGCTTAGTTGAAGCCACCTGGTGCTGTTATCGGCCAAAGGGTAGCTATAGTATCAAGTAAGTTATAGACATGGTTTTACTTACTTTTTGTTGTTACCTCAAATTAGAGTTGGAGTTTATACTTTTCTGGTCTTTTATTTATGATAAGAAACTGTTTTGACTTATAATTAAAATGCTGTTCGGCTCTATTGCAACAAAAATATACCCACTGGGATTCCACAGGTGGGATATTAGACTCTGTTGCTTAGGTGCATTAGGATCATTTCATGGAAGTTGAAATGACCTCCCAGCTTTCTACTCACTCTTTCTTTTTTTCTTCGAAATTTCACCTATCCTTGGGGTCCCAGTTGTAGTTGCCCTCACAGAAAATATCGACATCCTATTCTCGTTAAACTTGTCTGTAAATTTTATTTGGGCACTCGAATTATGACATGTTCCAATTGAGTAATTGACCACGTGATTAGTTTTTCTATGGGACGCTTCAGGGTCAAATTTTAAAGAAAAAAAAGTTGAACGAATTTTTTAGCGTTTATTACCGCTTTAACTAGATAGACATGCATTTTATACATCAACCTCAATCAAAACAACTCGGAATATTTTCAATTTGCCAATGCTTTGCGTATAATTAGAAGAGGTGACATATTTAAGTGGTTAAATTATCTTCGTAATGCTACACAATTTATCTTTTTCATTTTAGTCGAAAGTGTAACAAGAAAACTTTATTAGCTACTTAATTGCTCCATGAAATCATTTGTAGTTCGAGTGTGATTGAATTTATTGACAAATCTAGGGGTTAGGGTTATTGATGTGTTTCGCCTTCCTATAAAGTATAAATATAAATTGTCTTTGATTGGACCTTGTTTATCTAATCAAAAGTAGTGTGTGCTTCAAAATTTGTGCTTTATTAAAAATTTATATTGGTTGAAATATGGCCCCAATTAATTAATCATAGTAGCACAGGTGGTTTGATCTTTTTATCGTGGGGGGTGTACCGAGATTTGAGATCCACAGTAACTCCAACTCAACTCTTTATTTTTTTTTATTTTTTTTTTCGAGAAAATGCTCTATTACCCTTAATCTTTAGTCGAAATTTTAACTACACACTCGACCTTTAAAGGTGATCTATTACCAAACTAAACTTATTTTTACCGAATTTATTATCCTCCAGTAGCTGATCTGTTAATGGACGTGACTACACCGCCCATGAACGCGTCAATTGACTCTATTTCACTTTAAATTTTTTATTTTCTAATTGCCACGCCATTATTTTTAATAATATAATAAGTATTTTAATTATTACTTTTTCTTAATGAATTTTAATTGCCACGTCATGTCTTCTTCTTCTCTTTTTTTGAATAAAAATTCAAAAACTCATTAATGGAGTTTCTCATCTTCCTCATCTCTAATTTCATTTTCTCATCTTTCTTGAACTTATTAATGGCGAGGGCTCATTAATGGTGTTTTTTGATAATTTGAAAAATGTTATTACTGAAATCAAGAAATACTTGAACTAAGGAAATAAAAAGATTTCTCTGACTAATGAATTCTTGAATAAGAAAGATGAGGAACTTCGATTCAAAACACTTGAAAAAATTCAAGAACTCCGATTTTCTTTCTTTTTGCTCAAGATCGTCATTAATAGCAAGCTCAAAGCTTTGAATTTTCACAATGTCATATATAATTTCTAACATAATCCACAATGTCATATATAATTTTCAACCCATTTCTTCAATTTTTTCTATTTTTGCTCAAGATCTGCAATTAATGGCGAACTCAAAGCTTTGAATTTCCACAATTTCATATATAATTCCAACATAACCCACGATGTCATATATAATTTTCAACTCATATTTTCGATTTTCTCTTTCCCAAGAATTCATTAATCCGTCATTTTTTTCCTCATGAATTCTATCTTTGACCCAAAAAGATAAAATTGGGTTGAAGAAGAAAATGACATAAAATAAAAAATGGGGAAGAAAGGAAATGACGAGGGAAGAAGAAATTGAGTTGAAGAAGAAAGCAAAATGGAAAAAAAGAAAGGAAATGAAACTAGGTTGAAGAAGAAAGCAAAATGGGAAATAATTAACTTTTTTAGAGTAAAAAAAAAAAAATGATGTAGCACGCGTGCATCACACCATATCCCAAATGACTGACCGTCAATTTTTGAGGGAGTAATAATTTCACTTTAAAATTATTCAGTGGATAATAATTTCACTTTAAAATAGTTTAGGGGGGTCATAGGACCCCCACAAAATATAAATATGTAGTTGAAATTTGGGATAAAGTTTAGAGGGGCTTTTGACCATTTTCTTTTTTTTTCTATCAAATCTTGTTAGTAGTGATTAAAAGTTGGAAACCAGGGGAGAAATTGTTAATAAACTTCCATTTGATCATAAATTTTGAACTTGAAAATTTGAGCTTGAAAGTTGTGTCTCGAAATGCAATCTTGAAAAAAATAATTGAAGTTTCATGAGTTTCAAAATTTGATATGAGTCAATTTTCCGGAACTTGAAAATATTGAAAATCAGATTTTTGATATCTGATTAAATTTCATAGTTAAAGATATATTTGATGAGGAATAATACTTCCTCCGTTCCAAATTATATGTCATCATTTTTTTTTGTCCATCCCAAAATAAGTATAGTCTTTCCTTAATAGGCAACTTTTTAAAGACACAATTACCCTTTTACCCTTATTGGTCCCACTTAATTAAAAAAAAGATATTGACACATTTTTTGGTAAAGGATAATTTGATAAACTTTTCGAAGTCTTGCCTTTTTTCTTAAAATTCATGCCCAATCAAATGACGATACATAAAATGGAACAGGGAGAGTGATAATTTATCTGATGTAATTTACAAGTAGGGTATGAAGAAGGTGAAATGTACACAGATTTTACCTTATCTGGACCAAACGCCAGCTAAAAACAATTTTTAAAAACTATCATCATTATAGTTTTGAATATACTTTCTTTTCTGGATTATTATAACTCACATTTGATTTTGCACTAACTTAAAAAAATAAAATGAACAGAAATAATTAGTCAAACAGGACTAGGTTTATCCAGAAGGAGAAGAAACTTTTGGTCGTTTGTTATACGGCAACTACAGTTTCATTTTTCCATTGCAAGTTAAAGATGACTTTATGAAGACACATAAAGACTTTGAAATGTCACAATCAAATTAATAAATCAATGTTTTGTGGTTGGAAGTCGTCAACTTGTGAGACTAGACTTGGTTTGGACTGCTCTTATATGCTATGCCACCCAATTTACATCATTTGTTTGCCAAGTATTTTCAAAGTCTTCCGAGAAAATTGAAGGAAAGGTGTTTTTAAGTCTTGAATAAGGATTGGTGATATTGATCAGCTTAAAGGGTTAAATATAATTTAAAAATTTGATTAGATTAATTGTGAACTTGATTAATATTTTTCAAACTTTTTAATTTTTTCAAAAATATAAATTAACCCACACCTACAAAACTTCTCTCTCTGCAAATCAATCTCTCTTCTCTCTTTCTCTCGATAGTTTCTCTCTCTAACTTCTATCAACCAACAATTTTTCAAATTTCTCCCTTCAATCTTGTGCAACTTCAACCTCTGACAACAAATAGTTTTGAGTTCTTTCCCGTTCCTTTTTTACTTTCAACCGTCAGTCGACGTGACAACATTCTTTGGCGACAACAACTTCGAGTTCTTCATCGTTTCCGTTCGATTTTCACAGGTAAAAAATTAGGGCTTTTAAGTTATGACGAAAACAAAAAACTTGATTTGTTGGTGTTTGTTATTTTTTATGTTTTTTGTTATTTTTTTAATGTTTGTTATTTTTTAGTTGAATTTTTCATCTGGATGTATCTGCTACTGCTGTTTTTTAACAATGGATAAAATATATAACGTGAATCCAACAGATGAGTAATCTGTTGTAAAATATATGACTAATCTATTGCACAGATTAGTAATCTGTCGCAACATATATGACTAATATGTTGCGCAGATTAGTAATCTGTTGCAACATAAATGACTAATATGTTGCTCAGATTAGTAATATATTGCAACATATATGACTAATCTATTGCAACATATATGACTAATCTGTTACAATATAGATGACTAATTTGTTGCAACAGATGAGTAATTTGTTACAATATATTTGACTAATTTGTTGCAACAAATGAGTAATCTGTTGCAACATATATGACTAATCTGTTGCAACAGATTACTCATCTGTTGGATTCATTTTATAGTGTTGTAACATGAATCCAACACATGGGTCATCTGTTGCAACATATTAGTCATGTATTACAATAGATTACTCACTTGTTGCAATAGATGACTCATATTTTGGATTTATGTTGCAGGTTCTATCTATTGTAGCAGTAGCAGATACATCAAATAAGAAATTCAACAAAAATCATAATTTTACTTACAAAATAAGCTATGAAGTATTGTCCAAGTGATATACGAACAAAATTTAACCTAAAAGAAAATTAAAAATTTCAACCGGGGCACAACGAATAAGTAAAACACATGAAAAATTTTATGAAACCGGTAAAGAAGACAAACGTTTGAGTTCTCCTTAAAACGTTTAAGTTCCCTAGTATTTTAATTGCTTTCTAATAGTTGACCCATCTGTTACAACAGATTTTCTATCTGTTTGATAATTTTCAACAGATGAATCATCTGATACAACATGTTAGTCATCTGTTGATTCAAATTAAGCGATTATTAGTAATAACTAAATTTACTTAGCTAAAATTAAAGACGTCTCTACACAATGGGACAAACATTTGTGTTCTCCTAAAAATATTTGAGTTCCCTAGTATTTTAACTATTTTCCAATAGATTGTCTATTTGTTGCAACAAGTTAGTCATCTATTGCAACAGATGTTTATAGCAGGTTAGTCATTTATTTATTCAAATTAAGCAATTATTAATAATAACTAAATTAATTTAATTAGAATTGAAGACAAGTCTTTAATACAAGACCTTAGACAAGGGACAAATGTTTGAATTCTCCTAAAAATATTTGAGCTTTAGTATTTTAAATTACTTTTCAACATATATCTTGTCTATTTAATAATTTCCAATAGATGAGTCATAAGTTGCAACAATTTAGTCATCTATTGCAACAGATGTCTATATTTATTTGATAATTTTCAATAGATGAGTTAGCTATTGCAACAGGTTAGTCATCTGTTGCAACAGATGTCTATATCTGTTTGGTTATTTTCAACAAATATTTTTAACTGTTTGATACTATATGTGGTTTAGTATTTACGTTATTTGGTCATGCATGTTCTAGATATGACTGATCTGATTTGGTACATGACGATTCTGCTTGACACCGTGTAGGAATTTGAAAGGCTGGTTTATGAACTCAAGTGAAAGTTGGGTGCCGCGACAGCAAAGGTGCTTCGTGGGATTCGAAGGCTGAGGGATATGCTGCCCAATGGATTTTCGATTGACATTAATAATAATAATAATAATAATAATAATAATAATAATAATAATAATAATAATAATAATAATAATAATAATAATTAGGTTATATATATTTTTATCATTTGTAATTTATTTTAGCGGATCTACCTAATGTTGTAAATATTTTTTATGAAATGAATGAGAAAATCTTTATTTGATCGATTGAGTTTATTTTTATTTTTTTTCATTCTGCCTATTTTTTTAAGATGTTAAGAGGTGTAGGTTTTTGAGCATTCAGTAGTGAAAAAAGTCAATTACAAGAAAGAAAGTGTTTAGTTGAGAACAAGGTCATAGACTAAAATTAAATAACAACACAAGATTATTAACTATTACAACAAAATTAAAAATAAATTGATAACAGATGGCCCATCTATTGCAACAGATGGGTAATCTATTAGAAATGACTAAGTAGATAAAGACATCTATTGCAACAGATTGATCGTCTGTCGCAACAAATTAGTAATATGTTAAAAATGACCAGACAAATAAAGACATCTGTTGCAACAGATTAGTCATCTATTGCAATAAATTAGTAATCTGATGGAAATAACAAACAGATAAAGTCATATGTTGCACAGATTGATTATCTGTTGGAAATGACCAACAGATCAAGACAGTTATTACAACAGATGACCAATCTATTGCAACATATGTGTATATCTATTTGATAATTTTTAACAGATGACTCATCTGTTGCAACAGGTTAAATCTGTTGTAATAGATTATACACTTAAATGATCATGTAATTACTATGAGATTAATTGAAATTGTAATTATTAAATCAATTTAGCTATTACTAATAATGGCATAATTTGAACCATTTCAAATAAAATTAGTCAATTGATCATTCTACTCAAAACGAACACACTAAGATGATCGTATAATTAATATGAGAATAATTGAAATCGTAATTGAACTTATCAATTCATTTTTAATTTTAGTTAAATCAATGTTGTTATTACTAATAATGTTTTAATTTGAATCATTTAAAATAAAATTGGTCAATTAACACTTTACTCAAGACGAATACACTTAGATGATCATGTAATTACTATGAGATTAATTGAAATCGTAATTAAATTATCAATTCATCTTTAATTTTAGTTAAATAAATTTAGTTATTACTAATAATTGCTTAATTTTAATTATTTCAAATCAAATTGATCATTCTACTTATGATGAAACACTTAGTTGATCATGTAATTACTATAAAATTAATTAAAATTGTATATGAACTTACTAATTCATCTTTAATTTTAGTTAAATCAATATAGTTATTTCTAATTATGACTTGGTTTGAATCATTTCAAATAAAATTGGTCAATTGATCACTCTACCCAGGACGAACACACTTAGTTGATCGTGTAATTACCATGAGATTAATTAAAACAGAAATTAAACTTATTAATACTAGTTAAATCAATTTAGTTATTACTAATATAATGGCTTAATATGAATCAATAGATGACTAAGATTTTGCAAAAGATGAGTAATCTATTAAAAATAATCAAATAGATAAAGACATCTGTTGCAACAGATTAGTAATCTGTTGGAAATAACAAACAGATAAAGTCATATGTTGCAACAGATTGGTCATCTGTTGGAAATGACCAACAGATAAAGATACTTGTTACAATAGATGACTAATCTATTGCAACATATGTGTATATCTGTTTGATAATTTTCAACAGATGACCCATCTGTTGCAACAGATTAAATCTGTTGCAATAGGTTATACACTTAAATGATCATGTAATTACTATGAGATTAATTGAAATTGTAATTATTAAATCAATTTAGCTATTACTAATAATGGCTTAATTTGAATCATTTCAAATAAAATTAGTCAATTGATCACTCTACCCAGAACAAACACACTAAGATGATCGTGTAATTAATATGAGAATAATTAAAATCGTAATTGAACTTATCAATTCATCTTTAATTTTAGTTAAATCAAAGTCTTAATTTGAATCATTTAAAATAAAATTGGTCAATTAACACTTTACTCAAGATGAATACACTTAGATGATCATGTAATTTCTATGAGATTAATTGAAATCGTAATTAAAATTATCAATTCATCTTTAATTTTAATTGAATTAATTTAATTATTATTATTAATTGCTTTATTTTAATTATTTAAGATAAAATTGATCAATTGATCATTCTATTTAAGACAAAACACTTAGTTGATCATGTAATTACTATAAAATTAATTGAAATTGTAAGTCAACTTACTAATTCATCTTTAATTTTAGTTAAATCAATATAGTTATTTCTAATTATGGTTTGGTTTTAATCATTTCAAATAAAATTGGTCAATTGATCATTCCACTCAGGACGAACACACTTAGTTGATAGTGTAATTACCATTAGATTAATTGAAACTGTAATTGAACTTATTAATTCATGTTTAATTCTAGTTAAATAAATTTAGTTATTACTAATATAATGGCTTAATATGAATCAATAGATGACTAACATATTGCAAAAGATGAGTAATCTTTTGAAAATGACTAAACTGATAAAGACATTTATTGGAAATGCCCAAACAGATAAAGACATCTATTGAAAATGACCAAACAAATATAGACATATGTTGCAACAGATGACTAATGTAACACCCCGTACTTAATTACGTGCATTAGCCATGGTTATATGTGTTAGAGTATATGTATTGATCATAAGTTAGGTATATATGAGTTTAAGTATGAGTATTGATTATTTTGAGATGGTTTCAAGTGTATAGTTTGATTATATGTGTATAGGAATCGACTTTATTTATACCGGAATTTGCCCGTCGATGGTTCCATACGAAGGTTATTGAATAAACTTTCCAACGATATAAATATTTTCAAAAATGGATAAGTTTCGGATATAATTGAGCACGTTCGAAACTATAAAACGGTGGCCGGGATATTATGAACAGTAAATGTGCAGGAAAATTTCCTGCACACAAACTACTGAGGCCTGTCAGTTTTTTGGGTCGACTTTAAACGATCATAACTCCTTGTACAAAATGAACTGTGTGAGATTCTATATATCGATGAGAAGCTCCGAGAGTCTTCTTTCTAATGCAATTGGTTTCATCCAAATCCAACATTTGAGTAAGGAGTTATACTCGTTTTACTTCAGCCTCTCAAAACAGATTTTTAGGGTCAACTTCAAACGATCATAACTCCTTGTACAGGATGAACTGGGTGACCTACTTTATATGAAATAAAATACCTTTGAATTATCTATCCAACGATACTAATTTCACCCAAATCCGATATCGGAGCAAAGAGTTATGGTCGATTTACTTTAGCCTATCAAAACAGTCCACCATGGACAGATTCGGATTTACTTAAATTTTTAAGGGCAATATGGTCATTTTTCATCACCTCATGGACGAAAATTGATCATTATATACATATACTTAGCCTCATATCCATCATGTTATCATTCAAGTATTGAAGAATAAGAAACCCTAGTCTAAGTTCAACTCCAATTATCTTGTGATTCAACCGTAGAAAGTCCAAATTGATTCCGTAGTTGTGTTCACCGTCTCGAGGGCTTCGAGAAGCACCCCTTATTTGTGCCAACAGGACTTTGAAATCAAAAGGGTCATTTTATGGTAAGGATGTAAATTATGTTGGTATTATTTATATGGATATGTATATATATATATATATATATATATATATATATATATATATATATATATATATATATATATGCACGTGAGCATAAGAAGTATGTTATTTGATTGTTGTTGAAAGATGATTGGGAAATGATGTTGGATTATGTTGAATTATGAAGGGATTTGGTGTGATGATGTGGTATTGATGATGTGGTATTTAAATGATGAATATATATATATATATATATATACACATAAACCTATTGTTCAAGTTGGTTTTTGGAATGTTTTGCAAATATTGGTTGTATGGAATTATGGAAGAGAATTGTGGTGTTGGGTTGCTAATACTAGATGCCAAACATTTCATTGTAGATAAGTGATTTGTAAAGGCGGAAAGTTGTGTTGAATTGGTATCCGAATCTACAACAAGGTATGTAAAGCATACTCTAACGATGTTCTTTGGCATGAAAACACCAATGTTCCATCAAGTAAGATTCCGAGGTTGTCCAGAAACATGTATTGTTCTACATTACCAACGAAGTTCTTTCCATTTTATAAAGTGTCAAAATATTTTATTGATATACCAAAAGGCTCCTATTTCATTGTTGAGATATTGATGATTCTGAAACACGTTGTTGATGTACCAATGAGTCTTTATTACATCGTTATTGTATAGAAGGTCTATTACTTGGTTCCTATTGATGTATCATTGTTTTAAAGTATCAAAAATGCGGTGGCGACCAAAATAATAATCTCAAAGATTAATTGAACTAAGTGATGGAAGTTCTCTCTTATCGGGTGGTATCCCAGGGGCATAAGCCTAGCATGGGTCGATCCCTATTTATGTGTTTATGGGTGGTATCCCAGGGGCATAAGCCTAGCATGGGTCGATCCCAGTTGATATGTACTTGAGGCAGCCTAATGGTCACAGTACAGTACAGTAATGATTACAAAGATGATAAGAACGAAGGTAAAGTGATTGAATAAATGCAATGTACAGGTTGTCACAAGTTCTAGTAAGTGTGGTCCACTCCTATTACGATTTATTCACTTGTTTCTGATTTCTATTGAGCTCCTATATCATATGTGATTATCTACAGTTTTACATACTCAGTACATATTTCGTACTGACGTCCCCCACGGGGACCTGCATTTCATGCTGCAGGCACAGGTACCTCAGCTCATACACCGCGCAAGTAGGAGCCAGGTCATACAGCTATTGTTGGTGAGCTCCAGTTTGCTTCGGAGCTTTTCCGAGTCGGTTCCTTATGTTTTGTTATTGTACAGGAGTCGTGTGTGGGCGGGGGTTTGTCCCGACCCTAGTTATGTCATGTATATCCTAAAGGCTTTGTAGACATAAGGAAGGGTAAAGTCATGGAATTTTATATAGTGATGTTATATTTGTATATGTGGTGGCCCCGACGGCCAAGTATTATATATATATATTTGTGCGTGTTGTGCTGATACAGGTAATTAGATCCTTCTATATGCAACGAAGTGCTGTCCAAATTTTTGGTGACATGTAAGTAAAAGTACAGGTATTTGAACGGTTCTCCCGGGCCTTCTCGGCTTCGGGTGCCAGTCCGGCCCGATGGAATTTTGGGGCATGACAAAAAGTGGTATTAGAGAGGTTCGTCCTAGTGAGTCTACAAAGCCGTGTCTACGTAGAGTCTTGTTTATCGGTGTGTTGTGCACCACATCTATAAACAGGAGGCTATGGAAATTTAGGAATTGTTTCTTTTCTTCATGTCTTAGATCGTGCGATAGAGCTTATATTGTATATAAAGTCATAGTTGACCACTGAATCAGTTTGTTTCTCTTATTATAGTAATGATGCCGGTTACCAGAAGCAAGAATACCGGTAAGTAAGTAGATGTGGCTGTCGGAGAGGGGACTAGTAAGTCACCCACTATACCAGCTAATCAAAGTGAGGCTCCAGCTGAGCATGCATCAGAAACTTCCCCCAGTCTGGAAGAAATAAGGGGGAGGAGAACTATATCCCCAGAGCCACCTATTAATGCTGTTGATCAAGATCTTAGAAATGCAGTGCAACTTTTGACTCGTATAGTTGCTGGGCAAGCTCAAGGGAAAGCCATTCCTACTGCAGGTCCTAGTGGTATAGATAGGGTGGCTAGTCTTCGAACACAGGATTTTCTTAAGATGGATCCTCCCACTTTTATTGGATCAGATCTTAACGAGGACCCACGGGACTTTATTGATCAAATTCAGAGAGCTTTAGATGTTATGCATGTAATGGGTAGAGAGACAGTGGAGTTAGCGGCGTATAGATTTAAAGGGGAGGCTATATATTGGTATGAGGACTGGAAATGATCTAGGGGTATTGATGCACCCCCAGCTACCTGGAAAGAGTTCAAAGAGGCATTTCTTGATCATTATCTTCCATTTGAGATTCGTCAGGCCTGTGCAGATCAGTTTTTAAATCTTCGTCAGGGGAATATGAGCGTGAAAGAGTACAGTCTCCGATTTAATTCCTTGTCAAGATATGCTCCTAATGTTGTAGCTACTATGGATGACAGAGTTCATCAATATGTGGATAGGCTAGATCCATATCTGGTTAGAGATTGTACCATTGCCGCTTTGAACAAAGACATGGACATAGCGAGGATCCAAGCTTTTGCACAGAAAATGGAAGATCAGAGGCAGAGGAGAAGAACACAGGAATCAGAAAGAGGATATTCCAAGAGGGCCAGATCTACAGGGCAGTTCATGGCATCTCAAGGAAGGTTCAGACCACAGTTTTCTACTAGACTACCTAGGCCATTATCTTCTTATTCTGCAACTAGTGCCCCACCACAGTTCCAAGGGTCCAGAGGAAATCAATTTGGGCATAGAAGTGAGAGTCAGAGTTCGCGGATAGTGGGTTACCAAGGGCAAGGGAATATGAGCCAATCGAGACCTCCTCGAGAGCCATGCAATAAATGTGGAAGGTATCATTTGGTCTCATGTCGGCTGGGGACCAATGTTTGCTTTTGGTGCGGTATGTCGGGGCATATGATGAGGGAATGCCCACGAAGGGACATAGGGGGTATGGCACGACCTACGAGGTCATTTATTGCATCATCATCATCGATGCCTTATTTAGGAAGGGGTGCACAGCCAATGGGTCATGTTAGAGGTGACAGAGGAGCCACGAGTTCTAGCGGGGCTCAAAATCGTACGTATGCTCTAGCGGATCGACAGAATTTAGAGGCTTCCCCAGATGTGGTTATGGGTACGTTTTCTATCTTTTCATTCGATTTATATGCCTTAATTGATCCTGGTTCTATATTATCTTATGTTACTCCATTGGTTGCTGGAAAGTTCAAAAGAATACCCGAACTATTAGTTAAGCCATTTGAAGTATCCACACCGGTTGGGGAATCTATTATAGCTAGAAGGGTTTATCGAAACTGCATAGTAACTGTTTGTGGTCGTGATACGATGGCTGATCTTGTAGAGTTAGAAATGGTAGATTTTGATGTTATAATGGGTATGGACTGGTTGGCGTCTTGTTATGCCACAATTGATTGCTGCACGAAAAAGGTATATCTCCATTTTCCAAATGAATCAGTCCTTGAATGGAAAGGTGAAATTAGCGCACCAAGAGGTAGATTTATTTCTTATTTTAAGGCAAGAAGAATGATTTCCAAGGGATACATATATCATTTAGTTAGAGTAAGGGATACAGAAGCAGAGCCACCAACTCTTCACGCTGTTCCGGTGGTAAATAAATTTCCTGATGTATTTCCTGAAGATCTTCCAGGTTTGCCTACTGAACGAGAAGTAGTGTTTGGTATTGATGTAATACCAGGCACCCAACCAATATTTATTCCGCTGTATAGAATGGCCCCAGCAGAATTACGAGAATTGAAAGAGCAATTGAAAGATTTGCTAGAGAAGGGATTCATAAGGCCTAGTATGTCCCCCTGGGGAGCACCAGTGTTATTTGTGTGCAAAAAGGATGGCTCGCTGAGGATGTGTATTGATTATCGGCAATTGAATAAGGTGACTATTAAGAATAAATATCCTCTCCCAAGAATTGATATTTATTTGATCAGTTACAGGGCGCCAAGTATTTTTCTAAGATTGATTTGAGGTCAGGTTACCACCAAGTGAGGGTCAAAGAGAAGGATATACCCAAGACAACTTTCCGAACATGGTATGGTCATTATGAGTTTCTAGTTATGTTATTTGGGCTAACAAATGCACCTGCAGCTTTTATGGATTTGATGAATAGGGTGTTTAAGCCATTCCTGGATGTATTTATGATAGTTTTTATAGATGATATTCTAGTTTATTCTAGATCAGAAGAGGACCATGTCAATAACTTACGACAGGCATTGCAGATTTTTCGTGATTGTAAGCTTTATGCAAAGTTCTCTAAATGTGAGTTTTGGTTAAAGTCGGTGGCATTTTTGGGTCATATTGTATCTAGTGAAGGGATAAAGGTTGATGCTCAAAAGATAGAAGCTGTGAAGAACTGGCCAAAGCCCACAACACCTACGGAGATTTGTAGTTTTCTCGGGTTGGCCGGTTATTATAGAAGGTTTGTTAAAGGCTTTTCTTCCATTTCAGCACCCTTAACCAAGCTAACGCATAAAGCATCCAAGTTTCAATGGAATGATGCGAGTGAGGAGAGTTTCCAAGAATTGAAGAATAAGTTGACTTCTACACCTGTGTTGGTACTTCCAGAAGGTACAGAAGGGTATACAGTGTATTGTGATGCTTCGAGAATTGGTTTAGGATGTGTATTAATGCAGCATGGTAAGGTGATAGCATATGCCTCAAGGCAATTGAGGCCACATGAGAAAAATTACCCCACACATGATCTTGAGCTGGCAGCGGTTATCTTTGCTTTAAAAATATGGCGCCACTATTTATATGGGGTTCATGTTGATATATATACTGATCACAAGAGCTTACAATATATTTTTAGTCAGAAGGATCTAAATCTGAGGCAGCGAAGGTGGATGGAACTATTAAAAGATTATGATGTTGATATTTTGTATCACCCAGGGAAAGAGAATATAGTAGTTGATGCGTTGAGTCGTAAGGCTATGATGGCACCTATAGAAAGGCAAGGGATAATTAAAGATCTTTATCAATTAGCTAGTCTAGGAGTTCGTCTTCTCGAAACTTCGGACGAGGAGCTTATTGTGCATAATGCCGCGGAATCCTCATTAGTAGCTGAGGTGAAAGAGAAGCAAGATGCAGATCCTATTTTATTACAGCTTAAGGAGAACGTTCAGAGTGGTGCGACCAAGGAATTTGAGCTCACGCGAGAAGGAGTACTTCAGTGCCAAAACCGATTGTGTGTGCCGGATGTAGACAGGCTAAGAAAGAAGATTATGATAGAGGCACATTTTTCAAGGTATTCCATTCATCCAGGATCAACCAAAATGTATCAAGATTTGAAAGATATGTATTGGTGGAATGACATGAAAAGGAACATCGCAGAATTTGTAGCTAAATGTCCAAATTACCAATGAGTTAAAGTGGAGCATCAAAAGCCCGAAGGCTATATGCAATGCATAGATCTTCCAATTTGGAAGTGGGACATGATCAACATGGATTTTGTTACAGGTTTGCCTCGTACAACTCAGAATTTGATTCTATATGGGTGATTGTGGATAGGCTTACTAAATCCGCACATTTCTTACCCGTTAAGACCACTTACACAGTTGAAGAATATTCAAAGCTGTATGTTAAAGAAATAGTCCGATTACATGGGGTGCCAACTTCTATTATATCGGATCGGGGAACTCAATTTACCGCAAAATTTTGGAAGTCTTTCCAACGGAGTTTGGGAACACAAGTGAATCTGAGTACAGCTTTTCACCCTCAGACGGATGGACAAGCAGAGCGCACCATTCAAACACTTGAAGATATGCTACGAGCATGTGTTATAGATTTTAAAGGCAGCTGGGATGATCATTTACCTCTTATTGAGTTTTCCTACAATAATAGCTATCATTCAAGTATCAAAATGACACCATATGAAGCTTTATATGGGAGCAAATATAGATCACCAATAGGATGGTTCGAAGCGGGTGAAACTCTTATGTTCGGACCGGATCTTGTGTATCAAGCCATAGAAAAAGTCAAGGTGATTCAACAACGGTTGAAAATAGCCCAAAGTCAACACAAGTCATATACGGATAGTAGAAGAAGAGGGCTAGAGTTTTCGTTAGGCGATTGGGCATTTTTGAAGGTATCGCCAATGAAAGGGGTGATGAGATTTGGCAAGAAAGGAAAGTTGAGTCCACGATATATAAGCCCGTATAAGATTATTCGAAGATGTGGGCAAGTTGCTTATGAATTAGAGCTACCCCAGGAACATTCATCAGTGCATCCAGTATTTCATGTATCGATGCTTCGAAAGTGCATCGGAGATCCGTCCCTTATTACTTCTACTGAAGATGTGCAAGTAACAGAAGATCTTACCTATGAGGAGATGCCTACTGCTATATTAGATCGTCAAGTTAAGAAGATGAGAAATAAAGAAGTAGCATCGGTGAAAGTACTTTGGAGAAATCAACAAAGGGAAGAGATTACATGGGAAGCGAAGGAAGCAATGAAATCGAAATACCCTTATTTGTTCAAAGGTGAAAAAGAAGTGCAAGGAGTGGAACTGGGATACTAACAAGTAAGTTTTTACATATGCATAATATCTATATGATGACTTGAATATCAATTATGAATTCGAACTTGTTTCGGCTAAATAACTACATTCACATTCGAGGACGAATGTCCTTAAGGGGGGAAGGATGTAACACCCCGTACTTAATTACGTGCATTAGCCATGGTTATATGTGTTGGATTATATGTATTGATCATAATTTAGGTATATATGAGTTTAAGTATGAGTATTGATTATTTTGAGATGGTTTCAAGTGTATAGTTTGATTATATGTGTATAGGAATCGACTTTATTTATACCGAAATTTGCCCGTCGATGGTTCCATACGAAGGTTATTGAATAAGATTTTCAACGATATAAATATTTCCAAAAATGGATAAGTTTCGTATATAATCGAGCACGTTCGAAACTATAAAACGGTGGCCGGGATATTGTGAACAGTAAATGTGCAGGAAAATTTCCTGCACACAAACTACTGAGGTCTGCTAGTTTTTTGGGTCGAATTTAAATGATCATAACTCCTTGTACAAAATGAACTGTGTGAGATGCTATATATCTATGAGAAGCCCCGAGAGTCTTCTTTATAATGCAATTGGTTTCATCCAAATCCAACATTTGAGTAAGGAGTTATACTCGTTTTACTTCAGCCTCTCAAAACAGATTTTTAGGGTCAACTTCAAACAATTATAACTCCTTGTACAGGATGAACTGGGTGGCCTACTTTATATAAAATGAAATTCCTTTGAATTATCTATCCAACGATACTAATTTCACCCAAATCCAATATCGGAGCAAAGAGTTATGGTCGATTTACTTTAGCCTATCAAAACAGTCCACCATGGATAAATTCGGATTTACTTAAATTTTTAAGGGCAATATGGTCATTTTTCATCACCTCATGGACGAAAATTGGTCATTATATACATATACTTAGCCTCATATCCATCATGTTATCATCCAAGTATTGAAGAATAAGAAACCCTAGTCTAAGTTCAACTCCAATTATCTTGTGATTCAACCGTAGAAAGTCCAAATTGATTCCGTAGTTGTGTTCACCATCTCGAGGGCTTCGAGAAGCACCCCTTATTTGTGACAACAGGACTTCGAAATCAAAAGGGCCATTTTATGGTAAGGATGTAAATTATGTTGGTGTTATTTATATGGATATGTGATAACGCTCAATCTACAGCTCTCGTAGGAGTGTAAAGCGGTCATTAGCAAATATAGAACCCAACTGGGTTGGGTATCGATCCCACGGGGAATAGCTTGGTCAACAAGTAAGAAACGATTACTAGACTTTTAGTGCAAGTCTCGTAAAAAGGGGGGATTGTAATGTGTAACCAAATTATTAAAGTAAAAACTGAAAATAGTGAAGTAAAAAGAAAGAATAGTTATTAAGTTGTAAACAATGAGAATTGAGGAGTTGGGGGTATGTCCACCTTATGAGTTATACGTCTCTATTGGCTATGAGTTGTGCGGAATTCAGACATGCATGTGCTTATAGAGAATTGTATTCAATGGTAAATCCAAGCGTCTTTCGACCTCAACAAGGACTATTTCACTTTAACTCTTTCGAGCTTAAAGCGTATCTAACGGTACAAATTCTCCAAGAGGTTAATCCAGTTACGACACTAACTTTTTAATAGGGGATGGGACCCTACTACCTTGACATTATCTCTTTTCCAGACAGATAACCTTTCTTTCGAACAAGTTAAATGTTATACTGGCGTTATTCTATGCGTCTGCAGCCACAAGAATTTTCATTAAGATGAAGAGAATAATGATATAAGTAACACACTTGTCACAAATTCACAAACTCATAGCCTTAGATAGTATCTCATAAGGCTTCCATAACCCCAACAGAGAAGTTTAGTTACCCATGAGTGCAAAGGAAATCACAATCGACATTGTTATTATACCACAATAAAGATCTCGTTAGGTATAGGGTGGTAGGCGTTAGGCGTGACTTTCTTTGCAAAGTAACGTTTCTCTTGTTGTGGAAAATAAGAATTGAATAGATAAAAAATAATGTCAACAATGAATTAAAGAGAATTGTTTTGATGGATGGATGGATGGTGGATGGATGGAAATTGATGGAATGGGGGAATTGTGAGGAATGGCGGAATGTATAAAAATCTCTAGTAGAATAGGGTATTTATAATACCCATATCCTATTCCTACTAAGCTAATAAAATACTTAACCCAATCCTACTAGGTTAAAGTATCATTATCCTAATCCTAATAAGCTAATGAAATACTTAACCCAATTGTACTAGGTTAATGTATCATTATCCTAATCCTACTAAGTTATTGCTAGTCCCCAAAGTCTTCAGAATTGTTGTTTTTGCCCGGGACATATTTTCCATGCGTCACTTTTGGTCCTTAGGCGTCCAAGCTTCCTTTTCTCCTTTCGTGAAGCTTTCTTTGGCGTCAAGTAATCCATAAAATGCTGAATTCTGCATCATTTATACCTGAAACTTTGCTAATCATGTTCGTTATCTCACTTATAGGAAAAAAGACTAAAAGTGCATGAAATATATAATTTGTTCTCAAAACTTGGCTAAAATATGGGTAAAATATAGCACTATAGGCGTGTAAATTCACCTATCATCAACACCCCACACTTGAAGCTTTGTTCATCCTCGAACAAACTATCATGTCCATCTATACATCAACTTAGGGTTTCACAGTATCAACACAAAATATTCGTCAAGACAAGCATAGCAATCATTAACAAAGAGTAGTTTTCTGCTCATTAGTAGAAACAATTTAACCTCTAGCATAGACTCGTGATGGTAGTTAATTCGTATCCAAAAGTTAAGGTACAAAGAATAATACACAACTAACCAAAACTCGTCAACCATGCGTGTCTCACCATATATTACCCATAATCACTCACAAGTATAGTATATATTTCGAACATGGGTATAAGAGTATCCTTGCTCTCACTCTCACAAAGAATTCATATGCTGCAACTGATGACCATAGGCTTGCCCTTAGTGTAATGCTCCACTAAATATCAGAATGCTAAGCTTAGGATCAAATAGGTCTTTTGATGGTTGTAATGTAGGCTAAGGGACGGGTAGGACTATTTTGTCTAGAAATAGTGACTATGTTCCTAAGCGCTTTAATACATCACATTGTATCATTAACACGTTTCTTTCAAACAACCTTTCTACTTTCTTTTATTCTACCACCCCTTTTCTCCTCTTTTGTTTTTCAATTTTGAACAAAACTAACTTTTCAGTTTTATTTTTTTCTTTCCTTTTCATAACATACCTCTTATGATAGCAATTCTTTTTCATGACAAATTCAAGTACCAATACATTCTAAAGCGTCATACTCATCCAATTTCCTCTTATTTTGTCACATGACTCTTTCAATTTAAAGCACTTAGGAATTTGGATCAAATTATGGTCTTGAAAAAAATAGATTAGGCTTACATATGAGGTTGTCAAAGAAAATAGGCTAAAGGCTCAAAAGGGGTTAACTAGGATAATGTCCATGGGTAGGTAAAAAGAAGGTAAACAAGTATAGGTTGCCAAAGAAATGCCTAAATCATCTCCTAGACTTACACTCTTTATTTTCACTTTACATACATACCAGGCAAGTTCTAGCATCAGCCACAAACATAGAATATACTATTATCTCACTCACACAAGCACATGGTCGACTTTATTGGGAGTAGTATAGACTCTTGACCCAACAGATGAGGGAATTGAACCACACAATATCACATAGTGAGTCACAATTAGAGCCTAAACGTCTCAATAGTAATGATTTTATCACAGACTCTTGTTATAATCTCATGCTGCCTATTAGAATAATTTCATGCGAAGCTAAGTAAAAATAAAAAAATAAAAAAAATTTAACTACTAAAAAAACAAACAAACATAGATAGATGCAAATGTGGATAGAGAAGTATAGCATGCAAATACCCGCACCCCACACTTAGACGGGACACACTGCCCTCAGTGGAAAATAAATAAGAAGAACCTGGTCAGTCGGACTCCTCCTCTATGTCGGGGGTCATACCCCCTTTGTTGGAATCATCATAGGAGTCGTCATCCTTAGAGTTTCCTCAAATTGTACCCCACTTGATCCAAAAGTGCGTTTGAGGTATTTGTAGCAAGGAGGATTCAGTTTGCTCTTTTCGTCCTCTTTTCTTGCCTTTTTGGGAAGTGGTTGCCTTATCTTTGTCTTGTCTTGCTTTGGGTGCCATTGTACCTGAGACTAAAACAATGTTCATGTTAGCATCATCTCGATGGATACAATCTATAAACACGCAGTAGGGGCACCACCCCACACTTAGTTTGTTGGTACAGACTAGTGAAGTGAAAGTGGTCGATTACTCAGACTTCATCGGCATACGTTTTAGGTGCTATATTCCAACAATAAAATCAGTGCAGTCATACTCCTTGTAATCTTGGCAATACTTTCATGTTTGATATATCAAGACTACTACATAGGGATTGAATCAAGGTATAGCATCTAGAAATAATCACCACCTCCTATGTTGGTAGTCAACCATAATTCTCATCTTGATGAACAAGTCATTCCAATATGTAAGTATTCAAGTGACAAGATTATGCAATTTTTATGACCATATCAATTCCACAAAAGTATGACAGTGCATCAAAATCAAATACAAGTTGGGAACAAGTTAAGATCATCCTTACGTATACGTTCACTCACCTGGTTGTATCACAACAATTCAATCATATTCAAATCACCAATACTACTTCAAGATTTAGCAATTCATAATATGCGTAGTAGTGTAGTACTTACGAAATATAAATGAAGAACAAAGAAGTACTTACTTGGTTGATGACCTTGGATGATGTTCTAGCAAGGTAAAAGAGCAAAAGGAAAATTTTTGAGAGGATTTGGAGAGGTAGGCGGCGTTTATGTTAGGTTTGCAATGTGTTTTTGGTCTAAGACTAAGTCTCTTATTTATAGGAAAGGCTTGGGTCGGGTTTTGACCCATTTAAAATCGTATTTGGAGACCAAAAGAGACCATAGGCGGCGCCTAAGGCTTTGCCTAGTTGAGCAGAATGCTTTTGCATAGGCGGCGCCTAATGCAAATCTTTTAGTGACCATAGGCGGCGCCTAGTGCATGGCATATGAGATACTGAGACCAAATACTTTAGCATAGGCGGCGCCTATGCTATAGCATACCTGAGCATGGGCGGCGCCTATGTCTTTGCACACTAGATTCTGAGACCTTAGGCTATAGTATAGGTTTTGCATTATTCGTGGCCTAGTTTTACCTAGGCCTAGCCTTGCTCGATGCCTATTTTTCCATGAGCAATGCTCAATCCATAGCCGTATGCATCTTCATTCCTAACTTACCACCTTTACCATGCATTACGTCCAAATCTGCATTTGAAATCGATCTCCTCGTTTTATACCTCTTGCACCTACATTTGCTTAAAACCAATGAAAACGATTAGAACGATGGGTTGCCTCCCATCAAGCGCCTTAGTTTTGGTCGTGGCTCGACAAAATCCTAAGAAAAAAAAAACAACAAGAACATTTAAAAACGATGGGTTGCCTCCCACCAAGCGCTTGATTTATTGTCGCGGCACGACATGGCTATCTCGATTACTTAGACTTCATCGAGATAGATGGGGCATCATTTTCTGAATGGATTCAGACGACGCTGATACTTACTTGTAGGCATGCAATCTTCTTCGATATGACTCATGTGCATACATACCTTAGGAGAGATACTAATTATATCATCAATCTTCCTACCCATAGCTCTCTTGTACCTCATCAGAGCAGAGATGAGAGCCTCTACGTGTTGTTCACTTAAATCATCCGCAACACTCTCCGAAAGTGTATTTCCATATCCCAAGAACGTATACCTTAGATAATTGGGGAGCTCTTTCGATTCTAGCATTTGTGGTTCTTCAATGGAAGTCTTCGCTGTTGGTGACGGTTGATTCTTAAGATCAAGATCTAACTTCTTAGGAGTATTAGAATAGGACCCTATTTCTGTTAGAGCACACATAGTTTCTTCATAATCTTCATCATCCTCATGCTCAACATTCAGCAGTGCAGCAGACAATGGCTCAACAGTAAGTTGTTTCTTTACAGATAATGCTTTCTTATCCTTATAAGCTACAGAGAACACATCCATATCGCTGGGCTGCTTCATTGCTTTGCATATATCAAAACGGACCACTTCGTCATTCAACCGAAATAAAAGCTCATTAGCTCTCATGTCAATAAGCACACTTCCTGTTGTAAGGAAAGGACGTCCCAAGATTATGGGAACTTCAGAATCCACCTCGCAATCCAAAATAATGAAGTCTGCAGGAAAGATGAATGAAGAAACCTTCACCAACACATCATTCAAGATACCCACAGGTCGTTTTACCGACCTATCAGCCATCACGAGCCTCATATTGGTTGGTGTCGGATCGCCTAACCCCAACTTCTTGTAGACGGATAGTGGCATCAAATTGATGCTAGCACCCAGATCGCACAATGCCTTGGCAAAATTCATAGATCCAACAGTGCAAGGAATAGTGAAGGCACCAGGGTCGGCCTTCTTCTGAACTAGTGATCGGGTAGCGATTGCGCTGCAGTGATGAACAGTATCCTTCAACTCATAGCTTGCTGCTCGTTTCTTTGTCAAAAGATCCTTTATAAATTTTGCATACCCAGGCATTTGTTCAAGTGCCTCCACCAATGGAACATTAATGGTCAGCTGCTTTAACATAGTCATGAATTTGCTGAACTTCGTATCATCCGCCACTTTCTTCAATCTTTGAGGAAAAGGTGGTGGTGGGTATGATATTGTTTTCTCCACGGCTTTCTTCTCCTCTTGCTTCCGAATTTTGGTAGTTTCAGGCTGCAAACCGCTGGGGTTGACGTTATGGACGTCGTGGCCAACTTCTGCGGATTCTTTACCTTTTGCGTTTTCAACTATGTCCGCTACTTCGTCAACCACAAGCTTGCCTTTTGATGAAGATTCCAACACCTTACCACTTCAGGTATTAATGGCCATGCATGATCCGTCATTCCTTGGATTTTGCACAGTGTCGCTAGGTAAGGTGCCAGCCTTTCTTTGATTGAGTGCTGCTGAAAGTTGGCTCAATTGCTGCTCTATTTGCTTGATTGAAGTGGAATGAGAATCAACTAATTGCTTCATAGAGGACAAATCATTTATTACCTCCGTTACTACCGCGCTCGTTGCTTCCACTCCTTTCAATAGTTTAGCCATCATGTCTTCCATACTTCCAGAACTAGATGTGGTGGCGTCACGTCTTCCAGGGGGAACGTATAAACCACTCTTCTCATTCTTGTTCTTCCAACTACCTTGGTCCTTGTTTCCAGATTTATCATAGTAGTTCCGACCTTGGTTTCCTTGGGTATTGCCTCGGAAACCCCCCTGATTATTCAAGTAGTTAGCTTCTTCCTCAGAATCAGATTCGTCTCTTCCATGTGCTACCACGGCCTTAACTTTTTCGGTCTTCCCTGATAATAAATGCTTTGTAAGAAGATCCATTTGTGTTTTCATGTGCGCCATGTCTTGATCACGTTCTTCTTCTCTTCTCCTTTGTTCAGCAGTCATGCCAATAGATAAAGTGGGGCTTGCTACCTCAGAATCCCTGGTATGCCAAGCTCTACTTTGCTTTGTCATCCGATCTAGCATATTGCTTGCTTGCCCAAAGGTGAGATCCATAAATGATCCTCCAGCCGCATTATCCACCACTGGTTTAGTTATTGAATTCAAGGATTGTCGAACGACTTGCATGTAGAAATAAAGTTAATGAGATGCATATTCGGATCATCGCCTGCTAGTCTACCAAATAATCCCTTGAGTTGAAATAACTGAATCATGGTGCTTGTGATGTTGAACTTGGCTCCGGGTGCCAATGGTGGAAGAATAATGGCTCCTGTGGTACCAGCTCCATCAAGATCATCATCATCATCATCGAACGGTATTTGCATAGCTCGACGTTCAGGCCTAAACCTAGCTTGACGATCTCTTCTCTGCATGGGTGCCGCCATCTCAGCAGTATGCCGTGGGTTTAGTAGCTCTTCATCGCCCAGGTCCTCATCATCAGGATTTGTTGCCCGTCCTGGATTATCAATATTCTGTTGATGCACTTGAGCAACCATCCTTTCAATTTCACGTTGTGCATCCATTGGTGCACTGAACAAAACTGAATAAAACAAAAACAAAAACTAAAAGTAAAAGTACGAGAATCTTTGACCAAAGGGTCTAGTAATTATCACAAACTTAATTGACACTCGTATTCCCCGGCAACGGCGCCAATTTTTGATAACGCTCAATCTACAGCTCTCGTAGGAGTGTAAAGCGGTCGTTAGCAAATATAGAACCCAACTGGGTTGGGTATCGATCCCACGGGGAATAGCTTGGTCAACAAGTAAGCAACGATTACTAGACTTTTAGTGAAAGTCTCGTAAAAAGGGGGGATTGTAATGTGTAACCAAATTATTAAAGTAAAAACTGAAAATAGTGAAGTAAAAAGAAAGAATAGTTATTAAGTTGTAAACAATGAGAATTGAGGAGTTGGGGGTATATCCACCTTATGAGTTATATGTCTCTATTGGCTATGAGTTGTGCGGAATTCAGACATGCATGTGCTTATAGAGAATTGTATTCGATGGTAAATCCAAGCGTCTTTCGACCTCAACAAGGACTATTTCACTTTAACTCTTTCGAGCTTAAAGCGTATCTAACGGTACAAATTCTCCAAGAGGTTAATCCAGTTACGACACTAACTTTTTAATAGGGGATGGGACCCTACTACCTTGACATTATCTCTTTTCCAGACAGATAACCTTTCTTTCGAACAAGTTAAATGTTATACTGGCGTTATTCTATGTGTCTGCAGCCACAAGAATTTTCATTAAGATGAAGAGAATAATGATATAAGTAACACACTTGTCACAAATTCACAAACTCATAGCCTTAGATAGTATCTCATAAGGCTTCCATAACCCCAACAGAGAAGTTTAGTTACCCATGAGTGCGAAGGAAATCACAATCGACATTGTTATTATACCACAATAAAGATCTCGTTAGGTATAGGGTGGTAGGTGTTAGGGGTGACTTTCTTTGCAAAGTAATGTTTCTCTTGTTGTGGAAAATAAGAATTGAATAAATAAAAAATAATGTCAACAATGAATTAAAGAGAATTGTTTTGATGGATGGATGGATGATGGATGGATGGGAATTGATGGAATGGGGGAATTGTGAGGAATGGCGGAATGTATAAAAATCTCTAGCAGAATAGGGTATTTATAATACCCATATCCTATTCCTACTAAGCTAATAAAATACTTAACCCAATCCTACTAGGTTAAAGTATCATTATCCGAATCCTAATAAGCTAATGAAATACTTAACCCAATTGTACTAGGTTAATGTATCATTATCCTAATCCTACTAAGTTATTGCTAGTCCCCAAAGTCTTCAGAATTGCTGTTTTTGCCCGGGACATATTTTCCATGCGTCACTTTTGGTCCTTAGGCGTCCAAGCTTCCTTTTCTCCTTTCGTGAAGCTTTCTTTGGCGTCAAGTAATCCATAAAATGCTGAATTCTGCATCATTTATACCTGAAGCTTTGCTAATCATGTTCGTTAGCTCACTTACAGGAAAAAGGACTAAAAGTGCATGAAATATATAATTTGTTCTCAAAACTTGGCTAAAATATGGGTAAAATATAGCACTATAGGCGTGTAAATTCGCCTATCATCAATATGTATATATATATATATGCATGTGAGCATAAGAAGTATGTTATTTGATTGTTGTTGAAAGATGATTGGGAAATGATGTTGGATTATGTTGAATTGTGAAGGGATTTGGTGTGATGATTTGGTATTGATGATGTGGTATTTAAATGATGAATATATATATATATATATATATATATATATATATATATATATATACACATAAACCTATTGTTCAAGTTGGTTTTTGGAATGTTTTGCAAATATTGGTTGTATGGAATTATGGAAGAGAATTGTGGTGTTGGGTTGCTAATACTAGATGCCAAACATTTCATTGTAGATAAGTGATTTGTAAAGGCGGGAAGTTGTGTTGAATTGGTATCCGAATATACAACGAGGTATGTAAAGCATACTCTAACGATGTTCTTTGGCATGAAAACACCAATGTTCCATCAAGTAAGATTCCGAGGTTGTCCAGAAACATGTATTGTTCTACATTACCAACGAAGTTGTTTCCATTTTATAAAGTGTCAAAATGTTTCATTGATATACCAAAAGGCTCCTATTTCATTGTTGTGCTATTGATGATTCTGAAACACGTTGTTGATGTACCAATGAGTCTTTATTACATCGTTATTGTATAGAAGGTCTATTACTTGGTTCCTATTGATGTATCATTGTTTTAAAGTATCAAAAATGCGGTGGCGACCAAAATAATAATCTCAAAGATTAATTGAACTAAGTGATGAAAGTTCTCTCTTATCGGGTGGTATCCCAGGGGCATAAGCCTAGCATGGGTCTATCCCTATTTATGTGTTTATGGGTGGTATCCCAGGGGCATAAGCCTAGCATGGGTCGATCCCAGTTGATATGTACTTGAGGCAGCCTAATGGTCACAGTACAGTACAATAATGATTACAAAGATGATAAGAACGAAGGTAAAGTGATTGAATAAATGCAATGTACAGGTTGTCACAAGTTCTAGTAAGTGTGGTCCACTCCTATTACGATTTATTCACTTGTTTCTGATTTCTATTGAGTTCCTATATCATATGTGATTAACTACAGCTTTACATACTCAGTACATATTTCGTATTGACGTCCCCCATGGGGACCTGCATTTCATGCTGCAGGCACAGGTACCTCAGCTCATACACCGCACAAGTAGGAGCCAGGTCATACGGCTATTGTTGGTGAGCTCCAGTTTGCTTCAGAGCTTTTCCGAGTCGGTTCCTTATGTTTTGTTATTGTACAGGAGTCGTGTGTGGGCGGGGGTTTGTCCCGACCCTAGTTATGTCATGTATATCCTAGAGACTTTGTAGACATAAGGAAGGGTAAAGTCATGGAAGTTTATATAGTGATGTTATATTTGTATATGTGGTGGCCCCGATGGCCAAGTATTATATATATATATATATATATATATTTGTGCGTGTTGTGCTGATACAGGTAATTAGATCCTTCTATATGCAACGAAGTGCTGTCCAAATTTTTGGTGACATGTAAGTAAAAGTACAGGTATTTGAACGGGTTCTCCTGGGCCTTCTCGGCTTCGGGTGCCAGTCCAGCCCGATGGAATTTTGGGGCGTGACAACTAACCTGTTGCAATAAATTACTCATCTGTTGAAAATTATCAAACATATAGGATATATGTTGGAAAATAATTTAAAATACTAAAGCTCAAATGTTTTTAAGAGAACTCAAATGTTTGTCCCCTTGTCTAAGGTCTTGTCTTTAATTTTAGTTAAATCAATTTAGTTATTACTAATAATTGCTTAATTTGAATCATTTTAAATAAAATTTATCAATTGATCATTCTATTAAGGACGAATACATTAATTGAAATTGTAAGTGGAATTATCAATTCATCTTTAATTTAGTCAAAATCAATTTAGTTATTACTAATAATGACTTAATTTGAATCATTTCAAATAAAATTGGTCGATTGATCACTCTCCTCGAGACAAATACACATAGTTGATCATATAATTATTATGAGATTAATTGAAAGTGTAAGTGAACTTATCAATTCATCTTTAATTTTAGTTATATCAATTTAATTATTACGAATAATGACTTAATTTGATTCATTTCAAATAAAATTGATCACTCTACTCATGACGAATACACTCAGTTGATCATTTAATTACTATGAGATTAATTGAAATTGTAAATTTATCTTTAATTTTAGTTAAATCAATTTAGTTATTACTAATAATGACTTAATTTGAATTATTTCAAATAAAATTGGTCGATTGATCACTCTACCCGGGACGAATATACTTAGCTAATCATGTAATTACGATGAGATTAATTAAAATTGAAAGTGAACTCATTAATTCATGTTTAATTTTAGTTAAATCAATATAGTTATTACTAATAATGTCTTAATTTGAATCATTTAAAATAAAATTGGTCAATTAATTATTCTACTAAGGATGAAACACTTAATTGATCATGTAATTACTAAGATTAATTGAAATCGTAATTGAGCTTACTAATTCATCTTTAATTTTAGTTAAATCAATATAGTTATTTCTAATAATGGTTTAATTTGAATTATTTCACATAAAATTGATCAATTAATCATTCTACTCAGTACGAAACACTTAATTGATCATGTAATTACTATAAGATTAATTGAAATCATAATTGAACTTACTAATTCATCTTTAATTTTAGTTAAATCAATATGGTTATTTCTAATGATGACTTAGTTTGAATCATTTCAAATAAAATTGGTCAATTGATCATTCCAATCAGGACGAACATACTTAGTTGATCGTGTAATTACCATAAGATTAATTGAAACTGGAATTGAACTTATTAATTCATATTTTATTTTAGTAATCAATTTAGTTATTACTAATAATGACTTAATGTGAATCAATAGATGACTATTATGTTACAACAAATGAGTAATCTGTTGAAAATGATCAAACAAATAAAAACATCTGTTGAAAATAACCAAACAGATATAGACATCTGTTGCAACAAATGACCCACTTATTGCAACAACTAATTCATCTACTGAAAATTATCAAATAGATATGGACATCTGTTGCAACAGATGACTAAGTTGTTGCAACATATGACTGATCTGTTGAAAATTACTAAATAGACAAAATATATGTTGAAAAGCAATTTAAAGTACTCAAGCTCAAATATTTTTTAGGAGAATTCAAACCTTTTCCCCCTTGTCTAAGGTCTTGTCTTCAATTTTAGTTAAATAAATTTAATTATTATTAATAATTACTTAATTTGAATCAACAAATGACTAACCTGTTATAAGCATTTATTGCAACAGATGACTAACTTGTTGCAACAAATAGGTGATCTGTTGGAAAATAATTAAAAGACTAGGGAATTCAAACATTTTTAGGAGAACTCAAATGTTTGTCTCATTGTCTTAAAGACTTGTATTTAATTTTAGCTAAATCAATTTAGTTATTACTAATAATTGCTTAATTTGAATCAACAGATGACTCACATGTTGCAACAGATGATTCATCTGTTGGAAATTATCAAACAGATAGAAAATCTGTCATAATAAATGGGTCATCCATTAGAAAGCAATTAAAATACTAGGGAACTTAAATGTTTTTAGGAGAACTCAAACGCGTGTCCCATTGATCCTTTTGCATTTGATGTATGATATACTATTTTTGTCTTCTTTACCTATTTCATAAAATTTTTCATGTGTTTTACTTATTCATTGTGCCCTTGTTGAAACTTTTAAAATTTTTTTAGGTCAAATTTTGTTTGTATATCACTTGGACATTACTTCATAGGTGATTTTGTAAGTATAATTATGATTTTTGTTGAATTTTTTATTTGGTATATCTGTTACTGCTACAATGGATAGAACCTGCAACATGAATTCAACGCATGAGTCATTTGTTGCAACAAGTGAGTAATCTGTTGCAACATATGACTAATCTGTTGCAACAAATGACCCATATGCTGGATTCATGTTACAACACTATAATACGAATCCAACAGATGAGTAATCTGTTGCAACAAATTAGTCATATATGTTGCAACAGATTAGTCATTATGTTGCAACAGATTAGTCAATATGTTGCAAAAAATTAGTCAATATGTTGCAACAGATTACTCATCTGTGCAACAGATTACTCATCTGTGCAACAGATTACTCATCTGTTGGATTCATGTTACATGTTTTATTTATTGTTGAAAAAATAGCAGTAGCAGATACACACAGATGAGAAATTCAACTAAAAATTATAATTTTACTTACTAAAATCACCTATAAGTAATTCTCAAGTAATATACAAATAAAATTTGACCTAAAAAAATTTGATCAAGTAGCAATAGTAGTGGTAACAACAATGTTCAACAACAAGAAGATGATGATGAACAAGAAGAGATGATAATGAAGAACAAGATGATGATAATGAAGAAGAAGAAGATGATGATGAGTAAAGCAACAACAATGAACAACAAAATCACGAAGAGAGAGAAAACAACAATAAATGCGAAGAGAGAGAAACGCGCATTTTTTTTCCTCAATTTCTAGTTATATTAGGTTTTATATTGAATTAAAGCATAAATTAAAAAACTTGTGGGTTATTTTCAAACTTTTCTTACTTTCTTAATTCTTAATAAAGTAATTGTCACCTCCACTCAGTTATTAAGATTTGTGTCACCCACAACTCGTTTTAAAACTCTTTTTATCACCTAGAGACCCAAAGCCCCAAGTCTTCTACCTTTATCAAGTCTCAGGTGATGTGTGCTACTAGACTAGAAATAACACAAACTGTTGTGTCAAAATCATCTCGAAGCTAAAATTAAAAGAGTAAAGTTCTTGAATCTTTTATAATGTAAAATTGAGAATTTTTTTCACTAGAAGCTCAAAATAGAGTTCATTGGCCTTTTTCAATTTCAAGATTGAGATTTTCACCCGAAGCTCGGACTAGAGTTGATTGAATCAACCCATTAGCTCAGTGAAATCAGGTTGCCACGATTAGTGGAGTCCTATGTATAATTACCTAACCAGACAACCTTATATTTGCCAAAAAAATTATCAAACATAACAATAGTTTTTGAAATTGGCCTTATATTGGTGATACATTAATATCTTAAATTCGTTATGTATTGGTGATACAATATTCACTCTGTATTCGTTGTTATTATTGTATCACTGATACAATGGTAATTGCTATATCATTGATACAAATCGAATTTCAGAAACTCTTGCTACGATCGATAACTATCCAAACTATAGCTATCTGGTAATTATGCCTCAAATTGTCGATATTTATGTAATTTCCCCTCCTTTGTATATGCTGTCAAAGATTTGAAAGCTAGATTCAAAACCAGTATGTTTTTTAATCCAAATTATGTGACATAAGAATTTAATGCCAAAACTTATAATAAAGTAACAAATTAAGAGCCATACTAAAATATTGGCTCTTGTCCATTCTGCAGTTACAGTACATATGAAACTTGCAGATCTCAAGTTCTAGATTATGAATTTTCTAATGGAGATCTTACTTGAAAATTTGGAAAACCTGAACATCAATTAACAAGTAACATAAAGAAACAAGTCAATTACTAATAAACAAACATATGATGTCAGTACAAACATGAACTGGTCTGCTCTGAAACAAACACATTAAAGATCAAATATACTAGAATACAGAGCCAAAGTTGACATGCTTGCTCCCCTTCATGTGCTTTGATTTTCTCTAATCCACGTGGTTAAGAAGAAAATAAAAATCTTAGTTGATTTAACTAGACCTAAGATCCATTTGCTCATAGAAGCAATTCCAAGGTAAAATCGCAGTGTGAGTCTGACGCACTCAATCTCCCGCTACGCACGGATTATGAGGAAGTGCCAGACAAACAAGAACCTATTGTAGGTAACCTTACTCAGCATTTTTGTAAGAGACTCTTTTTACGATTTGAACCTATGACCTCACCTCCTGGAGGCTCCAGTTACATAAGAAAAACTAAGAAAAGTGACTTAGCTTACTATACAACCACTCATGCAAATTCTTGTTCCTATCTGTACAAATCTTGATCCCTGAAGACTAGTACTAGCAGTAGTAGAGACTATAGATTCATCAATTGGTTTTCTTGAAACAAATAAAAATTTGAAAAAAGTTTAATACCAATAATTTTATCAAGAAATTGGAATAAGCCTTCCACCACCTCTCATCATCTTCTTGAACTCATCAAAATTCACCATACCATCACCATCAACATCAACATTCCTAATCATTTCTTTACAATCATCCAATCTCTTCCCTTGTTTCAACCCCAAAGATGATAGCACTTTACTCAATTCTTCTTCAGATATCAATCCATCTTTATCATAATCAAACACATCAAATGCATCTTTCAGATTTCCCTCCTCTTCCTTTTCTTGATCTTCTTGATCTTCACTAACAACTTTCTGAATTCCCAAGAAAGTATGACATAACTCATAAAACTCATCAAGATCAATCAAACCATCTTTGTTTGTATCAACTTTCTCAACCATTTCAACAATATCTTTATCTTCCATGAATATACCAATATTCTTGAGTGATTGTTTGAGTTCTTCATGTGTTATGTATCCATCATTGTTCTTGTCAAATGTTGCAAAAATACCCTTTAACTCAACCTTGTTAATATGGCTATTTGTGCAACTATTACTAGTTTTCATGCTCTTTTTCTCAACCAAGATTGTATCTTTCTTGGTTGAAGTTTGGAGGGAAAAGATCCATGATTTGAGTCTTTTTGAGGGAAAATTGAAAAGGGTTGTGATTAAACCAAGTAGGAAGACAAGTGCTAGAAAGAGAATGCTAATTGTCAACATTTTTTTTTTGTTCGTTGGATTTCAATGGAACAGAAAAATGAAATGGAGTCTTGATGGGGGGTTTTAAATGAAAATGTTAACAAAAATAAAATAAAAAAAATACTCACTCCATCTTATTTTATGTGATCACTTTGACTCTTACTATATTTGAGTAAGAAAAAAAGAAATGAATGTTGAATCTTGTGGTAGAAATTTATTTGTGTGACTATAAATTATTTTATAAATTTAAATTGTATTAAGATAATATTTATTTTAAAGCAGATTAAAGAAAGTTAACACATAAAATAAAACGGAGGGGTGTAATAGTATTGAAAGGGAAATACGCGTTTGTTTGGTGATTTGCTTTTAATTTTTTAGTACTCTTATTTATTATAGTTTAGGAATGTTGAAACGCGTGATTCTGTAAATAAACTGTAAATTATTTCAACTATACGCGTTGCTTCCACCAATTTTGGGGGATGATGGTGGTGATTGGGTGTGGGGTGGTTGGGGGTGGGGTTCTAAAATTTAATTTAATTATTTTTTTATTTCTAAAGTTAAAAATCTTGCTTGTACGTTACACTAAAATCCTAAAGTCAAAAATTGAATTTCATTCGCTCCATTTTAAGTGTTTTAATTTGTTAATCTTAGTGTTTAATTATTTTTTTTTAATTTTATAGTCTTAAATAAAAGATGTAAGTAGTCCTTTTGATTTTGTATTTTTTTGACCTTTATCACGATGAATGCTGAAATTAAAATAACAAAGAACAATTATAATATAGTCAGTGTCATTCTACCGATGAAGTTTAGGAAGAGAGGTTATTTCCCCTAGACTCTTGGGCTCAATGTGAAATTGCAAAACTTATTAAATACTTATAGAAATAGATAATTTGAAGAATGAAGGCAAGTGCTAGAAAGAGAATGCTAATTGTCAACATACTTATGTCATAAAATTTTGATATCTCCGATACTTATATGATAATTTCATAATTTATTTAACTTTAGCAAATTATTCAATAACTCAAGTATAATGTACTTGACTTCACGCGCAAAAGTTTGAATTTTTAATAATAATTACTAGGGTGTTTGGGTGTGCTTATAAGTTAGTCAAAACAACTTATAAACACTTTATTGCTTATAATGGTGTTTGGTAAAGTTTTAAGTTGCTTAAAATAAATTGATTTTGATTTTTTTTTAAGCCAAAATCAAGAAGCAACCAAGTAGGTGCTTATTTTTTTGAAATTTTAAGTTGACTGTGTAAATTACTATTTTGTCCCTTGCAATTATATGTTATTCCAATTTTACCCTTAATCAACAATCTTATTTTGCCTTTCAAATAAATAAATAGGCTGATTAGCCTCGCTTTGAATAAAAAAAAAACTTAATGATACGAAATCTTAATGTAACCATGAAGAAATAAATAATCTTTTAATATATAATTATATTTTTCAAACACAAACATTCAACACTTTAAACTCTTAAAAAAAATATTTTTAGCGCACAAATTAATAGTCATTCATGAAAATATTTTTTTAATATATATATATATATATATATATATATATATATATTAAAATATATATTTATTTTAATTTGAATCATTTTAGCAATAAAAATTAATAATAATCAACTCTATCTATTATTAACAACTATAAGAGTATTTCAATCATTTTAACAAAAAAAAGTGCTTAAAAGCATTATTTACCAAATACATCAATAACTTTTTTTCTTAAGTTTCAGCACTTTTATCCAAACACTTAAATGCTTATTTTTAAAATAAGTTCAGCACTTTCAAAAGAACTTTTTTTCAGCCGTTTTTTTTTTCCAGCATATCCAAACGGGCTCTACGTCTCAGTCTCAACAACTAAGGATTCATCACAAATTGATACTCCCTCCGTCCCAAATTTCCTAATTTGAATTCTCATTTTACTTGTCTTTTTTCATTAATCAAAAAGAGATAAATTTTTTTTTTTTTACATGTTTTACCCTTTGCATTAATTACTTTATCTTCAAATTAAATTGTAAACATCATTTAATAGGGGTATTATGGTAAACTAGTCATGTCATTAATTATCTTTCCTAATCAATGTGTCATCTCAATTTAAAACGGGTAATTTAGGATGGAGGAAGTAGTTTTTTATTGACCGTTGACATGTCGCGACCATCCTCCTTCATTCGGACTTGAGATAGATAATACGAGCAAGCTAGCACCGAAAAAGTTTAATATAAAGATTTATATTCACAAAAATATAATTTTTTTTTTGAGTTTCAATTTCAACGTTATATGAGTCCACAATAAGCTCAATTGTCCATCTGAATGTTAAGATATTATCTAGCCGTCAATAAAACTAATTAAAATCATCAAATCTAGAGACAAAAATATCACTTTTTTTCATCTACTTAAGTTTTGACGTGCAAAACTAATCAATATTCCTGCTCATTAAAGATATATAAACACTCAAGTTCAATAGTAAAAGTGCACCCAAATTAACCCAACTCATCAGAATTTTGGAAAAAAGGAAAAACATTCCCTCATCAACATTGCAAGAGAATTGTTACACCATATATATACCCCATCATCATCAATGTAATACCAAAACATCACTTCAGAACCCCACAAGGGCCACAACTTACTTTCATACTTTCTAGCTTTGGTTGTGACTTGTAATGTACTCCCAATGTTCAATTTTTATTGGCCAAACACATATAGGTTCCCCTAAATTTGTCCAAAAATTTCATTCAAACATTTAATTTGATCTTGTTTCAATTAACACAATATTAAATATAATTTCATTTCTATCAAACACAACAAGCCGAAACTCATTTCATAAATGAAATACGTGTAGTTAATCGTCAGACATGAAAAAAAAATATGTCACGTATTAAATATGTGGTCATGTATGTGTTTGGCTTTTTTATTTTTAATACAAGAACAAGTAAATATGAAGGAAAGAATTATTTTTTCGACAACATATTAATTAATTCACCGGTGACTTTGGATGGACAGAAAATAACAAGAAAAAGAGACCACCATATATTCCAAAACTGTTTTCACTAGAAAAAGAAGCTTTTCATTTGATTCCTTATTGTAAATATTCCAAAATTCTTATTTCTTTCTTAGAGTCAAAACAAACTAAAAAAACGGTTTTATGAAGGCAAAGAATCTTTGTTGAATTTTTAATTTTTTCAAATTATTTTGAATCTTTCAACATTTTGGCCAGCAGGAAATTATAAATGCTAGACTAGATGACAATAGCTAACACAAAAACTAAGTAGAATTCTAATTTTCTTTTTACTATAACAATCAAAATTTTTAGCGACAATAATTATGCATTTTAATAAAGACTGCTAAAAGTTTTATCAGTAGTTAAGTGTCATAAAATTCAGTGTCGCTATAGGTTTTACGGGTATTACAAAAAATGCTAAAATGTAACTATCACTGATATATAATTACCTGTAAAAATATAATTTAATAGCTATTGTCATTAACTAATTGTTGCTAAATATGCAGTGACTTGTGCTAACTTTGAACTTTTTTTGTCTAAGATAAATAGAGGGTCCAATTGTATATTGTCCTCATGATATTTCAATAATTACTTTCAGAATATTAGTCGTCGAATTATATGATGTATGCTCTAGTTTTTCTAATTATTTTATAAATTTAATTAATTTGGTGAGATATATAAGTGAGACCCTCTACTTTGATAAGTTCTTAAAGTCTCTGACTTTATTAATAATTTAAAATATTTTTAAGAAAATAATTTTAACTGTTGAATTTTGGGTAGCGTTTGGCTGATTTGGAGAATAGATTTTCTTTAAGAAGAAAATATATGTTTTTAAATATCTATTTAACCATTAATTTGATCAAATTTTCAAATTTGGTCGTCAAATATTTTTAAATTTCTAAAAAATGGCTCAGATCAATTTTGGAGGGATTTTGGAACTTTCACTCATAAAACTTAAAGAAAAATAAAATTCAATCAAAATACATGTTCAATTGCAACTTCAAAAACTTAAAATTTCAAGTTTCAAATTTCAATTTCAAAATTTACTTTCAAACAAGAAGTTTCAGTAATGACTACTATATATGTTGGAGCATAGGATTCTTTGCTTTGCCTTGGCTTCACGCATAAATGGAATTTGTCTTGATTCTTCACCCACCAACACACAAATTTATCTTTTCTTTTTCTAGAAAGATTTTCCCAAGCATATTAATTCAATGCTGCCAAAAATAATTTACCAAAATATATTATATTCATAAATATTCATTTAAAACAATATATAGATTTACAGAATATGTAGCATGTATGTACATTGATATTTATAAAGCAAAAGTTCACCATGTGGTAGCTTATATAAATATTAAAACCATCGTTTCATTGAGTAATTATCACTTACTGTAACGTGATTTATGATTTTTTTTGGGGGGAAATAAGTGATTATATTAGAATAAGATTATGGTGATTCGGATAGGTGGGGGTTGACCCCTACAGAGCATGTTTGAGTATGAATAACAACCACATCCCGACTTGTTAGGATAATAGGAGGATTAGAAGTTTTTCTAGTAAGGAGTGCATCTTGTCGGCCTTTTTAAAAAATGTCCATTACAAAAGGGAGTGTTTATAACAAAATAGAGGTGCCATCCTGGTCGACATTCGCTCCCTCTTTCTCCAAACGGTTAGCCACTTGATTTTGCTCCCTAAAGATGTGCACCGATAAATGTGCTTAGAGCTCCTTGATTAAGCACCTGCACTCATGTATGATGTTAATGTAGGGAAAGTGATCATTTTTATCATAAGAACTAGAGTCGATGAGTTAGTGGTAAGGCAAGTGATCATTTTTATCATAAGGACTGGAGTCGATGAATCAATGGTAATTATTAGATGGAGTTGCGGGATTTGGCAATGTGAAGCCCTTCTCTCAAAGCTTGTAGCTCAAGGAAGATGGGTGTGGAGTTTGGCATTCGTTGGTAGACGCTTGTAATCCATTGGCCCTTCGAGTTTCTGACTACACCACCTAGTCCCCGTGGCCTAATATACTGTTAGAAGCGCTATTTGTGGCTAAATTAAATAATTCCCTAGGTGGGGGTTCCCATTAACTTAAATGGAGTGTGTTGGTTTCTTATGCTGATTAGAGACATCCAAAAGGAGCCCATATTCAGTGGCTAGGTTGATAGCGACATGGGGGTCAATGGCCTCTCTCTTTTGATTAAATAGGTTGTCACTCCTTTTGAGCCAGATGCTCCATATGGATTGAGGAATAACATGATCCCAATCAATAAAGGAGTTATGGTTCTTTCTTTTTAGGGTACCCCATGTTTGGAGCCAGTTATTAATGTTAATGGAGTTAAGGTCAATCAGAACATGACATCAGCTTTAATGTTGATGGAGTTGAGGTCAGTTAGATAGGTCTAGTTGTTGATCTCTAAGATGACATGCCAAAAGTTAAAGGCATTAGAACATTCAAAGAATATGTGGTTAATGTCTTCTTGAGGAGAGTGACAATAATGGGAGGCAGGGTTGACATTCAGGCCAATTCTATAAAGATAACTATTGGTGGTCGATTTCTTGTGGTGGGGGAGGTAAAGAAATATTTGACTTTGTTGGGGGCTTTAATTTTCAAGATCTACTTGAAGTTGGAGGTGGAGCGGTAATTGCATAGGTTGTTTTCTGATCTCATAGTAGACACTAGAAGTGGTGAAAGCACCATTGCTGGCAAGGCTCCAGTAAAGGGTGTCTTCTTTGTTGCTAAAAGAAAGGAAGTGGAATTGATGGATGGCTTGGATTATGCTATGTGGGAGATGTAGGAGGATTCTGGATAGATTCCAAGAATTGTTTAGATGCATGTCTTGAACAGAGAGCGACCTTGTGGCATAGTCAATGAGGCTATAGAAAGGATTTCTAATGATATCCATATGTGGGATCCATCTATCATGGATAAAGTTGATCTTGTTTTCTTTGTGTGCATCTTAGGTGCTCTGCTGCATTCAGACCAGTCTTGTTGGATCTTTTCCTGGTTCTGGAGACAATTTTGGTGTAGTTTTGTGGTCTATGAGGCTTATGGTATTTACCGAGGAGAATTTGGCCTCACTTACTATTAGGGCTCTTAAAGTCTCTAGGCTAGACCTTTCAAAAGGGCTCTGTTTTTTTATCTCACTTTTTTGGAGGCCTAGTCCACCAGCTTTATTTTGCTGGATAAGAGTATCCCAATTGAAGAGGTGCATTTTCTTTTTGTCAGAGGTTGTTCCCCAGATAAAATTCCTTTGGATCTTATTGATGGTTTGGTTGACTCTGCAGGGGAACTTAATGTATTGCATTATGTGGTTAGGCATACTACTGATAGTAGCCTTTGCCAGGACAGTCCTCTCAGCATATTTAGAACTTAATTTCCATCCTGCTATCTTATTTGTTCATGTTGTCAATTATAGGCTGAAAGTCTTTATTGGTAGGTTTCTTACAAAAAATTGGGAACCCTAGAATGTTGGTCCCAGAAGATATTTGAAGGATGACAGAGCATTCAGCTCTAGTGTCATTGTTGACATTCTTAAAAAAAAATCTTGGATTTAGTATGATTGATATTTTGGTCAAACCTGATGTTGAGGGAGTTCAGAGTATGTCAAATGGTATTACAATTCTTGGGATTGTCCTTAGCAAATAAGGTGGGGTCATCAGTAAAGAAGATATCTAAAATCTTGGGTCCTCAAGTGGCGATACTGATGGGGTTCCATTCTTTGTAAAGGACTTAGAGTTCAATGGACCTACATAGTCTTTCTATGTAGAGGATGAAGAGGTAGGATAACATGGGGTCACCCTTCCTGACTCCTCTTGTGGGTTGGAAGGGAAATTTTATTGGCCATTTACTAAGATGGAGATAGTGGAAATGGTCACACAAGACATAATAATTTTGCTGAACTTTGTAGGGATAAAGAATACTCAGGTCTCATGAATGAATGACCACTCTAACTTATCAAAGGCCTTTCTAAAATCAATTTCGAGTATCATATTAGAGTGTTTTCCTTTTATTTTGACAAAATGTTTGATATATTTTTGGACAATGATTACATTTTCAGAGGCTCTCCTATTAGTTAGAAAGCTTTCTTGGCTAGGAACAATGATGGTATTGGGTAAGAGTTTGATTCTATGCACAATGATTTTTATAATGAGCTTATAGCTGGTATTACAGAGTCCAATAAGCCTGAAGTTTTTGATTGAAGTGGCATTGACACACTTAGGTATTATGCATAGAGGGTGAAATTGGTGTACTCAAGCATGTGTTCTTGGGAGAAGGCCCGGTGGCAGAAGGTAAAGGTTTTTTTCTCCTACACTAGACTAGAATTTTTGGTAGAAGAAAGGGTGAAGGCCATCTGGCCTGGGGGACTTTGTAGGCTTGAGAGATTTGAGAGGTTGGGTTATTTTAGTTTCTTTGAGGGGGGCATACAAGTCGTCCTTATCCTCATTAGATAGCCCTTTGGTGATGGTGGCCGAGGTGACATAAATGAATGGAAGTGAGAATACTATAACTTTAAGAGGGACTTAAAATAGTTTAGGATATAGTTTGATATGGTGTTAGGTCACTGAGTGTATTTCCAATCTCATCTTTGAGGGTGGAAATTATGTTTCCCTTTCTTCTATTTATAGTGGTGGCATGGAAGAAACTTATGCTAACATCACTAACACGAACCAAAATTGTACCATGTCATAGGGGAATCTCAAGTTCACATGAACCGGAGGTCGCACCGATAACCCAACCAAAATCATCACATCAATCACAAAAGTTGGATGGATTCTGACCATAAAGTAGGATAGCGGAACACATACTAACAGTCATAACTTAAATATGTCTTAAACATTTATTTGATTCATCAAACTAGACAAGATACCCAAGTCCACAGTTATCCACAAAACCTCTACTAATTCGATGTCTTAGATATGTCGGGACATGCCCCCGACAATAACCAAAATCCTAAGCCTAAATAAGTCTATTAATATAAACAACGACTTGAAATGTAAGACTTCCAGATGTATGAAAACTCACCATTTCAATGTCAATACTTGATCCACTCTACCGCTCGATCACTGCGTAGAAAAAGAAGAAGAAGGTTTGGCCCTTATGTCGTATGGGTACATAGCGTTCGGAGACGGTTAGCGGTTAGAATGCTAGTATGTAACTCAAGGATAAGTATAAAATAGCATCATCATTCAACAAGAAGACAATATATCATATTCTATCACATTTACACACTTTTCCATGCATATAGGTGTAGCACATGTCAAACAAGGAAACGAGTCTCAATATTATTCATGGAGTACCCTATCAAAAGACATAAAGTGAAGGGCTCGGACCTTTTATACTTAGGTTCAAATGGTTTCCATTAGACCAAGGACCTTAACCATACCCACTTATTGCCAGACAAGGGTCTCTAACCACACGCTCGCTCATTTAGGCCAAGGAACTCCATCCACAAACTCTTAGGCAAGGAACTCTAACCTCTAGTTCTTTAGACATAGACAAGGGATTCTAACCACAATCTCTTAAGACATGGGACTCCAACCTCATGCTACTCTAAACATAGGAGTCCAACCTTATGCTTCCATTAGGCATGGGACTTTAACCTCAAGCCCTCTCATTACCATTACTAGTGGACCCTTGATTCTTAACTTTTTTTATTCATGTATATATTCTCATGCAATTCATTTCACCACTTAGGGACTCTAACCCATTGGACAATTCAACATCACATATGACCACGTGGTTCTCATGGAACCATTCATTCATCACACACTTTGATAGACACATGTCTCACTTTAATTCATTATTCAATTCAAACTATGGTCACCAAGACCCTTACAAACCATTTACAGTTCACAAATAATCTTACAACACATTCTATACTACATATTAGTTCAACACACAATTCAAGTTCAATTTCATGTTTAAGGACCTTAACCCCCTTATTATTTATCAAGACAACATGGTCATGGATTAAAAAATACATGGCTCACAATATCTTCACAATATTATTCATCAAACACTCATACTCACTAGTCCATTGCCTTAGTTCAATACATCACTAACATATGACTAGAGAATTCACTTAGACATTTCCACAAACACATTGGGTGCATACATTCAACAAGGTTATTTCCATGGTAGATATTATCAAGATTAGGGTTACTCAATACCCTCATGTTAAACCACATACAACAAGAACACACACATGTAAATCATCATCAATATCATATATAAACATGAGTCTAAGCAAGATTCAACATTATACATCATTAGTAACAAAACCTTTTTTATTTAATTTCAGAATCACCATCTACACTTACTAATCCACGTGTGAAATATATGGGTTTAGAGTTATTAAACAAGGGGAAGAGGTATATGACTTAAACAACTTGAATCACCAAGAGTATTGACTCCCCTTTGCCTCTTGAAGACCACTCTTGAACCCTAGCCTCCAATCTTCCAAAGATGAGCTTGAGAGAGTTTTTTAGGGAGTTTAATTCATACCAAGGGTTATGAGAGGTCAATAGAGCTTATATATGGAGGGTATTTAGGGTTTTAGGCAAGAAAAATAATCAAAAAGACCTTAGTTAAAAGCTGAAAAATGCCTTCGTCCTAGGGTACGACTCTCTTATACGATTCCCTTAGTAATCATACCCTAGGGTACGAGTGATAACCTAGGTTCTCCTAGGTCACACACACTGTTAAGGGTACGACTGGGCATCTTTGAGTAGTATCCAAAGGGTATGACTCACCCTTAACTCATATGGACTAGCCGTATAGAAAATAGTCCACTCTAAACTAGGTCCTCACTCTATACGGTTGAGAAACATATGAATCGTATACATGGGTACGATTAAAGAGTGACCATATCGTATAGAAAATAGTATGCTTCCTTAACATACTGGTCAAGGTACGAGTGGGGGAGGGGAGAGTAAATATGAATCGTATCCATGGGTATGACTCAAGCTCCAAGTCGTACCCAACTCGGAGACACAAAAAAGTTGTTGTTCTTCTTATAGTTCAAGACCTAGATGTTTTAATTCTCCCCCACTTGGATCATTCGCCAGAGAATGAAAGGTACGATAAGTATAGACACAAGTTAACACATGGTCACATATAAAAACAATATTTAAACAAGTCAGAACAAGCATTCAAAAAAGATACAACACATATCACAATATCATCAAGCAATCATTCACTTCATTGGTCTTGCCAAGATTTTGGGTATTTGTGGTAATGTGTTCATCGAATTTAGATTCGTTGGGAATGGAGTATGATTGATTGAGTGATTTATCTCTGTTTAGGAGTACTTCTTTAAAGGGGTGCTTTGGGCGACCATCCTCTCCCATGGTAGATGTGTTATCTGGAGGATCCGATAGAGTCGGGGTATTGGGGTGTAAAGCTTTTCTATGGTAAATGTGTTATCTAGAGGATCTGGTGGAGTCGAGATATTGGGTGAAGGTGTAAAGGTGTCTTTATGCTTTTCCTAGGACATGCTCTAGCAGGGTTTACAGACTTCTAGAGAAATTTTATGTTAAAATATATACATCTATGATATCATGAAACTTACTCTATTATTAAAGGGAGTACGTATGAGAATGACTTATTGTTGGTGGTAGATGATAGGTATCCCGTAGAATTAGTTGAGGTGTGCTCAAGCTGACCCAAGCCCCATGGTTATAAAAAAAAATAAAGACACTAGAGAAGGATATTATCCTAGTAAACAGTTTGAGCAAAAATTATCAGCCCAACTTTGGAGAACATCTCCTTCTCATGAGTAGTAGTTTGACAGAAAGACCTAAAGAGTGCTATATACTTGATTAGCATAATTAGACAACAATATGTACTAAGCATCATTAATACTTCGTTCATTCAATAATATTTATTCACTATTAACTTGACACTCAGATTAAGAAATAACTAATAGTAGGGATAATTTTACTATATTATCCGTTGAATATAATAAATGTAATGTCTTGAAAAATGCATTAAATGACAAATAGTATTTAATAATAATGGTAAACTGGGTAGAAAATGATAAATTATCCATTGATTTTTTAAACTTGACAAATATTATTAAATATCTATTTTAATATACTGAACAAGTATTGTTGGATAGAGAAAGTAACAACTTGATTTTGTCTTGACTTAAATTTAGAATTTGGTATTTTTTGCCTCTCCAAACTCAATAAGGCATTAGCAAGGTCAGAGAAAAAATTGACAGTGTCTGTAATGATATTATGAAGAATAGACTCATCATAGTTGGCTAAGAGATCATATTTCCCTATTTGCAGTTTGTATGTATGTGCAATAATAAAATGACTTTGCTTGAGAGTTAGAATAATGTGATCGATCGTGTGGTAAAATTGTTAAGTTAATACTTTCATTTTGTTGTAGGACAGTGCAAATTAATGGTTAAAGCGATCATCGAAACTGATAATTAGGTTATTGGATTAGGGGTTTGGGTTATCGATTTAATAATTTGGGTATCGCTTCACGACTTTCTAGGTAGGTTTGGGTCTTGGTTTGGCTACTTTTTTAACGGGTGACTCAATAACTCAATGGTAATTTATATAATTACATTTTTATCCTTTATTATATAAAGTGAGATAGGGTTCAGTTTAATACATATGTCGATCAAAATTTTAGTTTATAATTTCTCTATCTCATGATGTCTTTTCCTTATTTGAAAAAATGACTTTTACATTGTCACTGTCTACATAGGTTTAGGAGAATTTCGAGTCAAAATGATGTTGAATGAGGGACAAATTCATTTAGATTTTTCATGATCAAAATGGTGAAAACACATGAACAATGGAGCACCTTTAGTGTGCAATTATCATATTTAAAAATAGAAGGTCTGTTAATTATATTTATGCTGAAGATGCTCTATTAGTCCTGAACCTTCGGTGAATCTTTTACATTTTGAAGAAAGACTCATTTCTTTCAATGCACCTTCAATATTAAATTTACTATCCAAGAATCTAAAAAGGTTGTTATTTTCTAAACTGATGAAATAATAAGAAACAACTTTTCTACAGCCTAAAGGCTCATCTGCATCAATGCACCTTCAAACAAATTAGGAAGGTTGTATGGAGCAATGTTTAATTTCTCCTGTGATTTCTAATTCATTAAAAAATATGAAAGTGTGATTAATTGGGATAGCAGGCCAACAAAATTACAGTACCAACAAAATAGTAACTAAATTAACAAATAAAATGCAGTATGCAATAATTAAAAAATAAACACGTAACTTGTAAAATCAGTATTAGTACTAAAATAGTAGTGACTGATTTGTAGCACAAAGTGTCACTAATATTGTCAAAGAACAAATAATTTTAAGGGAGTGGATGAGCATGAAGAACAAGTAATTTGCTTGAAGGTGCATTGATGCCGATGAGCGTTTAGGTTGTAGAAAAGTTATCTACTAATGTCCCATCATTTCAGAAAATGACAACTTTTTCAGATTCTTGGATAGTAAAATTAATATTGAAGGTGCATTGAAAAAAAATGAGATTTTCTAAGAAATGTAAAAGATTCATGACAAATAAAACACCTTCAGTGTAAATATATTTAATGGACCTTCTATTTTAAATGTGAAATTACATATTGAAGGTGATTCATTGTCCATGCTTGTTGTTTTTATGGGCATTTTAACATTACTTTTAATATTTTTTTAATGCCTATTCATGGCAATTAGAAGCCAAACTTAAAGTAAGATAATGTGGGAGTTTTGCTTTGACAATTCATGCCATTATCCATTATGCATGGCTGGCTTTTCAGCCAATAACTTCCATATCATTTGTGTTATGAATCATTAATCACAAAAGTTAGTGGTGGTAGAATGTGGATACACATTTCACGTAACTTCTTACTCTTTATTCCTCCATTGTCCTACTCTTTATGTGTTGTAACTCTTGTAAAGTAAAAGCCATTGATATTCCATCTTTACTATTCCTCGTTCATTCTTATTCATTGCATGCAAAACTTCCTCTTCTATAAATATAGGTGGTCTTGCATATTTTTTACAAGTACAAGAGAATATAGAGTCCACAAAAATTAATAAAAAAATAGTTTATTAGTTGAAGGGAGGTGTTCTTTTTGTGGAGCTTTGAACTCAATTCTTGTCCGGAGTTGTTGAATTGTTCTTTGTGAGAAGACTGTTGTATCCTGGATGGAAAAAGTCAAGAAGATAGTGAAATAATTTACTGCAGTGGGCTTTAATCTCCTTAAAGAGAGCGAGATATCCACGCCTCAGCCGAAGAAGAAGAAGAAGAAGATAACTTTTATTTTTCTTCACTTCTAATATTTTCAGTTGTAATATTATTATAATTTCATCAACAATTTTAAGGAGATTCAATGGCAATAACTGAAAAATTTGCAGATGTCAAGATGAGAGATCTTAACAAGCCATTCTGATTTAGTGGTACTCATTTCAAGAGGTGGGAGGATAAAGTACTTTTCTGCTTGAGACTTCTTAATGTTTCATATGTGTTAACTGAGAAGAATCCAAATAAAGTAGATAACTCTTCCATGAATGATGAAGAAATTCTTTCTCTCCAAGAGAGAGTTGAAAAATATGATAGTGACTCCTACAAGTGTCGGTATTTTCTTCTTAATGGTTTATCTGATAATTTTTATGATTATTATGATAGAACTTACTCTAGTGCAAAGAAAATTTGGACATTGTAGAGTAAGTGTGACACTGAGGAGGCTGAAGCAAAAAAATATACGGCTAGCAGATTTTTTCATTTTCAAATGTTGGACAATAAATCAGTGGTAGACCAAGATCAGGACTTCATAATGATTATTGGAGAGTTCAAGTCCAAGGAGGTCAAAGTTGGAGAGAACATTATTATTTATGGCATAATAGATAAACTTCCTCCTTCTTAGAAGGAATTTCAAAAAACTATGCGCCACAAGCAAAAGAAAACTTCTGTTGAGACTTTGATAGTAAGAATCCGTATGGAAGAAGAGGCAAGAGGCCAAGATGTACTTTTGCAAACAGAAGAGAAGAACATCACACCGAAGGTAAATTTAACTACTTCAAATAAAGCTACCCCTGAAACTAACAAAAATACTACTTTGAAGCCTAAGAAGAAAAAATTCAAGAAAAATGATGGTAGATGATCACACTCACTTATACCATTATTTTGGTGTAGGACGATCGTTGTCAAATATAATAACCCAACTTGAGTTGGGGTCGAATCCACAAGGAGTGTATCTAGTATTTGAATCCTATGCATGTTGAAGGCTACTAAGTATTTACTCGCAATGTAAATATAAAGTAAAACATAACTTAAAATTGGGAAAGGTTGTTGAACAAAAAATACTTGAACTACCAATGTAGAGCAATAATTATAGATAAAATTTTAATACGAGAATAGTCTTAGGATATCTTCCTAAGGGCAAATAATGCATGGGTACATGAGAATCAAATACAAACTCTAGTTAATGAATATGTGGGTTGGCTAGGTTAGTGGTTTTAATATTAGTTTTTCAACCAAACAACAAAATATCTCCCATGGATCCTTTCGGATACCTCATGGGTGTGGCAAACAAATCAACCCACAAACTCAATTGGGCATCTTCTAGGAAGATGCCCAAGACATAGCAAATTCACATCCAACCTTCTTTCTAAGACAATGTAAAGGAATACACTAACATCTAATTATTGTTCACAAATACTGTTCATCCATATTTCTCTTTCAAGGAAGATATGGGATCTAAATGAATACCCACATCCCTCTTTCAATGATGATGTGAGATTTTGAGAATTTGAGAATTTCACCCATAAATTTCAATTTAACAATTAAGCATTAGTGAAATCCCAATATCATTAACCAAGAATCTACACTAATAATCAAGATCCGCACATATTTTCACCCTGTTCCAATATAACCCCAAAATAGATATTTAGCTACTCATGAAGTTTGAGAGAAGAAATATACCCAAATTGACATTCAAACTTCCATTGAAGAGGTAAAGCAAGGGTAATCTAAAATTCAACTTTAATTATAACTAAAATCCTTGAAAAATTAACTACAATATTTTTTTACAATTTAGTTGTCTTACAATGCGAAAACTTGAATTCTAGCTGCAAGATATCTCTAAGTGAAAGTGTTTTACCTTTTATAGGATTGGAACCAGTTGTAGGAAGTTACGAATCTGGCCCTGGGCTATTTTTCGCTCCATCACGATCGCCGTGCTTGATCGCGATAGCGGCTCCCAAGATCGCATTGAACCTACCACGATTGCCATGCTTTGACCTGGGCTTAACTGCCACGATCGCGGTTTGAGGTCGATCCCAGCTCCTAATTTTTCAGCTTTTGTACTACTTTTCCTTTATGTTCTCTTTTTTAGCTCACTTCACTTGTTTACTTCCATTTACCCGTGAACCTGCAAACCAAGGAAATTAGTGCATTCAGATGACAAATTTGCCTTATTTACACCATTTAACCATAGTAGTGTATACAAATTTGGATGCATATGAGTGGTAAATTTACCACTCATCAACTCCCCCAACTTAAACATTTGCTTGTCCTCAAGCATCACTACTTCTTACTCAATGCGACTATGCAATTTTAAGCCTATTTATACAACCAAATGATCACAATGACTTCAAACTTGATTAGCACCAACAAGTAGCTTTCAATCATGGGTAAGTTATTCTCACAACTCCCCTCAACATGAAGTACTATTTCAAAGATGCAAAAGACTTTCAAGAACAACAATGCAACAATTACCAACTCTCTAGAAGTGACTCTCCATCGATAGTGACTTAACTTCTTTGCCTCATTTTCGAACGATGATAGTTTCGCCCCCCTCGATTAGTCTACATGTCTCCTCATAAAAAAAAATCCCACACACTAAATTATCTATCATGCAACAAGGAATTTGAGTGCAAACACTCACTCTTACAAAGAATCTCTCCATGCGAACGAGTATCATACCATATGCTTGCTCTTATTTTTAATTTTCACTACTATGAATACACTTGATTGGAGATCTCGAAGGATTTTTCAAGCTTGTAATGTAGGCTAGAGAAAAGGGTGTGCTATCATTTGGGATAAAGTGACTACATCTTCCTTGAACATCTATATCCCACTTTCATTAAACGTTGGACCATGGGCCACTTAATTTATTTCCAACTTCATACATGCCTACTTTTACTACCTCAATTCATCCATCTCTTTGAAAGCATTTCCTTTCCAATCATTTCTTTTGTGCAATCTATGTTTTTCCTTCTTTTGATGATTCCTTTCTTTTTCACTTACTCTCTTTGCTTAGGTTTTAGGCATCCACTTATAATACCATGTCCCAAGGTCACCTCTTCCAAAACATACCACCCCCAACTTAGTCTTTTTGCCGCAAGTTGCATTTCAAGTTCAAGGAGGGTATGATTCAAAAAAAGGGAAAACTTCAAATGGTTCAAGGCTTGTAATGTGGTTGCCAAAGAAAGGCTTAAAGGTCCAAAATGGGTGACTAAGGGCACTATTCCATGTAGGGGTAGGCTGTTTTGGCTAAAGTGGGCTCCTATAATCACAAAGAAGGCAAAAGATCATTTCACTAACCAAGCATAATCACGATTAACATTGAGAGACTAACGGGTCAAGTTCTAGATGATACAACCTAGCATGAAAGTTTAACAACAACGCTCACCGCACATAACATGCAAACTTTTCAAGAAGGCTCAATTGCATTTTCTACTAGAGACAAAAGGAGGTATTTATCATGTACTACAAACTAAGGACTTTGGAGTCACAAAAAGAGGTAAAACATTGTTACAAAATTATTCAAGTCAATGCCCTTGGTTTTCAAATTTTTCGGATGAGGGGGTGTTTGCTTCACATTTACACCACTCAAAATTTGCTATTGAGGGCACCAAACCAAGTCGTTGTCTCACATTTTGGCTCTCACGAGGAAAAACCATATGGCTATTCAGACTTCACCATAGGTATACGAGTGATTCCAAAACTCCAAAGTTACGGGTGTTATGATTCATTTTTGAAAAGTCAAAAACATTTCATAACTTCGTGGCGAAGAAAAAACGAGAAGAAGTCTTTATTTGATTTTACTTGAAAAAAATAATTTAGAGTCGCCATTTAAATTTTAGAAAATTAAGAAAACCAGTTAACAAAGACAAATTTTTAAAGAAAACCTTTAATAAAAATAATCAGAGTCTAAGTAAGGAGTCAAATAAATTCGAAAGAAGGTATTAGGCACTTTCGAAAATCCATAAAGTGTGATTTATGACGTATTAAACTTATTGGCTAATTTTTGAAAAACTTTTATTACGTTATCAAAATCTTGAACTTATTTTAGAAAAATTTTGAATTTATTTAAGAATCTCATTTAAAAATGAATAAAATTTATTAAAACCTGTCCATTCATTTTATTTCAAAGTAATGAAATAAACTAAATGCCGAAGTTCCAACATAATTTTAATTTAAGACTTTAGGCTAAAGAATTAACACAACTTCTTAAACGTGAATTTTGAGTTGATAATAACTATGAAAGATATAAGTAGATCCTCAAGTTATTCTTCGAACTTAAATTTGCCTAAAATAGAGAAATTAAACATCAAAAATATTAAATAACCAACATAAATGAGTAATTTTAATATAATTTACTCCTCAAGGATTCATCTAGATGAAATTAAAATTACAAAAATAAATTAAATTAAATATTTGGGCCCTTTTCTAGCCCATTTTAAAATCTGCCCAGGTTTGGGACTGTAAAGTTATGGACTTTTAAGTCCATTTTCAGCCTTGTATCATATGTATATCAGAATCCTTCATGTTTGCGTTTCACTGTATACCGATGCATATTCATTGTATATCGGCTTATAAAATCGATATATTCATTCCATGCCTTCATTTAATGTTGTATACTACTGTATACAATCCTTTTTCTGTCTTCGCTGCTGTATATAACCTATATAATTCATGTATACTAGCCCCATTTGGACTTGAACTTGAGGCTGGGACTCGAAAGGAATGAAACTCCATGGCCAATTTGAGAAGATGCAAGAGGAGAGAGTCCAACGGGACTCGGATCAATGTCACATGCCACAAAAAAGATAAAAATTAACACACGTTCTAAAGTAAATGAAAAGGATAATGTAAATTGAACTTAATAAGCAAGAAACAATAAAATACATTCATGCACAAGGAAAAGAAGGTGACGATAAAAAACTATTAACTACCATGAATGTTCATGAATTATAGTTTTTGTCAAATCTCAAATCTTGGTCGATTATCGACGTGGGATTGAAAAATCAACGGCAATTTTAGAATTTTAATGAGAAATCTTCTTGGAAGATAAGGGTATGAGCTGGAATCGTACAATTTCGTACGAATTGGATTTTGAACGTTGGTGGATGAAACATTGTTGGACAAGCTAGATTTTGCAGGTTGTACGCCGAGTTGAGGGGTTGTAGATCGGGTTGTAGCAGGTGTCGGATCACCGTTGATTTTGCTGGTATGGTCGGGTCGTGGTTTGAAGTTGTGGGTTGTATTGTCGTTGCTGGCTGAAGCTGGTGTTGGGTTTTGTCGGGTTGAAATTGTTTTTTGTTGTGACTGGTGTTGCTTTGGTCGCTGATGGTGATTAAAAGGGTGAACCGGGTCAGACGATTTTGGGCCCGGAGTGGTGGCTGATTGTTGGTTTTTAATATTATCTCGGATGGGTAAAAATTTAGGTAAAAATTCACATATAGTCTTATTAGAGTATTTATACATAACTTCCTAATCTAAATTTCATATCTACAATTGGAAATTTTTTAAAAATAGCAACTATAGAGTCTTAATTGTAACTTTTCTAGCAACAGTTTCAAAATTACAAAAAATAACAATATGTATTTTGTATTTGAATAAACTATTGCTAGTTAAATACATATACAACAGAATATTATATTCCTAATATAATGCAAATCAGTTTCAGTTTAAAATGAAAAAAACGATTTCATGATTTATGGCACAATTAATTGACAGATTCCCTTACCTTTTAAAATTCTTTTTTTACATCAATGTTAAATTACAACAATTAATTATTGAATTTTTTTTTTCAATAATCAGAAACTAAAATCAAAATCCAAAATACAGATTCAAATTAAAAAAATTAAATCTAATCAGTTAGAGTTAAATAAAGAATGAAATTGTTCCTTGATTTATGCCACATTTAATTAAACAGATTCTTTTACCTTATATGACTCTTTTATTTTTACCTCAGCCGTTAATTTATATCAACATAATTCAAATTCAAACAACAATTTTCATAAATAGTAAATGAAAGCTAATTCAAAAAACAAAGTGCTTCCAATATTTTTGATGATCTTCTAAAATTTTGAAGAAAATATTGAAAATACAACTCTCCAATTACAGGTATCGATAAAAAACTTGATTATGTTTATGAATTTCATTAAAAAAAATATCACAAGAATTGCTAAAAAACTTGCAACAAAGTTGCGTAATAGTCGTGGAATTCCAAAATTTGAGATTGTATATGAATAATATCAGTTCTCAAAAAAATAGTTTGAGCAAATTATTTCTTTCAAATTTAAAGTTATTCATGTCGTTATTTAATTTGAAATTTAAGATACAATTGTTATACGATAAATTTAAATTTTAATCGATGATAACTAGTATTAAAAAAAAATATTCATATTTGTTGGAATTCGTTTTGCATCTTTGTATATACGAAATGGTTATTTTTAAAGTACGTATTTTAACAGTTATATGTATTTATAATATACATATGCAGTTTATTTATGTGTTCACTGTCTGTTTCAAATATTTCCAGGTATATGTATTTATATTATACATATGCAATTATTTGTATGTTGTAATGAAAATACATATGCATATCATAAATATACATATTAGGACTTGTAATATACATATGTTGCTTCAGAATAAATACATTTGATAAACTGGAATGATTGGAATTGTCAATTATTTTTTAAAAATTATTCTTGTATTAATAATTTCAGGTTATCCACGACATGGATAAACATTTTATTGTTTGTCTTAAGAAAAAAAATGCTCTTGCCATGCATTGCAATTGGACGAGATAGTGTGTGTGCATGTTTGTGCAGTACTTGATAGTAAGAGTTTTCAAAAGGGACCATATTGCTATTAACTATCCAAGCTAAAAATTGTGTTAAGAACGTATGATCTTTCAATTTATCCTCTACCACACAAAATAAGTGGATAATTCCACAGGAGATATTAGAGGAGATAGTTTTGCCCTCAAAATACAAGTGCCCCCTGGGAGACTTGCAAAGAAGAATCGTGAAAAATCGAGAAGAGATATGTTCGAAAAAAATAAAAATTATTGTAGTTCATTCATAAGAGACGTTCATGTAGAAAATATAATAAATGATAAGTTTATTGATGTATTCAATCAAAAAATAATTGCTTCATTTTTTCACTGATTATTATATGATTCTAAATTTTAATAATTTTTTTAATGTTATTGAACTTTTTGTAGTTAAATTGTTGCAAATGCTATCATTAAGAATATAGTATACAAGACGTGTAACATCATTTATTTATATTTAATGAACTGTACGTTACACAAGTCAAATTTTTAATCTAAAAAAAATACATATGAGAATCTAATAAAAACCTATGCCAATCTATAAAAAAATAAGAATAAGTTAACATAAATTTATGTAATAAATAAAAGTAATTAAGAATACATATAATGACTTATCAATTACATAACTAAAACTTTAAATACACTTTCTTTTAAAAAAAACAACATATACATTAATCATACATTAATATGCATTATTCATAGATATATATACATATATGAAAAAAAATCTATGAATAACTCATAAATACATATACTTATGTGGAAAAATACATATGTATTAAATTGGACAAATGCACATACATATGCATGACAAAAAAAGTATATATTCAGACAAATATATATATATATATATATATATATATATATATATATATATATATTTATATATACGCATTTCTTGTAAAATATTTATGTATTAATCATAACTATATACGCATCATAAAAATATATAGACTTATGTAAAACTATACAATAATTATATATTATTCAGAAGTATATGTGCAGAATTGAAAAAAAACGCATACATTGCTCAAAATACATATGAATTACTCAAAAATACATATGCATAAAATGAAAAATACAAATGCATAACTGAAAAATACATATAATGACTGAAACATACATATTCAATGCTGAAAATTATGTTCAAAACTAGAAAGCACATATTCATACCAAAATATGCATAACAGTAGCATAAACTAAGCACGAACAACTGTATTTTAGAAATTTAAACATAAAAAATCTAACAATTACAACAAAGAAAATATTAAGATATCAATTTTCAACATTAAAGTGACATATGAAACCTAAGAAATATTCAACTAAATCTTAGTCTACCTAAAGTTCATTATTGTAAAATACAACAAATTCAAAATAATCTTCAAATATCATGCACTTCAATATCTTCTGTTATCCCAATATCCCTAAGATGCCTCATTGGTGCTTCATCATCACTTTGTGCCTTCTCTTATTCTTTCCTCGAACCATAATGCCACAACATTAAAGCATATCTCGTGCGAAGAAGATCTGGATCAAAATCAATAGTTGGAACATCGTCAATAGTTGAAACATACACATGAATTACTCTTGCCATGTATATTTTGAGAACGCAACACCTATACAACATAAAAATACAATTATATGTCTAAACAGTGCAGTATATGTATTTAAGAAAATACATCCTAAAAGTTACATTATTAGTCAATATCTAAGTTATCAACACATCAAAATACAAAAATTATCGGCACCTGATGTATGTGAAAAATACATTTCAACAAACAAGAACTATATATCACATTCGATGTAATGACTACCAAATACAACTTAACATCGAATAAAATTCTTCTAGGTAAACATAAAAACACATATCTAAACTGAATGTATTTTCAGAATACATATTAGAATTATATTTCAGCAAACACATATGTATTTTGTGAATACATGAATTTTGTACAATTAATTTATAAGAACAGAGTATAACAACACATATACAAATTATATAACAAATGTATTTTCAGAATACATAATATACTTCTATATAAAATATATATACAAAAACCTTTCCATTGTTAAATACAAATATCTTACACAAATTTTAGTACCATACCTCCTTCACTTTTTCTTGTTCAGATTCATAATCTGATGCAACGAGACTTGCAATTTTACTACATTCTCCTTTTTCATTTGATTTTCTCCTTTTCACTGATTTTTGAAATTTTATGAATTTTGGGGATGAAGATTTTGTCAATGCTCCACAATCTTTTCAGAATTGTTACAGTGCTTCGATCTCAACTCTTCAACGATAAAACCTTCGTTAGACAGAATATTAGTAGAACCCAAGTTAAAAGCTTCGTCTTGTGTTAAACCAAGACTAAATGATGGTAGTTCATCGGAAACTAAATTCTTCGATTGATTTTCTCTAACTAAACTACTACGATTTGCATGTTGAGCCATTATACATTAACTCGTACAATTTCAACAGACAAAAAAAATAAACCCAAAAAGACGAGTTTCGCAAATTAATTTTGAAAAAATGGCGACACCAAAACACCTTAACAGAAATTAAATGAAAAAAAAATGCATTAAATAAATAAAAACTTACCTTAAAAAGTGGAGATGATCTTTATCAAGATGTGGGATTTCATGCGAAATTTGGGGGAATTTGAAAAAAAAAAAAAAGAAAGTTTGGGGGAAGTGAAATAGGTAAAGTAGAGTAAAAATAGGGAATTGAAAATAAGAGAGTAGATTTCACGTGCTTTTAGGAAAAAAGGGTAAAATATTGCTAGTTTTGTTATTAGTTGTAATTTTGTCAAACTGTTGTTATTTCTTGTAATTAATATCTTAAGGTTGCTAGTTTATGTAATTTTTCCTTTACAATTTATAGACAAAATAAATGAATGTTTTATGTATATATATACAAAAAGGAACATAACAACAAAAAGAGATAAAAAAAGAAATTTTAATGTAATAAATGTCCTTAATCTTCTCAAACTTTCCATTTATTTCTCTGATATAACAGATCAATAAATATAAATTTATGCGTTAATTACTCCCTCAAAAGTTGATAATTTTTTTTATTAATAAAAAAATCGTGATCTACAGGAGAAAGTTGGTAATTCGTTCATACAAAATTTCGGTATATACAATTTACGCAAATTATTTTTTTACTTGAATTTATTTACTGAAATCCTTTTTTGAATCTAAAACGCAATAAAAATTGATTCAATTTCAACATAATGAAAATCGATTTTATTATTGGTTTGAATTAGATTTTCAAAATTGAATGCACAATATAAACTTCAAACACTTTTAAATTGTCAATTTTGCAATTACTATTATTTTTGTATACAATAACTTCAATTGTAATTTTGTGTTTCAATTTTCGTATTCAATTTTTATTTTCGTAATTTTTAATTTTTTTTTCCACAAAAGTTGTTAAAAGGTTATAATCTTTGTTTGTGTTAGTTTTTTTTTTCTTTTCTAAATCCCATATGTAATTGCAATTTGTGTGATATATTCATTCATTACTCTACTGCTTATTTCATAATATACATATTGACAGTCTTTTAATATTTTTTTATGTATATCTATTAATAGTATATTTGAATTTCTGTATATCTGTTAACATAAGTGTATAATTATATTTATATATTTGTTTTAAAGGTTACAAAGACTGTTTTTATTATTTGTATATCTATTGTTTGTATATCTGTATATTAGTTTACATAAATTTGATATTTGTATATCTGTTGTTTGTATATCTATATATACATATTTGCAAATGAAATATACATATATTCAAATCAAAATCGTTGTTTATTATTTGTATATCTGTTATTGTTTGTATTTCTGTATATACAAATTTGAATGTTGTTTGTAAACAATATTGTAAACGAAATATACATATATTCAAATCAAAATTGTTGTTTATTATTTATATATCTTTTGTTTGTATATCTGTATATACATATATGCAAATGAAATAAACATATACATATATGTTTATTATTTGTATATCTGTATATGCAAATTTGAATGTTTTACATAATAACAAATTCGAATGTATATACATATATGCACTCTAAAACTGTATATATCTGCATATGCGTTATTCTTCAAAATGTATATGTGAAAGCTAACTGTATATACATATATGTAAATTGTATATACATATATCAAAAATACAAACTATATATACATACATACACTCTAACTATGTATATATATATATGCATGTATTATTCTACAAAAAAATATATATGTATCTATATATATTGAAACAAAAATGTATATTGACCAACAATTCTGTTTCATAAGAATATATACAAAAAAACCTTGTAATCATTGTCAACTTTATTGCTCCGCTTTTAGATTTAGATGCCTTAAAATATTTTTTTCTTTCTGCGTTGCTAGAAGATGCAAAAATCATTTTTTTTTTGATAAATCACCCATAAAAAAAATGGGGGAGTGACTTACATAATATATAAAAATTTATATTATAAAATAAAAATCCGCAAAAACGAAAAAATTATAAAAACGGGGGAGTGCACCCCCTTTTCTATTTTTTAAAAATATATGAACGAAGAAATTTAACGACTAACTGACATAATATATAAAAATTTTAAAAAAATTAAATCTAATGTCAATAAATATCCTAAACAGATTTTCTGTGGTGAAAAATCCGCAAAAATGATTAATCACCGAAAAATCAAGGATTATATTTTGTGATATTAGAGTTACTTTGAGAGAAAAATAAGGAGAAAAAAGTTGAAGAAGATCTCTTGAATAATCATGTATTATGATGTTGCCAATGTTGCCGTTTCTTTAATTTAAAATCAAGGATATTAGAGTGATTTTGAGAGAAAATTAAGGAAAAAATAGTTGAAGAAGATATCATAAAAAATATTGTGTTTTGATATTTCATTGTTGCCTTTTTTGAGTCAATAGAATAGAGAGAGAATATAAAGAAAATACCAAAATAAATATATGAGAGAGAAAATTGATATATACAAATCTTAATATATTTGTATATAGGGCCCACAAAAAAAAACTGACTTTTAACTACCAAATGACTATGAATTGTAATTTTTTAAAACATTAACCATATCATGCAATTAATATAGTATTTTGTCTATAATATGTAATCTTTCCTAAAATTAAAGAGGAAGAATAGAATAATTAGGAGTCTAAGATTGAGATATTCATCAAATAGCCCTAGGTTAAAATTTTTAGTCAATTTTATTTAAATTACAATCATATTTTCAATCGGCCAATTCAATTGCAATTGTGGCCAAATTGATTTCAATAAAAGTCAAATTTAATAAATTGACCAAATAGAAACAAAATTTGAAACAGATTAACAACTAATTTAATCCTAAATTTTTTCGATTGATTAAAATCAAACACACATCTTCTGAATAAATTATTTTTGACAACAAAATATGTTTAAATCCAGACTTTGCCCATTAAAATCAATTTTCAAGATAACATTTGATTAAAATTTAATTTTTCGTAAAATAATTTTATAAGTAACAAAGTTATATAATCTCGTCAATATGAAACTATATAATCACTACTTAAAATGACAAAATTACCTAGATAAATATTTTACAAAAGTTTTTATTCGGATAAAATAAATGCTATAATTTTATTTAAAATAGAAGATACTCAAATTTAAATTTAGTCGTGGATGAAAAAAATTGGGTGTCAACAATTGCCCTCTCCCTTTGGGTAGGGTGGATTCAAGTAAACTTGGGCAAAGGGAGTTGACTTTTCTAATTTTTGTCCGACCACAAATTCGCTTCTCAAAAGGGGCTAGTTTTTGCACGAGTTTTTAGGGAGTTATGGCCGGACCTCAACATCAGGTTTCCTATATATCTCAGGTTACATGAGAATTCATGCCTCTTGTAGTTCACAACGCTTGATTTTAGGCACGATTTTTAAGGAATTCACAAGCTTTTTTGATTTTTAAATTTTAGTAAAAACGGAAAACTAGGGAATAAGAGGATTGAGAGGGGGAAGGTTATAATGCAGTTGAGTTTTCAATACAGATCTTAGCCTATATATCTCAATTATTTAGGAAATCAGACTAGTTATAGTTCGACTCGATCGGTGAAAAAAATAGTCTTTTATTTTAGACGATCTTTGACTTAGAATGAGTGACAAGTCAATTGAGTTAAGGAAAAGAAGCTTGTAACTTCTTAACCATGAATGTGAGATCCTTCACATCCATAGACAAGAATTTACCTAAACATAATTTCCAAAACTCTGAGTGCGTTATCACCCGAATTTGAGGGAAGGAGAAGGTTTCTTTTGGTACGAGTTTAAAAATATCCTGAAAGTAAAACTGAAAGCAGAATATCCCAAAATACCCCACATGCCTTCTAATAAGGGTGTGGTTATATGGTGGTGGGATTCATTCTTCATCTCGCGTCCAAAGAGTTTGATATTTCTCTTCGGACTATGTCCCAATTCGCTGCTAAAAAAAAGTTTCACGTTATGTTGCGTCCTTTTTAGAGTCATTCATGCCTGTCATTTTGATTTGAGAATTTTATTATTTTGTATGCTCTCGACAACAACTCAAACAAATGATTAGTTGTAATTGTAGCATTACACAAACATAAATCGGTGCAAACCTGTTTGAACATGCTATGTTGAGATAGTTGATGAACCAATTTGCACAACCTGTTCTAAAACATTATGCCACTTTGAATGGGTTAACAACCCAACATGTACCAATAAAAGGCAAATGACTTATCTTGAATTAATGTAACATGCCACTTTGAACGGAGTGACGATCCAACATGTCTTATTGAAAATCGATGAGCCATTTTAAATGTAACATGCCATTTTGAACAGAGAGATGGTCCAACGTGTCTCACTGAAGGGTGGACGATCCATTTTGAATATAACGTAACACTTTGAATGAAGTGACGATCCAACGTGTCTCATTGAAAGGAGACGACCCACTTTGAATGTAACATGCCACTTTGAATGGAGTGATTGTCCAACGTGTATTATTGAAGGGTCGATGACCCATTTTGAATGTAACATGCCACTTTGAATGGAGTGACGATCAAACGTGTCTCATTGAAGGGCGAACAGTTCATTTTGAATGTGACATGCCACTTTTAATGGAGTTATAGTCCAACGTGTCTCATTGAAGGGCGGACAATCCATTTTGAATGTAACATGCCACTTTGAATGGAGTGATGGTCCAAAGTGTCTCATTGAAGGACGAACGACCCATTTAGAATGTAACATGCCACTTTGAATGGAGTGACGATCCAACGTGTCTCATTAAATGACGGATGACCCATTTTGAATGTAACATGCTACTTTGAATGGAGTGACGGTCCAATGTGTCTCATTGAAGGGAGGACGATCCATTTTAAATATAACATGCCACTTTGAACGGAGTGACAGTCAACGTGTCTATTACTCATCAGCACTAAACGTATTAGTAGCAAATACAATATAAGAGCAATCGTGCATACCTTGTTTTAATATGCCACACTGAAGGCGGTCACAATCCAAAACATATTATGTTGAAGGAGGTGGTGATCCATAACATATAACATGCCACTCTGAAGGAGGTGACGATCCATAACATAATAACACGTCACTCTGAAGGAGGTGGCGCTCCATAACATAATAACATATCATTCTGAATGAGGTGACGATCCATAACATAATATGTCACTCTAAAGAAGGTGACGCTCCATAACATAATAATATGTAACTCTAAAGAAGATGATGATCCATAACATAATAATATGTCACTCTAAAGGCGGTGAGGATCCATAACATAATAACATGTCACTTTGGAGGAGATGATGATCTATATCATAATATGTCACTCTGAAGAAGGTGATGATCCATAACATAATAATATGTGACTCTGAAGGAGATGACAGTCTATAACATAATAACATATGACTCTGAAGGATGTGATGGTCCATAACATAATAACATGTCACTCTGAAGAAAGTAACAGCCCATAACATAATATGTCACTCTGAAGGAGGTGACAATCCATAACATAATAACATGATGTCTCAAATAAAGTGATGATTCAAGGTATCCTCTTAAAGGATGAAAACCCCAAATATAATAATATGTGTCCTTTTAAAAGGGTGGATAACCCAAATATTATAAGATGTATCACCTCTAATGAAGTGACGATTAGATATCTTCTCTTGAAAGGATGGATGACCCAAATATAATAAGATGTGTCACCTCGAATGGGTTGATAATCCAGTAATTTTATTGGAAGGTAGAAAACCCTAACATAGAAGTAAAGATAGAAGTTGATTCATTGAACTTCATACTTTGAATCAGAAATCCTTAAAAGGACTTGTGTATGTCCTGAGCTTCTGGATTGAATCCTCAAACTTTGAGAGGATTAGTCTGTGTTAGTTCTTAGATGCGGTCTTGCATAATGTCACCTACATAACTCAAAGAACACTCATTATTGACATAACAATTTGTTCTAACTAAGCCAATAATGTAACAGAAGATAGAGTTTAAATATAAAGTCATTTGACTCATGATGATTTAGAGATAGTGTTTTGAATAATATCTCCATATCTCAATCATTATGTCCAATCATTTTCCTACAAAATTAAAGGAACTGTTAGAGATCATAACAAAGTAACAGAAATATAAATTAAGAGTAAAAGAGAGAAGTGAAGTTGTCTGGATTATTATGACAAGGCCATGGTGGGTCTGGTAATGCCTTTTTCCATGTTTAACATTGTCAACATTGTGACTTCATATTCCTGCTTCCAAAGAAAAATCTTAATTTGAGAAACTAACTGTGTTGGTATTGCCTTGCTCTCTTGATGCTCCTTGCTTATCATTGATTTGCAGGCTTGAAGTGCAGTCTTTGTGGAATTTTTATGGATCTCCATCAAAAATTCTGCCCCAATTTAGAAAGTCTCAAACTTCTTTTTAACTTATGACATCATTCAGTATGAAATTTTTGATATCTTCTCAAAAATTCTTCTACGGTCTAGAATGCAAAATACTTGAGTTCTTGCTGGCGTAGCGTAGCTTGAAATTTGAGAAATTCCTAAAAACTATGCCCCAATTTTATTTTTAGCAACGTTTGGTGGTCACTTTTATAGCAGATGTCGAGTTTTGTAAAATTTTTGAGACCTTCTCAAAAATTTCTTCCCTAGTTACGTGCTTCAACATCATCTCCATGTAACTTGTAAGAAGATCCTCTTAAGAATTTTTTAGAATCTCTCAAAAAATTTGCCCTAACTTCTATTAAAATCTTATGGAGAATATGATCGAGTCATTGGGGTGACAATGTGGACCATTAAGGAAAGAATTATATAAAAGGTAGTTCCAACATAAAATGAAAAGATAAAATTTTTAAGGAATTGACCAAAATTGATATAGGCCGCCTACGTATTCCATTCTCGGGAATTCAGGTCAAATGTAGTTCGTAAAAGTAAAAGGACTATTTAATATTTTTAATAATGTGACCGAAGCAAATACAAATCATTTATGTATTCCACTAGGGAGATCAGGTCGAACGTAGCTTATTACAACTAAAAAAATGATTACACAAAAAGAAAATAATAACTTCAGAATGAATAATAGAAGGGCGCTGAAAGTGCACCTTTGAGAAAACTTTATTCTTCTTCGCGACTGATAGCGTCAATGCTTATTTGATTTTAGTCTTTCTGAAGAAAGCATGTTTGGTTACCAACACAAATCAGCCTCTCTCTTAAAGAAAAGAAAAGAACTTAAAAGGTAGAAATGTTAGTTCATGGATTGTAATAATTGACCAAAGTAATATGAGAAAAATCATCCAAATATAGACAAAGCAAAATAGTGAAGCACTTTACCACATAAATAATTTCTAACACATCCTAGCATACAAGGGACATTTCAAGCCAAAGGTAAGTCTAATGGTTGAAGGACATACATGTCGTTTGTAAGACGTTCCATTGCCCCCAAAATATTATACAAAATTCATAAATAAATCGAATTGGGATATGATAATGCTCAACTTACGCGTCAATTTAGTGCAAGGCGATCGTCGTCAATATATTTACCCAACTTTGAAGTCGGGGTCGAATCCACAGGAAATAATGTGAGTGGCGATTAAACTAGTTTGAAACTAAAGCTACAAGTTAAATTCAAACAACTGGCATGAAAAGATAAAATGGGAGTTTTGAGTTTAACAAGTAATTGTCGGTTGCTTTGATCAGTGTTTGTAAATCAAGAGTTAATGAAATAACCAGAATTATGTTCACTAGGGCTTCCGGTACATGACAGATGCTAAAAGTGGTTCAAGATTCTCACAGTGGGTAGGATAACAAGCTATATTTATCGATGTTATTATTAAATGTCTCTCGACCTACTTAAGCATTTAATTCCGTAATCCTCTCGGACTTAGGAAATTTCTATTTACTGCCCAGATTTTACCTCAGGTTAACCAACCTTGTTACAACGCTGATTATTAAACGAAGTATTTCTGAGTCCCTGTTGATAATTCACTTCCTACTATATTTGATTTCTTTCTTAAGAAAATCAAAGAAGGTGTGTCTACTTTTTGCAACCAACAAACGTTAATTAAAACTTCAGAATTATCAAGAAATCCTACCACCTTTTGAATCTTGAATACTTAGCACCTCATTAAGACCTAATCCTAGATCCCATAACTCAGGTTAATGGAGTTTAGTCACTCATGATGTAACGAACGAAACACATAATTGAATTCATGATTTGAAAGATAAACTTACAGAGATGAATAATAACTAGTGAATCACAGATTAGATCACAAAGAAAAAATCCCAAAATACTGATAATAATCTCTCAAAAATAATTATTTTTTCAAGCCAAGAAATTAGAGAGAAAATATCAAAAGTATTGTCAAAACTCAATGTGCGGATCTCCCTAGAAAACACTAAAACAAAGCTTTAAATAGTTCACCCTAAATAAGAAAACAAAATCAAAGTTATAGCTTTTTCTCGGAATAGACGACGACTATTGGTGACGCCTTATCATGATCCTGACGACTTATCAAGAATGTCGTCAGGTCTTCTTCAAATTTGCACTAGTCCTGTCTTAGGTTGATGGCAATTTCCAACGGCTTATCAGGACTGTTACGACTTATCAGAAATATCGTCGATTCTACCAGCTGGAACTCATTCCCTGTTTGAGGCTGACGATGGCCTTGATAGCCTATCAGTGGCTGACGACCTATCATGAATGTCGTCAGCTGCACTTGTGTTTTAATTGCTTCAGATTTCATCTCTTTTGCTTCCATCCTTGTTGGTTCTCTAGCATCTTAGCTTCTACTGGAAAATCAAAGATAATGAAAATTTATCCTATGGATTTATTTAGAGATATTTTGGTGGAAATTTATATAATGGATTTTATTACCTAGAAAATTATTTGGGGATTTTGTGCTGCGAATTTTGCTAGGGATTTATTCTTGGGGATTTACCTGCAAAATTATTACTTGCGACATTAGTTGGGGAAATATATCGGCGGGTATTTTATCTCTAGGTAAATCCGCAGGTGTATGTACAAATATATAAATTTTTTAAATCCATAGAAAAATTCTCAGGTAATTTATCCTACGGATTTACTTAGAGATATTTTGGTGAAAATTTATGTAATGGGTTTTATTACCTACAAAATTATTTGGGGATTTTGTGTTGCGAATTTTGTTGGAAATTTATTCTTGGGGATTTACCTGCGACATTATTACTTGTGACATTACCTAAAAAATATATCGGCAGGTATTTTATCTCTAGGTAAATCCATAGGTATATTAACAAACACACACACACACACACACACACATATATATATATATATATATATATTTTAAATCCATAGAAAAATCCATAGAAGGTATAATAATCACGAAATAAAATAAAAAAGTAATTTATTTTACATTGAGTTGAAAGTATTAGGTAGTTTCAGAATTATATATATGATGAGATTAAGAGTGGACATTTTGTTTGTTTGATTTATTTGTTTAATATTAATTTATTTTTTCCATTTTTGGATTGATGAAAATGACAGCCGTAATCAAACCAAAATAAATCCGATTTGATTTGATTTTCATAAATTTGGTTCAGTTATTTTAAATTTTTATTTCAATTTTGAAGATTGAAATAGTGAGTCTTTCTTTGTCATGACCGAACATTTAAAATTTGTGATTTTTTTTTTAGAAAAAAATAATTTTTTTAAAACCTATTTTTCATTTTAAAATTAAATAACTCAGCATGGATGAAATGAAATAACAGAAAAAAATTATTTATACTAAACATATAAAATAATATATATATATATATATATATATATATATATATATATATATATATATATATAAAATTTATATATGTAATAAAATAGATATATTATTGTTATCATTGATTTTAAAGTAATATATTATATGTCGTACTTTTATTTACACAATTTATTCATAACTAATCTGAGCATAATTATATTATTTATTTTACTATTATTATTATTGTATTAATCCGCAATATTAGTCAATTTAATTTTTCAATAAATTTATTTTCATGTCTCATTTTGTCAATTTGTAATAATTTTAGCCTAATTTTATCCAATTTATTACAATCTCAGCCCAAATTGTGTCCAATTGAACTCAATTTCAAATTTCATTTAATTTTTTTAACTAAATTCTTAATCTTTAGATCTCAGTCATTGATCAATATTTATTTATTATTATATATTTATTTTTAATGTTAATTTTATATTGTTACTACATTTATTAAATATCAACCTAATTCAATTCTATTTTCCTAATTTATTTAAAATCTAGCCATTTATACTCAATTTGTGGAAATTGAGTTTAATTTGACTCAATCGAAATCCTCAATTCAATTTTTTTAACCCAATATCTAATCCCAATTTGACGCATCTCCTCAAGTCTAATCTCAATCGCTCATCATATTTGATTAACGGTCCATATTAAATCAATTTTCACTAATATTTTTCTTGAAATTGGACAGCTTCAGACTATTTTTCTTGTACCGAGGGTATATTGGAAACAACCTATCTACCTTAGCAGTAAGGTCTGTGTACCCTGTACCCTCTACGGACCCCAATTTATGGGAATAAATCGGGTTATTTGTGTTGACACCCAATTTTGACCTTAGGCTGCTATTTTAGCAAAAATATTAATTTTAAATGTTGATATTTTATACGCATTATTTTGATTTCAAATAAATATTAACATGTCGCATTCATGATTAGAAAAAATACGATATTTTTTTATATTATTATTTTTTATATTATATAATATTTTACATAATTTTGCTAATATTTATTAAATCATTTCCGTATTTATACATGCCCATAATTTAAAAACATTGTCTAATATTATTATTATTATTATTATTATTATTATTATTATTATTATTATTATTATTATTAGTAGTAGTAGTAGTAGTAGTAGTAGTAGTAGTAGTAGTAGTAGTAGTAGTAGTAGTAGTAGTATAATATTATTATTACATCTTTCCTATATTTATTAAATAGCAACCTAAGTTAATTCAATTTGCCCAACCTATATAATGTCTAGCCTAATTCTTATTCAATTAATATCAATTTTACTCAAAATTGATATTAATTCGAGCTGAATAAACTTTAGCTTGACTCAATTTTAAAAATACTTGTGAAGCTCACACGAGCTGATCAAGTAGCTAAATATGATATCAAAGATGTATTTGAGCTGATCAGCAATCTTAGCTTGACTTGTTATTGAGATCGAGAAATTAATGGTCATCAATTTTTCTGACCCCTTTTTAAATAACTTTAATCTCAGCAATTAATAAAAATCAATCCAATGGCTGAGATCAAATTTCTCACTCCTCTCCTTTTAAACAAAACAAGAAACCCTACTCTCATTTCCAGCAAAAACATCCGCCTCTCTCCCTATCTTCTCTCTCTTTCCTTTCTCTACACTTCCTCTCTCTAAAACCAAAACAACTGATGCCGCCTCCTAGGGGTGTACATAGGTTGGGTTGGTTTGATTTTTATTTTAAAAAAAAACCAAACCAATCATGTCGGTTTATTAAAATTATAAACCAAATTAAACCAACATAAAATTGATTTTTTCGATTTAGGTTTTAGTCAATTTTTTTTTTTATTTTTTTATAATCTTTAGTTTTTACAATTATATTGTGATCGAAGACTAGATCAAATATGTTTTCACTCATGTGATAATGAAAAACCATAATTATGAAAAAATGAGGAGCGAAAAACTCTCTTGAAACTAAAAAGTGAGATGGAGAGTGAAAAGTTTAGATTTTAAGTTTATATTGGGTTTTTGATCATTTAATTAGCAATTAATGGACAAATATTACAACTTAAAGGCACAAATCTAAATATATATCTACATCTACTTTCAAATTCTTGAAAATTACTAAAACTAGTTGAAAAAGTATTTAAAAAGTAGATTATAGTTAATAATTTATTTATAAAAAAGTTAGAATATTATATATATATATACATATATATATATATATATATATATATATATATATATATATATATATATTATGTCGGTTTGATTTAGGTTCGGTTTGCCTTTTTGTTGGTTAACACCAAACCAAATCAAGAATGGTGGTTTTTTTTTCTAACACCAAACAAATCAAACCAAATCATAAGTCGGTTTTTTTATCGGTTTGGTTTGGTTCGTCGGTTCGGTTTGACTTGACGGTTTGGTCTGTACACCCCTACCACCTCCACCACTTTCACTGTCGACCACCTTTAAGCCGTTTTCTCCTCCCATCACCATTACCCTGTCTGCCACCGGCGAACTCATTTGCCCTGATCGTAACAGTGACTTTGTTGAAGAATTAGAAGACCCCAACCCGATCCCCAATCTGACCCGCTTGCCCAAACCGGTTGCCTCTATGTTGAGTAACATTTTTATTGCATAACTTGTGTCTGGTTTGTTGGTTTAAGTTGCCAACCGATGACCCTGAGTACGAGAATAGGGAAAGGAAGAATTATGGGAACACGAGTGGTGGTAGGTTGGGTTCTAGAAGGAGTTTTGCTACTGTGTCGCTGCCGTGTCCATTTGGGATGTTTGGATCAGCTTTATCCTCTAGCCAGAGAGGAGGATCAGGGTCTCGTGGACAATGGGACAGGGAGTCGAATTAGGTATGTATATACAAAACTTTGATCTTTTTGAATATGTTGTGTTTGTTTAGTTCATTTGAGTTAACTTTATATACTTGAATTGCTTATCAAAACGGACTAGGATAGAAGGTTAATAGGTAGTCGTGTGTTGTTTTGCTGTCCATTCATATTAGTAGTCCTAGTATACTTGAATTGCTGATCAAAATGGACTAGGATAGAAGGTTAATAGGTAGTTGTGTGTTGTTTTGCTATCCATTCATATTAGTAGTCCTAGTATTGCTCCTCTTGTTTCTTGTCCTTCAAATTCTGTTACTATACGTTGTTTCTTGTACTCTGATTATTGTATTATTTTGTTAAAGTAGGGCATTGTTGTTATTTGCTGACCAGAACAGAAGTTTATCGACTCGACTTTAGGTGTTGATATAATTCCCAGAGAGCTATTTTTTAGGTATTGATATAATTCCCGAAGGGCTAGTTTTTAAATGTTGATATAATTCCCAAAGGACTGGTTTTTAGGTGTTGATATAATTCCCAAGGAATGATTTTTAGGTGTTGATATAATTCTTAGTTGTTGTGTGAATAAAAAATATGTAAAGTACTATGTTTGTAAAAAGCAGTTCACTACTCTCACATTATCAGACATGGCTTTACTAGACTTGAGTTTGGCATATTTGAGCTGGAATGGTGTTGTAAAGCTTCTGAATGTTTCAGAAATTATTGATAAAAATCCTTGACTTCGTATATGGAGTTTCCAGAGTTCATTTGATTAGGACATATTTATGCTAGTGGCCATTCTCCATCAGGTATACCACTAATTTTTTCCTGGTGAATTTTTTAAGTGCCATTTTTTCTCCTTTGTCTCTTGCAGTAAGAATATGAATTCTTGGTATTTCTAAATTATGATAAGCTTTGTATCTAAAGTAGACCCACTCATGATTTATTAAAACAAAAACAGTTGTGAAAATTTCAAGCATTTAGTTGATATAATGTGGATACCTTAACTTAATCTGTTTGACATCAGTAATAGCGATGGTAAGTTCATGGTTTTTTAGGCATGAATATTTGCTTTTAGAACAAATCTCCCTCTCTCCCATCAATAGGCTCTCAAACCCTAGAAAGAGGGTGATGTAGGTGCCTTTACTTGATCTGTTTCAAGGCAATTTAATTATCAAATATCTTCTTGGTTCTACACATTTTAATCTATTGGAGAGCTGATTAAGAAGAAAAATAGCTTCTGTTATCTTTTAATGGTATTCCATATTCTCTTTTAGGCAACCAATAAGAAGTTTGCAATTGTTCAGCAGGGGCATAAACCTACTGTTGGATTGCTCTATTAAGAGAATAAATCTATATTAAGTCAGTTGTATATTCTTCCAATGTTGCACCCAAGTCCCTCGGTCCTTTTAACACGACTAGTACTCCGTGAAATTATCCCGAGTCAACTACGAAACAATTGTCCTCCAAACAGCTCCTTAGCCCCATTTTGATCCTCCACGATACCATATACATGTGGTAAAATAGTGAAAGAAAGTTTATGTCGTACTCCTTAGTTTAGAGCACTATCCTATTAGTATAGAAAGTCTTTTGGATCAGTCTAACCAAGAGTTTTTCATTTTATACTGTTTATAAAGTCTCTAAGCCTCGCAAATGCGATTTTAAGTCTGTAGAAGAATTGCTTGTTTGAAAGAAATATGAAGCAAATTTGGGAAATTAGTTGTAAAGAAGAACTCTATTGAGCCAAAATAGTGTTGGATCTATATGGTGTTGTGATACCTTAGGGAAATTCCACATCGGAAGGTAGATTTTGGACAAAGCGGACAATACGTACCATGTGCTTGGGCTGTAACAAGTATGATTTAGAGTGAAATCCTTGCAGTACAAAGGTGGGTCAAATCTCGGCAAGGATGTTGAGTCCCTAAGGAGGGGTATATGACTCTTACGATGGAAGTTGGGGTGATGAGGGTTGGTAAAAAAGAGGAACGGATAGGCTTCTTGGCTGGCACTTATTAGAAGAAGGGAGAAGGGATGCACATGACACTTTTAAGACAAATCCACATTAAAAATAGAGAGAAGAATGAACTACTAGATCACAAGTTCTTTTGGTACGCGTACTCTTGGACTCGATGATGGCAACCAAAGGAACAAATCTATGAGATCCGTTAAGCCAAGACGGATAGTACGTGTCATGGGCTTGGCCCTTGGGTTGTGACCAGCTTCAGGGAAAGTAATAGTTTCTCTTTTCTTATGGCTAAATTCCTAATAAACTTGTGTGCAAATAGAGTTCAGCGAATATAACTCGAGGATAAAGTGAAACAAAAAACCTGACTATGTATACGCAATGCATAGAACAAAATTCCTGAGCATGTACTAGGAAGAGCAGAGTATCTTACCTACTGAAGGAACCCAATAATCTTTCTAAGTGTGCTGATCAAAATATTTAAGAAAAGAAGAAGAGATGGATTGTTGTATACTGACTGGCTTGTATTTCTTAGTGTTGTCATCATTCGTCTCTATGGAGCACATAATTCATTTCTTCCAGTAATAATTCTAGTTAAACATATCCATTATAAAGGTATCAGTCATCTTCCATAAAATGGGGAAACAAATTTTCAATCGATCAACTATGCTTCACCAAAGTCTTACTTAATATAAAGTACGCTCATGTGTAGTACAGAATACTGGAAACTTGAATTTATTTGGATGAAAAAACTGCAGAACCTATCAAGAATCAGGTAATCCATCAAAGCTTCCACTGGGATCATCAGTGAGAAACATATATAAATCATGCTTACAGGTACTTGGATCTTGTGTCACTAAGCCCCTAATGTGTAAACCTGGTTCTTTTTCATAGTCAAGTGCACGAAGATTTTATTTTTGATAATAAATAGAGTTGAGACTTGATATCATGTTGAAGTTTGTGACCAACATACCTAAAAGCTTAAGCTTTTGGAAAGAGCTCACCTTTATATACTTAATTATATCTTCAACAAGTAAATTTACAGAAACGTACTTCCTTGGACAACAATAATTTATCCAAAGTTCTTGTCCTCATTTTTATTTTTATTCAATTCACTACTTAATTAGTAAGTCTTGAGGCGGGGGTCTATCGAAAATAACCTCTCTACTTCTTCGGGGTAAGTGGTATGGACTGCGTAAATTTTACCCTTCCCAGACCCCACTATATGGGAATATACTGGGTTTGTTGTTGTTGTTGTTGTTGTTGTTGTTGTTAGCCCATAAACCTAAAATAACATGTAGTAGTTCATGATAGTTTACTGATAACAAGACGACTTATAGGACTTCCCATCTATCTACATTTCGACTTATACACGGTAGAAATTCAGTTGTGCTAATGTCATTGCAAGCTTAACCTGCTTACGTGCAACAAAAAACACATCTTATACTTTCTCACCACTATCTTCACTGTACCAACTTTCTTCTGAAAGTGTCTGTTGTTCCTTTCTGGCCAAATTTGGTATATGAACTCTGCTAATAATATATTTCTACTATGCTAATACTATATTTCTTACCACTTTTTATGGTCTGACTTAACATATCCTTATGCAGAATGAGTTTGAAAGAAAGAAACAATAAATATTAGCTGCTCAAAGTGCATCAGCTGTGGATGGAGAAACTAATTCAGCTAGTCAGCCAGCTCAGTTAAGAGAAATGGATATCTGGGTGCAATCTGTTGGTGGAAAGAAAAAAGGAAGAGTCAAAGGTCTTGGCTCCGTGGGTCGAAGTGTAAAGGCAACTAATAGTTCAACATCAACTTTACCTAAAGAAATTGATGAGATGATTAAGCCTTTAAATATTTTGTTTTGGACCATTTAATGTAATGGATGTTTTGAATTATGTTTTTTTAGCTGTAATGGTTTACATTAAACTTGTTTTGAATGATGTTTTTGAGAATTATTGAAGGTTTTAAATAGATTTTTGATTAATTGTGAAATGTTTTTAGTAATTTATGTGTAAATTATTTTCGTGAAAATTCGTAAGTAAAATTCCTTTTTAATGAAGTTTTATCGAATAATTCATTTACAATTTTGCTAATTAATCGCAAATAAATCCGCAAATAACATACCTATGGATTTATTTCCGCAAATAAATTTCCTAGGGATTTACTTAGGAATCTTCATGGGGAATAATTTGTGATTTTTTCGTGAAAATCCGCAGGTAAAATCCCTTTTTATGAAATTTTACCAAATAATTTATGCAAAATTTTGATAGTTAATCGCAAATAAATCCGCAAATAACTTACCTGCGGATTTATTTTTGCAGCTAAATTACTTAGGGATTTTATAAATCCGCAGGTAATAATTACCTACGAAGGCATTTCCTTTGGATTCTAATTGACAAGAAAATCCGCAGGTAATCAAATTACCTGTGGATTTTACCATATTATCCCTGTGAAAATTCCCAGGTAATAAGCAGTTTTCTTGTAGTTTGACCACCACATACAGAACAATCATACTCCCGATAGGATGGAGATGGTGCACACATCTCTCTCTGGGGAGCATATCTACAGTCTTGCCAAAAATGAGGTCCATCACAATATGGACATGGATCATCAAGATAAGATTTTCAACCACCAAGATCATGTTCATTCCATGATGCCATAGTAATAAGTAAACTAAAATAAAAATCTACCTAACACAAGAAATAAAAGAAAACAAAAAACAAATATTTACAAGTTTGAATTCAAGCAAGTAGGCTAAAATTTCAAACCAACTCAATACGCCAAATTGTTCCCTGACAGTGGCGCCATTTTTGATAACGCTCAGCTTACACGTCAATTTAGTGCAAGGCGGTCGTCGTCAATATATTTACCCAACTTTAAAGTCGGGGTCGAATCCACAGGAAATAATGTGAGTGGCGATTGAACTAGTTTGAAACTAAAACTACAAGTTAAATTCAAACAACTGACATGAAAAGATAAAATAGGGGTTTTGAGTTTAACAAGTAATTTTCGATTGCTTTGATCAGTGTTTGTAAATCAAGAGTTAATGAAATAACCAGAATTATGTTCACTAGGGCTTTTGGTACATGACAGATGCTAAAAGTGGTTCAAGATTCTCACGGTGGGTAGGATAACAAGCTATCTTTATCGATGTTATGCTTAAATGTCTCTCGACCTACTTAAGCATTTATTCCCTAATCCTCTCGGACTTAGGAAATTTCTATTTACTGCCCAGGTTAACCAACCTTGTTACAACATTGATTATTAAACGAAGTATTTTCGAGTCCCCGTTGATACTTTACTTCCTACTATATTTGATTTCTTTCTCAAGCAAATCAAAGCAGATGTGTCTACTGTTTGCAATCAACAGACGTTAATTAAAACTGCAGAATTATTAAAAAATCCTACCACCTTTTGAATCTTGAATACTTAGCACCTCATCAAGACCTAACCTTAGATCCCATAACTCAGGTTAATGGAGTTTATCCACTCATGATGTAACGAATGAAACACATAATTGAATTCATGATTTGAAAGATAAACTTACAGAGATGATTAATAACTAGTGAATCGCAGATTAGATCACAAAGGAAAAATCTCAAAATACTGATAATAATCTCTCAAAAATATTTGCTTTTTCAAGCCAAGAAATTAGAGAGAAAATATCAAAAGTATTGTCAAAACTCAATGTGCGGTTCTCCCTAGAAAACCCTAAAACAAAGCTTTAAATAGTTCGCCATAAATAAGGAAACAAAATCAAGGTTACAACTTTTTCTCGAAATAGACGACGACTATTAGTAAAGCCTTATCAAGATCTTGACGACTTATCAAGAATGTCGTTAGGTTTTCTTCAAATTTGCACTAGTCCTATCTTTGGTTGACGGCAACTTCTGACGGCTTATCAGAACTGTGAAGACTTATTAGAAATGTCGTCGATTCTACCATCTGGAACTCATTCCCCGTTTGAGGCTGACGATGGGCTTGATAGCCTATCACTGGGCTGATGACCTATCATGAATGTTGTCAGCTGCACTTGTCTTTTAATTACTTCAGATTTCAGCTTTTTTGCTTCCATCCTTGTTGGTTCTCTAGCATCTTAGCTTCTACTGCAAAATCAAAGATAAAACAATAAAAAACGACAAAAATTGCTTAAGACTTTGCAATTATTCTCAGTTAAAAGCCTCGAATGTGTTAGCATCAGCTTACACATCAGGATACAAAATTAGGAAAAGGGAAAATACATGATATCAGTCCCACACAGGGGAGCAAATCTAAAGTAAGCCTCCTTGGAAGTCCTTCGATCTTGAACTTCTTGAAACGTGTGAATATCCTTCCAATAAAGATTATTTGATTAAAAGAAACTATCTAAATAAAATTCTCAAACCCAAGGGACAATGATTCGTACAATTCGGCATGATATCCTTCAATTTAACATATAAAAGATGATCGTCTGTAATGACTCGTGGTCAAATAGACGTAAGACAGATTTTTGAATAGGCCCAATACCCCTCAGGTATTGGGTTGTCCTAGGATCATGCCTAAACAAGATTTTGATTTCACTCTATCCTAGGTATCTAGAGTGGGCCTAGATCGAGATCCCAAGTGGACAACTTGGGTCTGGAAATACAAACAGCCATTGAATGCTTAACGTGTCAATAAACCATTGTATTTCCAACACTTTGTTTGAAATTGAATAATAGGGGCTGGGACATCCAGAAACCCCAAATAATTAATATATTTCAAATGAGAGTATGCCATGAAATACAACAATTAAATAATTGCGTAAATTTAAACACATAATTACAAAAGTAACAATTAATACAAAAATTAACTAAACACATAAAATCCTTATGGTTAGAACCTAGATGATTCCCCAACCATTCTGTTACGGTCCATTTTTGAAAAGTCAAAAACATTCTATAACTTCGTGGGGGAAAAAAAAAGAGTCTTTATTTGATTTTATTTAAAAATAATAATTTAGAGCCACCACTTAATTTTAATGAAATTAAGAAAACCATTTAAGCAAGGCAAATTTTTAAATAAAACCTTTAATAAAAATAACCAAAGTCTAGTTAATGGCTCAAGTAAATTCGAAAGAAGATGTTACGCACTTTTGAAAATTCAAAAAGTGTGGTCACCGGTGGATTAAACTTATTGGGATAATTTTTAAAAAACTTTTATTAAGTTATGAAAATGTTGAACTTATTTTAGAAAAATCTTGAATTTATTTAATAATCTCATTTAAAAATGAATAAAATTTATTAAAACACTTCCATTCATTTTATTTCAAAGTTATGACATAAACTAAATGTCGAAGTACCAACATAATTTTAATTTTAACACTTTTATCCGAATTAATACTTTAGGTTAAAGAAATAACCCAACTGGTTAAACGTGGATTTTGAGTCGATAATAACTATGAAAGGATATAAGTAGATCCTCAAATTATTCGTCGAACTTAAATTTGTCTAAAATAGAGAAATTAAACATCAAAAATATTAAATAACCAACATAAATAAGTAATTTCAATATAATTTTCTCTCCAAGGATTCATTAAGATTAAATTAAAATTACAAAAACATAATCAAATTAAATATAAACAAATAAAGGAGAAAGGATGAGATTTGGGCGTTTTCTAGCCCATTTTAAAATCTGCCCAGGTTTGGGCCTGTAAAGTTGTGGACTTTAAGTCCATTTTCAGCCTTGTATATCAAATGTATATCAGAATCCTTCATGCTTGCGTTTCACTGTATACCAATGCGTATTCATTGTATATCGGCCTATAAAATTGATATAGCCTAATGTTGTATAGTACAGTATACTACTGTATACAACCCTGTTTCTGTCTTCGCTGCTGATTATAACCTGTATAATTCATGTATACCAGCCCCATTTGGACTTGAACTTGAGGCTGGGACTCGAAAGGAATGGGCCTCCATGGCCCACTTGGGAAGATACAAGAGAAGAGAGTCCAACGGGACTCATATCAATGTCACATGCCACAAAAGGGATAAAAATTAACACACGTTCTAATGTAAATTAACTGAATAAGCAAGAATCAAGCAAGAAATAGAAAAATACATTCATGCCCAAGGAAAAGAGGGCGACGATAAAAAACTATTAACTACCATGAATGTTCGTGAATTATAGTTTTGTCAAAATAATATGAGAATAACAGTAGTATGCAAATAGATGTTTAACATGTCAAAAGAGGAAAAGGGTGAGCTTTATCAATTATATTATTACATTTGTACATTGAAGTGAACCAAAACAAATTCAGAAAAGTAAACTAATCTTTTAACAAATACTTCCTAAAAGATATAAGATGGCATTTCAAATATATTTGCTTACATGTTTACGTATAGGAAACCAGCCATCTTTGCTTTAAGACTGAAAATATTAGACTGCAAAATAACAACTCCTCAAAATCTCTTTAAACAAAATCTAAAAACTGCTAAGCCAAACCAACAGGAAAACTGCAAACATATTTCAGATTGATGCAACAGAGATGAAACCAAAACCTTTAATCAAGAAGCAAATCGGAAAAAATGCATAAACTTGACAGTGAAATGAAGACTAAAAGTAAGAAAATTAATCCTAAGATCTTATGTCAAATCACAGTAAGCAACCAATTTGAAACAAAGCGTTAAATCAATAATTTGGAACAAAGCGTTAAATCAATACGACCATGAATATAAGATAAACCAAAAATTCAAACTTAACGACAATTAAAATCCAAACATTAATAATAGGAGAAACGCTAAGCTAAAATGATGACTGATAAAAGACAAACAGTTACCATCCTGCGTAAATCACAATCAAGGTTACGACTAAATCTTGGGCCTCAAAACAGCTTTAAGAAAATAAGAACTAGACTAAGAAACACGTTTATCAAAAATAATGAAAATCAATCGGCCAATTGCATTGCAATTGTGGCATCTTGATTTCAATCAAAGTAAAATTTAATAAATTGACCAAATAGAATCAAAATTTGAAACGAATTAACAACTAATTTAATCCTGAATTTCTCGATTAAATAAAATCAAACAAATATCTTTCGAATAAATTGTTTTTGACAACGAAATATATTTAAATCAAGACTTTGCCCATTTAAATCAATTGTCAAGATAGCCTTTGATTAAAATTTATTTTTTCGTAAAATAATTTTTTAAGTGACAAAATTATACAATCTCGTTAACACGAAGCTATATAATCACGACTTAAAATGATAAAATTACCTAGATAAATATTTTGCAAGGGTTTTTATTCCGGTAAAATAACTGTTGTAATTTTATTTAAAATAGAAGAAACTCATATTTAAATTTAGTTGTGGAGGGCAAAAATTATGTGTCAACAATGGGTACTTAGACTTCCTCTGCATTTATGGCTCCAAACCCAATCACGATAATTTTTTCTTAAGAATGTCGTCAGTCAATCTATCATAGGGAAAGACTCGTCTGATATCACCACTAATAAGATAAAAATAAAATAAAAGTCTAAGAATGAAACAAACAACTAATCCATGAAATGTAGGCACCATCGGGATTCCCAATTATTACAACCCAAAAATAAAAATCATCCAAATCAACATCAAAACATTCAAAAAATATCTTAATAATACTGACCAACGTAAAATAAATGAATATGGAGACGGACACCCCCGACTAAAAGCTTGGAGTGATCTCACTGCATAATCACGAAAGTGTAAAAAGCATAAAGAGTGCTCTCTGTAACCGCATCATGGACTGTCATCACCCTTGGTCTCCGCATCACCTCCAGCATCATCTGAATTTGACCATGCAGCTAGGACCTCATCATCACTCTCAACTCTAGGAGAAAAGAGTTTGTCCTTGGGTTTTAGGACCTTTCAAAGGCTCTTCACCCCTTTTCACATCTTTGTGGAGAATTTATCTCTCTTATTCTCCCTCTTCTTCATCTTCTCATGGGAATCCTGATCCCCTGTGTGACTATGCCAAAGATGAGTAGTCCCTCTCAAGCCTAGAAATAGTGGCTTTTTTTTCTGGTCCTCCATGTACTTCTTATAATCGTACTGAGGAACATAGGAGTGACGGGTGGTGGAAGGACCTCCCAGCCCCGTAGGCAGCCTAACCACTAGCTCCTTGATTGCTCTCATCTCAACCGAGATCTCCTCAAAAGGCCTTGCTGTGGATGGCCTGTAAGAGTCGGTGTCCTCATTTATCGATTTGCCTAAGTTGATCTTTCTCTTCTTGCTCTTACCAGGTGCGACTCTACCTCGAATCTTAAGAGGGTAAGTGGGGATATTTGGGTGCACCCAAGTATCTTCGGGGTACTCTTCAACCCCGGCTCTCCTACTAAGATCAGTAATCAAGGATGAGAATAAAAGTAAGGAGCCCCATTTGAGCTTGAAATATCACATGTTTAGTAGAATAAGGCGCCCAACATTCAGAGGAATGTTATCCAATATGCATGCAATCATTCAGGCTCTCACATCAGGGACATAGTTCATATTGGTGTAAGGAGAAACTCGGCTATAGATGATAGCCAATCAAATTTGAGCCTCAGCTATGAAGTCATGCAATAATATCCCCATCTTCATGGCAGCCTACAAAATCTCTCTACCAGGTCACAACTTTTCAACGAGCTAGCTCCCAAGTTCACAATCCTTATCCTTATATGGTTTCATGTTAGCATCTGGTAGCCCATATATGTCATTTATCTGCTTATCCCTAAAGTGAACTACCTTCCCTCAAATCCTCATAACTGGGTCTGAGATAAAAACTATGCTGAGATTTGTGTAAAACTTCCTCACCTAATGCTCATTTGCCCGACATGGATTTGAGACAAAGCACCTACACCCGATGGCCACAAAATGGTCATAAAATACAGGGAGCTTCTCCAGCACCCTGTCCAAGCAGATGCCTCTTCTCGAAAGTAATTTGGTTCTGGAAAAGTCGACATAGTACAGGTTTTGCTCTCAGCATCCATGAAATAATTATAGTTGTAGTCTCTCATATTTAGCTTTAGAAACCTAAGAACAACATAAAAGCATTAATTATCAACATTTACATATAAAAACTATGATATGTTATGAAATTAAGCTGATCGGGTGGTGTCTCAGCAATTTCTAGATAGAAATGGACTTGAAAGATTTTTTGTCATTAAAAATAGGCTCAGATGTAGCAATCGTATGCCACTAAGTTGCAATCGTACTAATGCGTTCGCGAATCACTAAGTTGTGATTGTGATCTTGTGACCGCAATTATGGTAACTGAGGCATGCTCGACCAATATTTTCAAAAAATTAAAACTTTTAATTTCAATGCCCATTTGTATTTCAAATCAAAAATTTATATTATGAACATGAAACCTAGTCCCTAGATGTTCGATCATGCCCTTAGAACATGGGAAAACTAGTAAGAACTTTATTTGGGCATTTAATCAAACACTTGGTGTGCACATTCTATTTCTATCATTTTTAACAATTTTGGGTACTCAAGACTTTCCCAAGTGTGTGCACACCAATATTAATAGTGAACCACACTAAATAAGCACATTTTAGATAAAGATTTAGTATGCAAATCATAATTCTAGGTCATTCCTAAGACATGAATTCTAAGGCCTACACATACGCATAAAAAGAGAATTTGAAGCACATACCGGATTGAGAGATGCAGCGGGGATGTTAATGCACTTTTGGATACCCAAAATACAATTAAAGTCAATTGTAATTTGAGAGAAAATTTGAAAGAAGTGTGTGTGTGTGTGGGGGGGGGAAATGGGTCAACTATTAATTTTTAAAATTGATTTAACCACAATTGCAGTCAAAGTTCTACAATTGTGGTTACGCGGCAATCGTGATAGCATGCGTACCGTGATCACAGTAGTTGAGGCTAATTTTTTTGGTCCTCTATTTTCCCCTATTCAGTCCACTACTCAAATGCACCACACTTCCCCTTTCTTAACCTCATTCAGAACACCTCATAGTACCACAATTTCATGAATTAATCACAAACAAAAATGAAACCAACTCTACTAACCAAAATTCAAAGGATACGCGCCACTTTCGTGGCATTGGTGGGTTTTTTTCACCTAGCGCCTAATTTATCATTGTGGGACGATGTTCTTCAATTTTCAAGTTGGATCCTTGAGCGATCCTTCATCCACCCCCTTCTCCACCACATCAATGACGGACACCACTTGAAGTTCTGTTTGTTGGTTTTTAGTTTTCTAAACCCGAAAAGACACTTCATCATTTTGAACATGAAATTTCATTTCTCTTTGCTCCATATCAATAATTGCTCTCCCGATTACCAAAAAGGGTCTCCCATAGGTATTTGTCAATTAATTTCACAATCTAGGACCATAAAGTCTGCTGACAAAATAAAATGATAAACCTTGATCAAGACATCATACAAAACTCTAATCGGTTTCTTGATTGAGCGATCTGCCATCAAGAGTCTCATTGCTGTGGGAGTTGGAGTACCTAAGCCAAGTGTTCAGTAAATTTCATATGACATGAGATTGATATTTGCACCAAGGTCACACAAGGCTTTATCAAATTTATATGTCTCAATGGTGCAAGAGGTTATGAAGGTTCTCGAATCTTCTTTCTTTTCCACCATAGCACTAGTCATTATAGCACCACAACCATGGGTAACTTCAATGGTTTCAATATCCATAAGCCACTTTTTGGACATCAATATTTTCATTAGCTTAGCATATCCCAAAATTTGTTGAATGGCTTCTAGCAACGGGATATTGATTGAAAAATTGCTAAGCTTGGCGACGAACTTCTTGAATTTGACATTTTCCTCTTTTTTCTTGAGGCTTTAAGGAAAAGTAAGAGGGATTTTCATTTTGGACAATGGGTCACATTGAATTTCATCGCCCTCAACTACCTTAAGAATTCCCTCCTCATCAACCATCTCTTTATTTGTCATAGGTTTTTCATCATCCCCTTCTTGAGATTTTAGAGCCTTATCATAAGACTCACCCGCATGCTTTTTTGCTGTGTTCACTAGATTATCATGAGACTTTTCCTTGACCTCAACCACTTGTGCACCAATTTATTTATCACTCCAGATGACAATTACTAAGATGTGAGCATTATTTTTTAGACTTGTCACCGTATCACTAGGAAGGCCACCCTTGGGCCTAACATCGAACGCAGTTGAGATGTGACCAATTTGAGTCTACAACTGCTTGATTGAAAAGAAGTGTGATACAACCATTTGGTTGATTTGAGAAAAGTCTCCTTTTAATTCTCGGACCATCATGTCCGTCCCTTCAACTCTTATCAAGATTTTAGCAAGCACATCCTTGACCTTAAATTTTTTGGAATCCATGGGATTTGACTTCTTGCTTTTCACTCGATCATGGAGGGCACATATCTATCATACTCCATTTTCTTATCCCTTTAATCATGATATCTATCTCTATTATGCCATTCTTTCTCGATTATAATCAGACCAACCTTGGTTCCCACCTTACCTTTGATAGGCCAGGCGAGTACCTCCCGAGTTGTTTGCTAAATATCTAATTTCTTCATCGAGCTTTTTGGATTCTTCTTCCTCATATCCTTCGAATTCCACAATATTTACCATTTTTCGGGTGCATCCATCATATGCTTTGTAAGAAGTTCTACTTGTGTCATTATTTTTGCCATGTTTTTCTCTCTCTCTTCGTCTTTCTTTCTTTACTCATTATCCATATAGGAGATGGTAGGGGAACCTTTAGATACCTTGGTGTCCTAGGTGTGCCACCCCCTATTTTGCTTTATGATTTTCTCAAGCAAACTTGAAGCCACTCCATATGACAACATCACAAGTGTTCCACCGGCCGCATTGTCTACCACGATCTTGTTGAGTTGGTCCAACGTCCTATAGAATATTTATAGGAGAATATTATCTGGTACCTCAGGGTTAGGATATTTCACAAGTTTTTCATCAAACCTCTCCCAAAATTTATATAGAGGCTCCCCATTGAGTTGACAAAAATTAATTATTCTATCCCGTATTTGCAACATCTTTGATGGTGGGAAGTAACAATCTAGGAAAACATCGATAAGATCGACCCACGATGTGATTGAATGGGTAAAAAGATACCTTAACCACAACACTGCCTTACCCATTAGAGAGAATGGGAAGAGGTGCAACCATATGGATTCTTGTGAGATGTGAACGAGATCGAACGAGGCACATACTTCCACAAAATTTTTCAAGTGTAAGTTTGGGTCTTCATGAGCTTGACCCCCAAAGAGTACCTTAATTTGAAGCATGTATAACATTGTACTTGTGATGTGGCAGACCCTATTCCCCATATTCGGTGGGATGCGAATGATACTAAAATGCCCTGCATTGTGGAGATGGTCTTCATCATCAAGGGGCCTATCAAAGGTCTCGGTATTAGTTCCATGATCACTCATTTTGTCGTGGACACTATTGAAATCATCTATAAAGAAACAAAAACAACAATAAAAATAAATAACACACACTATGGGTAACCCAAAGTTACTATCAATACTACATAAGTGAAAACTAAGTTTAATTCCCCGACAAAGGCGCCATTTTTATCACGCTCACCTATACCATTATTTTGATGTAGGACGATCGTTGTCAAAAATAATAACCCAACTTGAGTTGGGGTAAAATCCACAAGGAATGTAACTAGTATTCGATTCCTATGTGTGTTGAAAGCTACTAAATATTTACCCGTAATATAAACATAAAGTAAAACATAAACTAAAATTGGAGGGGCATGGTTTGAAAGGTTGTTGAACAAAAACTACTTGAACTACCAATTTAGAGCAACAATTATAGATAAGATTCCAATAGGAGAATAGTATTGGAATTATTTCTTCCTAAGGATAAGTAGTGCATGGGTACATGAGAATCAAATGCAAGGACTGGTATGAAATGGAGCCAATCCATGCTTGTAGTGCTTGAACTCCCTTGGATATCATTTTTCCCGTTCAAAGGTATGAAATCAACTGACCCTTGAGCGTTGTAGTACTACTCCTCCATTCAAGGACTGGTTCATTTGGAAACTGAAAATGAACAACTCTACTTCCACAGTCAACTGAGGCATAGCATGAATGAAGCCAATCCATGCCGAAAATAATGTTGAAATCTATTATCTCTAACTCTACAAAGTTTGCTGAAGTGGCTTTCTAAGATATCATAACCGAAAAGTTCTTGTATACCCGCTGGGATATGATAGGCTGACCCATAGGGGTAGAGACTAAGAAAGGTTCTGTTAAGATTTTTGGTCTGACCTTAAAGTTGACTACTATGTAAGGAGTTACAAAAGACAGAGAAGCTCCTGGATCTAATAAGGCATAAACATGTAAATGGAAGAATCATAATGTACCAGTGACTACATCAGGAGAACTTTTCTGATCTTGTCAGGACTGAAGTGTATAGAGTTTGTTTGGGCGCTGACCACTGGTGGCATTGAAAGTGGTACCCTACTAATTCGGGCGACTGGACTAAGCTGAGAGACGATTGTACTGACCTTGTGAACCTGAGTGAGGACAATATCTGATTCTATGGACTGGCTTGACACACCTGAAATATAAATCACTGCCAGCTCTGTAGACACCCTAATGGTTTCTGCCATATTTCTGGCAAAAAGGATTTGTTCGAGCACTGCTGACACTACCCTGAGACTTAGAGCCTGGTGCCCTACTTTGTTACCATTTCTAAACTTAGGTACTAGAGCACTGGCTGAGGACGAAGCTGGAACTGAAGATTTTAGATGAAACTGGGAATGGTTATCGCCCTCTTACTTAGGCTGAGTGAAATTGAAGCTACCTGTTTAGCTCTTTTTTTTCCTATCTCTCTCTCTCCTTATTCTTAGCCTCTTATTTCTATTGAGCATGGACCATTAGTCTGGATATGTCTATCTTCTTAATTAACATCGCAGTTCTGCACTCCTTAACCACACTCTCTGACACCCCAGACGTAAACTTGCTCATCCTGGACCTATTGTCTGCTACTACATGGGGAGAATACCTTTCTAACTGAGTAAAGTTGAGGAAATACACTTTCACACTCATGTTGCCTTGCCTGATATTGATGAACTCTAACACATGGGCTTTTTTCAACTCTAAGGGAAAGAATCTATCTAGAAAGGTAGTAACAAACTCTTCCCATTTTATGGGCCCTGCATCTGTGCCTCTGTCTACCTTTCACTGATTAAACTATGTATGAGATACATCTTGCAGCTGATAGGCAACTAACTTATCACTCTCACTGGAAGTCACTCCTATAATATCTGTGACTTTCTACACCTGATCGAGGAACTCCTGTAGATCCTTTTCAGACTTAGATCCTGAAAATAGGGGAGAATTTATTTGGGTGAAGTCTCGAATCCTGGCTGCAACAGTATTGGCCACTGGGTTGATATGAATTGCAGCTGGCTATTTATTTTGAGATGCTACCAAAAAGGCTAGAGTGATGAACGCAACTCTAAATTCTGCCTGGGAGACATGCTCGTTCAGGGGATCTGCCTGAACGGGTAGAGGTGCTGGCTGGTTTCTAGTTCTTCTTTTGTTGGTTTTTTTGGGAGGCATATTCTGTAAAAGGAAGGAAAAAATGAATTAGACTGAGATTTTAACTTGATCTCATGCTCACTCGCACGGCATGAATACAGAAAGAAGGGAAACTTTTCTAAAATACCTCATAGTCTCTTGTCCATAAGTGTGGCGCACTACACACCCATGCACAAGACCCTACTTGACGCGGATTTTATACTCTCTAGGACTATTTAGAACCTTAGGCTCTAATACCAAGTTTTTAACACCCCGATTCTGCACCCTGGATGCCACACGGTGCTTACGACCCTAAGAGACCACAAGCCAACCCTTGACTGGTACCTGCTGTGAATATTAAATAATAATACTGAAATAATGCGGAAGTTAGGCTGAAATGTCATAAGGTTCATAATCTAAATACCGATAAATATAACAACTGAAAATAACATCTGAATACTGTTTAAACTAGTCTAGTCTGAAAAACCTCTAACTGAACTGTCTGAATGTGGAGTTGATGGGACAAGATCCCAACTAACTCTGACTAATAAAATACTAAATCTACTATAATACTGAAGTAAGAGAATATCCTCGATAGATAATGACTCACTACTAAATCTATTGCTGCTAACTAAATCTGGTTAAGCACGGTCAGGAACCTGAGCGTCCGAACCTATGATATGATACATCATAGCATAAGAAAATAGTATGCGATCAGTACATGAAATGTACAGATGATGTAAGGCTGAATACATGGGTTCATATACATGAGCAATAACTGACTGAGTGATATGAATATAACTGAATGAGAGTACATGGATAACTGAAGCTACTGTAAGTACTGATTATGCAATACTGTGCATATACATATATATATCGTGTCTGAAACTTATACTGAAACTGAGTACTGCATAAATGATATCTGAGATTTCTGAAAACTGAATTAATGATAACTTGGTGACTATTTCTGACAGTCCTAATTCTATAGAACTAAACTAAGTTCTATGCTGAGACTGAAACTGAAACTGAAACTGTGGGAGGTATCATCTAACCGACATACCCCTCGCTGAAGTAATTGGGGTCCAACCTGTAACCCTAGTTAAAAGGGTATCAATACCGTGCCACGGGTACAGACAGGCTAAAGAGTTACCCTCATCTGGTAGGTGCCCTAATGAGAATGGTATTACCCTCAACTGGCAGGTAAAACACCTTACCAACCCTCAACCAGCAGGTTGATATCTCAACCTACGCTGGCTACGTAGTTTTAGAACGAAAGGACTTCTACTAAGGATCATACCCTCTACTGACAGGTGAACCCCCATCCCTGGGTTCGCTCGGTGCTAAATCTTACTCCTAATTAAATAGCGCTGATCATTAAACTGAACTAAACTGGATTGAGTTTCACTGAGTTCTGTACCTGACTGAGTACTACTATTTATAACATTACTGAGACTATCTTGTAGCTACTGTGATCTAGGTAAACAACTAGATTTTTCAGGTATTGAGTACCTCTAGGACTCGATAGCATTGATAGTAAAGCATGGGATAATTATGAAAGCATAACATTAGTTTAGTCTTCACAATGCATTCATTTAGACATTTTGTCAAATACTTGAGAGGCATGATCTTGTACATGAATGGGACCATATGATAACATGTTATGATTTCACTAGTCAACTTACTTAGGAATTATACCAAACACTTGGGGAGCATAATTAACGCACATGATAATGGTCAACACTTAAGCATCATAAATACAACATCCAGTTGCAATTCAAGGGTTTAAAATAAAGATCACAGAATCCAACCCACACTGTGTAAATTTCATGAAATCTTGTTATTAGTCATGGATTAAAACCCAAACAACATCATAATCATGAATACAATCTAATTCAAGCATGGAAATCATAAATCTATAAAATTGTATTTTTAAATAGGGTTCTTGGACTCCATTGGTGAAAGGAATTCATAAATGAACACCTAACATACCTGGGAAGGTGAGTTCTTGAAGTTTCTTGGAGGAATTCTTGAGGATTGCTCTTAATTATTTAAGGCTAGGGTTTTGTTAATTGAGAGATAATAATTTAATTTTGAGAGAAATTGAGTAAATAATGCTAAATTATGTTATTAGGGTACTAATCTCGTATTTAGGATGGATTAGGGTCATGGAAAATGACCCAATTGCCCCTGAAAGGATATAATTTTTTGTCACTGAAAGTCCCGATTTTGGCCTCCACCGCAACGCAGTAGCATCACGATGAGCCACTGGAAGTCGGTTGAAACTGTTCAAAAATAGACGACTGTGAAATTGACTTTTGGCACGACTCGCCGTAATCGCGGAGCCTAACTGGAAAGTGACAATTCTAAAAATAAGCAATTACGCGACGCGGGAAAATCGCGGTACCCTACTGGAAAATTCCAATTGGTAACTGACACTTTACCGTGATGCACTGGAATCGCGGTGCCTCACTGAAAACTGACAAATGCCATTTCGACTCTCACCGCGATACGGTGCTTCTCACTTTGGCATTCTGTTTTACTAAAAGGGCCATAACTTCTCGCCCAATATCGAATTTGGCAAAATTTATATCGTTGGAAAATTGACTGAATTTCCTACGCTTTGGTAAGTCATAAACTGATAAATTCTAAGTGTATTAAAAATTTTATATAGAAATACTCGCATATTGAGAGCTAAACGGAGCTAGGGAATTACGGGGTATTACAGTCTCTCGACTACCCACAGATACTACACAACCCCTATAAACTCTTTTAGCCACCACAGAGTCACCACCGAGGTAGAAATAGAAAAAGGATCTGAAATACACTCGGAACTGAAACCAAAATGCACACCACAAATGGAGTCACATAAGAGAGAGTGGACCCCAAATCAAGTAAATAGTACACATCACAGGAAAAGAGTTTCAATATATTGGTAATGACATCAAGTGATACCTCAAACTCCCAACGAGTAGTGAGAGCATAGAGTCAGTTTCGACCAGTGCCAGAGCCAGATGGTGCACCCTTTGACGCCAGAGCTAAAGAAGAGGCAACAAGAACCTTATTTGCCCCAGAAACAACGTTACCAAGAAGATAGTTACTAATCGTGTTCCCTAGCTGACCAAAGTTGAAGCACTTGTCCTTTCTTTCATCACAGTAACCCCGATGCAATCGACCACAAATCTACAGGGCGGATAGGATGGAGTTGATTGGGATCCACTAACCTGGAATTGAGCACCCTATGCCCTAAAAATATCACCAATCTGAAAACTTCTGCCACCAAACGGTTTAGGGTAGGGAGCACTATCCGTCGAGTGAAACCCAAAATTTCCCAACCTCTTCTTGGTCCACTTTTCACCATCCCTACCAGTCTATTGTTGGCCACCACCCTGCTCTAAGAATCTAAACTTCTTGCTCTGCCTCTCCTCTATTTTAGCTTGCTTTTTCTTCTCTTCCTTAACATGCTGTATGTACACAACCAAAAAGTGAACTTCTTCATTTTAGCTCTCATTCTAGAAGCTAACTCCGGAGTATACCGAGATAGCTGGTGAAACTTCAAGGCACACTTCTTGACTGACATCTTGCCTTGTATCAGGATAACAAACTCTTCTTCATTTGCCTCCCTAAACTCCTAAGGAAAGAAACGGTCCAAAAAAATACTAGATAAATCATCCCACAGGTCTAACTCAACATCGTCACCCCTTAACTGTTCCCATTCCTCATACCACTGATAAGCCATATTTATCAATTGGTAGGAAGAAAAATCTACACCCTCCACATTCATAGCATACATAATGCGGAAGATACTTTCCATCTCGGCAACAAAACCTTGAGGATCCTCCTCAACCTTAACACCAGTGAACACAAGAGGGTTCAACCTCATAAACTGGATAACCCTTTGTAGCCTCAGAAGATAAAGTAACAGAAGCACCATGCTCAGACTGAAAAGATACCAACTGCGCCAACATATGAATAAATTGATGAAACTTAACATTTATCACATCATCCTGAGGAGCTCGAGAAAAAATAGATGGAACCGGTGGAACTCTAAGAGGGCAATCAGGAATTGAACCCCTAGACCGAGTCTGAACCTTATAATTAGGATGGGTCCCATCAACACTATCCTTGGTTGGGATAAAGGAGTTTCCGTAAACTTTAGATCATCTGGGAGGCATAATCTGAAAAACGAATAAATGGGTATTAGAGAAGATTTCAGGACCTTTGACTCTAAAGCTTGAAAATAGAACACAAGAAAGAGAAATATTCCTAAATGACTTGTAGACTCCCCCTTGTGAGTGTGGCGCGCTACACACTCTTAAAAGAGACTCTTTATGACACGGCTTTCTCGAACTCCCAATTAACCATGAACCTAGGGATCTGATACCAATCTGACACGAACCGAACCAGAGCCTAGTCTTGTTGGGTATCTCAAGTCTAACTAGGACCGGAGAACACCCTTAATACCTCACCGTTAACCACCCTACATCTCATGTCGAATGAATTTTAAACATATAAAAGAGAAAATAATAATAATTTAAAGACATGATAGTAAGCTTAAACCAAAGTCGAAAACCACAAATAATTAACCAACCATTTCCAATCCCAATGCTAATACCAATACAATTGCTAACACTAATACCGATATCACCCATGCCAATAGTAGTCTGAAAAGCCTCTAACTAGAATCAAAGAACATCCAGTCGGGACATGCCCCCGACCATAGCCAAAACCATAACCAAAGAAATAAAAATAATGAAAAGAAGTCCATAGCATGAAATGGAGTCTTCTGGAGTATAAAACCTTACCACTTCAATCTAACTCAAATTTATCCCCGAATCCAAGTTACTGAGTAGGAGGAATGGTAGTATGACCGATTCCTGCATCGCGTAGGAATACAGTGCTCGAAGACAATTATTAGAGTGAACACTAGCATGTAACTTAGGGATAAAGATAAGATAATGTCATCATTTCAAAAAAATCAATTAACCATATGTAAACACATATATATACATAAATATTGTGCTAAGGTAGGGAATAAGATTTAGCATGCATTTAAATCCTTAACCTAGTTTGTGTAGTTTGGCCATTCTAAAACCACCCATGGACTATATGGGTTCAACTCCCCCTATTGAATGAGCCCCAATGCATGTTAGACCGTATGGCTGGAGAAAAAACCTGAGATAACTAGTATATCTCCAAATATATAAAGTGTGACATCATGCACATGGTCACCAAGACCACCTTCACATCGGCAAATGTGAAAGCCTCAACCTTGATTTCAAAATAATATTCAATAATATGCATACCAATCCCTCAACCTTGATTTAAAAACTACCATTAATGATTCATGAACAATGCTTTAAACATGTTCTTTTAGTAAATTAAAAATGAGGAAAGAGTCACATGCCTTAGACACCAAGAAATATGGAGAGAAACTACTCTTTAAAGCCTTAATTAATTATCTTGAGGAAACTATAGTCTTTGCTTGAACTAAGAGTATGAGAGAGATTTTAAGAGTGTTTGATTGAGAATAATATGTTAATGAAGTCCCAAAAGCTTTTTTAAGTCGTGGTGTCAAAGAAAGTTAGAAGTGGAAAATATCCAGAATGCCCTCAACTTAAAACTGTAAAATGACCGCAGGTGGTAACTAGTTGACCCATGACTCATGACCACAACATATAACTCATACCATTGAGTCGTCACCAAGACAATGAATTGGACACCCATATACTGTCTATCATATGACTCCATGACCCCACACGTGACCAGATTATACGACTCATATGGCCTAGTCGTACCTAAGACAGAACCTAATGGATTGGACACTGGACAACTTATGACTCAACCCTACCATTCGTAACCTATCCTCATGGCTCTTAGTGAGCCACTTATACTCAGATACAAATCAAGTTACTAAGTTTCTTATTTGGTTAAGGATCACCCTAACAAACCGTCACCACCCCTAAGGACTCATACCACCAAATCATTACCATGACATAATCCCTACCACTATCCACTAGATACCTAATGATTTGGGTCACCCGACCCATACGCACACCATATGACTCGTATTATTAAGTCGTCAGTAGGACAGTAAGCTCAAAGCTCAGAAAATTTCCAAGGGCCAAAACCCAGGGTGTTTCAGAAACACTCCCTAAGTATCTTTATTTTTTATGACTCTGATGATGAACTTCAATAACTTCAATCTTAACAACTGAAATTTATCTCTAAGTTGTCATTTAATGTTCACATGATCTATATTGTTCATGCTATCCACTAATATTTTGGTCGGTTTCTTTAAAATTTTGAGAATATTTTTCATGCTATCCACTAATATTTTGGTCGGTTTCTTTAAAATTTTGAGATTTCTTGATTTTGGAAAGTAAATGCATAGTAGACTATGTAAAGATCTCATTTTTCAAACTATTCTGTAGTGTTTTTTCAGTAAGAAACAGAATATTTCTAAAGCTTTCAACATAGAAACTTTTCTATTTTGATTAAAGTTTTGTGGTATTTTAGGCCATTTTATTAATTGAAAAAATAATAATCAAAATAAATAAAGAAAAGAGGTCTTGCCACCAGGCCTAAAAATTATTAACAATAAAGTTATCTGAACTAGTGAAAGGGCCTAGCCCACTTTCCTTATTTGACCTAAATATATATATGTCTCCACCTGAGTTCTCCACTTTCACTTTATTCTTTTCCTTTCCCAACACTATGCTTCCTAGCTGTTGTTGTTGGAACCCTAAGCTCCACCGCCTTCTTCTTTGAGTTATTTGCTAGCCACCTGATGAGTATTTGCCATTTCTCTTCACACAATATAGAGTCTCACTTGACCAAGGTAACAATTTTTTTTCCTCTTTTTCTATGCGTTATTCCTCGTCACTTCCATTTCACTGTTTCCCAATAATTCTTCAAGAGGAGGATGCTGTTTGATGAAAGAAGGTAGTCATGTGGAGTTCACAGTTCTCCCTAAGGTTGTTTTCCTTTCCTACTTCCTTCTGCATTTCTCTCTTTTTCAGTGCTGACCTCTTTTCTTGTTTTCTAAATTTGTGTCGAAGTAGTTTCTTTCCAAATCGGGGCATGTAGTCGACCTCCAAAACTGAAAACCATATTTGATGTCGCTCTTTTTTGTTTCTGGTGATGATTTTAGTGTGCTAATGATTAGCCTATCTAATTTAGAAACTTTCTTTATCCTTATCTTAGGAACAAAAATGATGTAAATATTTTAGCTGCTTAGAATCACGCTCTTCTCTGCTTTATCTGTCATGTTTGTTGTTGTTGTATGAATGAATTAATCCTTCTAGTTCTAATTCTGATGATTGGAATCTGTGTTTAAAATCTTTTTGCCTTCCACTGGTAGTTGCTGAAAATTGCTAAATATCTGTATGTTGGTGTTGTCAGTAGCTAGGTTAGCTATGTCGTTAGCCATTTTGTTTCCTTCACTGAATGTACATTGTATTTGTGCATCCAGACTTTGCAGTGCAGCTTAATATCCTCCACCCCTTCAGCTATTTCCCATGTATTTTCCATTCATTATTAACCACATTGACCATAAGCAATGAATCTAATTTTAGGATCACTCTATATAAATTATTCTCCACACAGAACTTACATGCTTCCTAATTTCTCTCATTTTAGCAGCTTCAACATTGGTAGTGATACGTATGTTTTGAGGTTGGGAATGAACTAAATCGCCTTTATGATCTCTAAAATAAAATTCATTTGATACTATACCTGGATTTTCTTTTAAAGCACCATAAGTGTTACACTTCACCACTTATTTTTTAGGCAATTCCCACCTAACTTTATAATGATACAATTTCGATTTGTATGTGCTCATATTGCTGATAATGTCATTCCACTCTTTTTCTGGATTTTTAATCTATAGAAACCTCATCTTTATCCCCTTCAGTATATTATGCTGCACCTGTGCTATCATGTCATATAGGCTTAAATCTCCTCCATGCTTCTTTTTATTCCTTCTCTTTTACAGTACTCATAAGATCAGTATTGGTATCATCCTATATATCATTTGTAACTTGTTTGCAACTTGGATATACCACCATGTCATCATGATATGGGATAAAATCTGTCCCTACACCTTAATACCTGCAAAATTAGAAAAATAATTCCATAGCTGTAAAGCTATGTGAGCTGTTAGGAAAAGATGTTTTATAATGTTTGTATAAAATTGTTCACAAGACCAATATTTTGAGACTGTTGATTCTTATTCTCTGTGGATTATCATCAGTGGCACCATATGTTATGCACCACTTCTTCTCTTATTTGTATCATCTTCCTTCATATATGTGAGACTCATGATCCTTGGGCAATTATAGGGTTCTTTCTTTTTGCAATATTTGTTCCACATGAAATAACTCCATAAAGATTCAGATGAATTTCTAAAGTTCCAATATAGTTTAGCTATAAAGCATCAACTACAATATGAAGTGATCTAAAACCCACTCTGCCATCCTCCTTAGGTAGACACAAAGCATCCCATGCTACCCAATCTTTTCCTTTGAGACCACCAGTTTTTCCCCATAAGAATTTTGCCATAATTTTGTGGATCTAATTAATCACCTCTTTGGGTGGATCATGGCAGATATCAAATATATAGGCATTAATTGGAGAACATTATTTATCAATACATATCTACCTCCATATGTTAGAAATCTACTATGCCAAGACATCACCCTTCTGCTAATCTTCTTAATCAGCTCTTTAAAATGACTTATCTTCTTTCTACTATAGAATATAGGACAACCCAGGTATGTAAAAGGGAAGCTCCCTATATCAATACCTGTAATCTTTCTAATTCTATTTTTAATGGAGAAAGACACGTTATCATGTAGGTATAGAAATTTTTTATTCAAATTAATCAGTTGCCCATAAGTTTTCTCATACTTATTAATACATTCATCATATCTTGATGGAAATCTTCTGCCCTGAGCAAAAAAAAATGGTATCCTCGATATATGAGAGATGATTAATGTTTTCACTCCACTTTAGTAGATCAAAACCTGTAAAAATATTGTAATTATTCAATTTATTTAAGCTTTTAGATAGAACATCAGCAACAATTAAAAAAAGAGTTGGTGATAATGAGTCTCCTTTCTTTAGGCCTCTAGATGAGGAGAAAAAACCAAAAGATCTTTCATTCATTAACACTGAGTATCAATTATTACTGATCAACCTCCATACCATATCTATCGGTCTTTTTGAAAATTCAAACCTTCTCATCACCTTAGTCAAGAAAATCCAGGATACTCTGTCATATGTCTTGGTCATATCCAGTTTAACCACTATGTTGTGCAGTTTATTTCTTTTATTTATGTCCCGAATGATCTCTTGGGAAAATAATACATTTTTAGTAATACTTCTTCCCTTCACAAAGCCAGTTTGATTCCTTAAGATGATTGTTGGTATTATTCCTTCTATCCTGTTATATACGACCTTTGATATAATTTTATTTGAGAAAGTGCTAAGATTGATGGGTCTTAAATCTGAAAACTTTGTCACCTTTTTTTTAGGAACGAGAACAAGATTAGTATGTGTAATATATCTAGGCGGCTCATATCGACAAAAGAATGCTATCGCCATTTTCACTACATGTTCTTCAATGATCTCCCAACAAGTTTGAAAGAAACCTCCTGAAAAACCATTCGGGTCACATGCACTTTATAGTTCAAAGAGAATACTGCTTCCTTTACTTCTTTTAAAGTAGGGGTTCAATCTATTTTCTTTCCTTGTTCCTCAGTAATAATTTTTGGGATACAATCCAGCATGGATAAATCTTCATTGAAAGTACTTTCTTTAAACTGATGCTCAAAAACTTCAACAATCTCCTCCCCCATATTGTTAGTATCCTACAGAATCATGCCTTGATCATTTTCAATTTCAGTTAAGGCCAATATTTTTTCCCTCTAACATAAGAATAAAAAAAATTGTATTTCTGTCACCATCTTTGAACCATTTTATCTCAGCTTTCTGCTTCTAGTATCCCTCTTCAATCTGATAAGTATATTCTCAAATCCTCCTCATCCTTCATAAGTCTTCCTTTTTTTGCTTTATGCTATTTATTTTCAATTGAATTTCTTTTATCCTAATTATATTCTTTAGGGTATCCACCTTTTAAAAGATATTGCCATAGGTCTCCTTACTCCAATTTGCATTGATCCTTTTCAAAATTTTCATATTTTCTTGAACAAAATAAAAATGATTACCTTGAATTTGCTTACACCAGTTTTCTTTCACAATTTGCTAGAACTTGACATTCTTTGTCCATAAATTAAGAAATTTGAATGATCTGTTAGTTCTTTCCTGTCTAGAGTTACAAAAAACTTATAGTGGGGCATGGTCAGATCCATCTCTAATAAGATGTTGTACCTCAATTGCAGGAAAATTTTTCAAAAATTCTTGATTAACCAACACTCTATCAAGTCTTTTAAATATGCTCTCCTCTTCTATTCTCCCATTACACCATGTACAGTTGCCACCTCAGAATTTTAGGTCTAACAAAGCACGTGAGCTTATACAATGTGCAAAATTAGCAGTCTCATGATGAGTCACTAACAGACCTTCTAATTTTTTTCGTCCAGTATAATATTAAAATTACCACCAATCATCCACTGTTTATATATCTGCAAATTGTTCTACTCAATATCCTCCCACAGTTCAAATCTTTTTATAACGTCACATATTACATACACCGCAATGATAAAGATTTCTTTTACAATTGCGTGATGTCTAAATTTGATAGTGAGTTGCTAATGCCTATCACTAATAACTTCTCCATTCCATTCAGTATTTCAGGAAATCTATATTTTTGCAGAACTATTACAAAAGTATTCTCTATTTTCAGTTTTCTTCTGTAATTTTCTAATTCATGAGGCCCTTGAAAAGATTTCAGAAAGGTTATATAAGCATATTTGTATCTTTTAATTAACCTCTCGAAGGAGTTTTGAGAATTAACAAACCTAATATTTCAAAAAAGAAGTTTGTCAATCATTGTTTTAACCATAGATGGTTTGGCAGAGCTACTTTTTGTACTTTTTGTTGTGGTTTATTTGGTTGTCTTTCTGCCATTTCTCATTACTTTGGTATGACTGGGTGATAAATCACTTTTGACGCTTACACCTTTAATGTTTTCTTAGATATCTTCTTTTTCATCATCATCTTTTGCACGTCTCATGCAGTCTGACATATGACCCTTTTAAATTTGATCTGACTTCAATTCTATGTCCACATCTTCTTTTGCTTCATCTTTGTCAGTTGGTTACCCCTCTCCTTCTAAAAGAATCTTATCTCCAGGATCTGGTGTTTTTTCAGTCTCTCTCCCTCCACAAGCATCACTTGTTTCAACATCATCCCCTTTATGACTAATTTCTCTTTTATGATGATCCATTTCTCTGTGTGTCTTCATGTATCTGTGGCTATCTTCACTAATATGTATATGGATCTCTTTTTCCTTGCTTTGCTTCTCTATGACCATATCTCTTTCCTTATTGATCTCCTCTTTTGTGTCAGCATTTTATTTTCCTTCTTCTGCATGTGTGTCCTGGGTATTATTGTGTTATTGTTCCTTTGTGTAATCAATCTCTTTTTTGGTTTACCTAATACTTCCTCCTCCACTTTTTTGCTGATTTCTTTTTATTTTGATCATCATCTCTATTTGCTGTAGTAACAATGTTGTGTGTTTGATTCTCCTGTTTCTCTTTCTCATCCTCATTATTAAGCACATTAAACTTATTTCTTGTTAGTACATCCTCACCATTAGCCTGTTGCTCTCGTCGGATCCATCTTTGAATCATGTCTCCCCTATTTTTTGCTCTGCCTCATAGCCTCATTTCTAGTTCTTTGTTCCTAAAACTCATTGTCATTCGCTTCATTTTTTGTCTCCATGCTCCTCCTTTTTCTCTTCCTTATGATAATTCTCCCCAACTTTCTCATCTTCTTATTCATCATAGATTTTCTCTGTTGGATATAACTTCAGATGCAACACAAAACACTTCTTATTGTGTCCTTGTAGTTTACAATTTTTCCAGTATTTAGGGAGATAATCATACTTAATTTTGCCACTATCTCCCCTGATTTCTTTTTTATTCCCATATTCACGCTCTTTGGTAGGTCATTTAAAAGATCAACCTCAATTTAACTCGTGCACAACTCAACCTAATCTTATTTTGTAGTGCTATATCTACCTGTAAAGGTTTGCCCACTGCCGCTGCTAAAGAAAACATAGTCTCTTTTCCAAAAAAGTTTGGTGACGATGTTGGTAAGGATATCCATGCTATGGCAATTGACGTCTCCTCTTCTGGGTGAAATAGCGGATCTCACTTCAGTGTTCTCATAAGTTAAGTGTAATTTCTATGTGCAATATAGAAAATCGGCTTTGATAAGAGGCTTACATAATCCTCAATACGTGAGGCTCTTATAAGAACATATTGATTGTATAATAACTCTATGTGAGTATCCCCTTTCAATTCACATAGCTTCGGAATGATCTTGCAAAATTGTTGGATGTTCGGCCACCCATAAGAGAATTTTCCTACTACTACATATTTCAAATCCTCGTGATTATCATTTGTGTTACTTTATCTTCTTCTCATACAACTCTTGGCTCTTCATGCAGGTACGTAATCGGCTTCGTGGGTAAAGAAGTTCATGTGGATTGTGTGGGTCGTAGCGTGGCTAAAAAATTTAGACCCCCATCATTATTTATGGAGGGAGTTTTTCCGACATGTTGACCAGCCTCTAGAGTGGGCTGCCCGATGGCTATCATGGCCATTCAGGCGATAAAAGTACAGTAGTATTAGGGTTTTAAAGGTTTAGGGATGAGAGCATTTTTTCTATTTGCAGGGTAAAAGGTTGAATTCAACAAAGAAAATTGTATTACCATCTAGTAAGTGTTCTTCATTTGTTAAAAGCGTTCCTTTATTTTTCATAAGAATGGTCATATTTTGGTTACTAGCATACAAACTAGTGTGAAGTGTAAACACATTGTATTATAGTCTTGTTGGTTCTGGTTCACCTGATATGCGTACCATGGTTTCCTCCAAAAAGTTGTTGAAAATTAAGTTGCTCAGACTCTTCAAATATATTGTCGCACCCGTGTGGATCCTTCAAAAGTATACTGTTTTTGGAGGATCCTACATGCACCTGTTGATGTTTTGAAGAGTCCAAGCAATATAGGATAGAATTGCTTATAAAAATAGTCCATTTATAGCTTTTATACACGAGTAGTGTGATAGTGGAGTTAGGAACTTTATACTTCATTTACAGATTCTAAACTATACTGAATATGTTGTTGTGTTTTGAGTCATATTTTAATGGAATAGCTCAAAGCAGAAAATAATTAAAAAGAGCATCAGATGACTTCTATCTAAGAGATCCAGCCTCACACTATTCACATTGCAAGTGTGGCATAGAGCAGTGTGTTCCATGGAGAAATTATGCAGCCTGATTGGGACATGTTCCACTACATTCATCCAGAAGCCGAGTATCACGGCTCAGCCAAGGCGTTTAGTGGTGAACCTGTATATGCTAGGTAATACGATAATGACATTATTATGCGGTGACTGAAGAAGAGCTGCTAGTTTTTGCAATGCTCTGAACGATCATGTAGTGATGCATACATGGCAAGTACAACTTTGATGTCCTAAAGAAGTTTGTTCTTCCAGATGGTACAATTCTTCGTGCTAGTTTTCCTGGTCGACCTACAAAGGATTCCCTTCTCACTGATCCTTCTCGTGATGGTGTTAGTTCTGTGTTTCGTTTTCGCCATTAATGCTATTTATTGATGTTCAACTTAGCTGGTAACTTCAATTTTTTTGGAGCTAGAAGGGGAAGTAAAGATATTGAAGGGAAATGGGAAGTGAACTATTGTGGTAATTTGATTGCAAATGGTAATACTTGTGTCTAACTAATATAATGAGGTTTCAGCTTTTTGAAGATATGGAACATAAACAAATACTTCATAGGCGGATCCAGGATTCAAACTCTCCGGGTGCCAAGTGAATCAGAGTTCAGAAGTCAATAAATAGAGGTGAAATCGTGATTTGGAAATTGAGAGAATAGCGGTAAGTTATTTTTAATTTGGATGAGAGAGATTAAATTATTTTTTAACAACTAAAGAAATTAAAAAGAAAAAGGTCAAAAATAATAATTAATTGTATAATTAAGTCAACTGTAATTAGCATAATATGTATGCAAAACATAAGTTACCCCTGCTATGTAGCAGCCTAGCAGGCGTTGCGCAGTGCTTTAAAAAATCTTTAGCTGCCAACTAAGGTCGAACCCGCGATCTCAGGGCCACTAAATAAATCTCTTACCACTTGCACTAGATATCACTTTGGTATAGTGGGTGACAGGTTTATTATTTGAATATATCAGTGTATATATACGTATATATTGTTTTAAGAAAATGTTTGCTGCGAACAAAGGTCGAACTATATTGCTTTAAGAAAATGTTTGCTGCCAACTAGGGGTGTACATAGGTCGGGATGGTTCGGTTTTTCATTAAAATATAATCAAACCAACAATGTCGGTTTTCTAAATCTATAAACCAAATCAAACCAATATACAATCGATTTTTTTCGGTTTTTTAATTTTTTTCTCTGTTTTTTTTACAATTATAATGTGATTGAAGAAAAAATTAAATGTTTTCACTAAAAAGATAAAAAAAAAAAACAATGGTCATAGAGTAGTTCAAATTAAAATTAAGTTGACAAATTACTAAAACGTTTAAACTACTATATCTCAAAGTAATATTATGTGGATGCTCAGTGGTTTAATTTGTAAGTCACTAGTCACAATAGTTTGTCTGAAAATTTTCTTCACATAAATTGTGAGTATGAAGAAGAATGAAGAATTGGAGACAACTTATTAAAAATTTAACTCCATAAAATAATTAACTATAACATAATTCCACAAGAAAAAAGAGAAAGAAGAGAAACAAACCTAAATCAAAACTTGACGAATGAGGAGAATGAGAAAAGTAAGATGAAAGTTATATGAAGAAATAATGAGAACTCTCTGAAAACTTAGAAAGTAAAATGTAAAGCGAAGCAATTGAAGAGTTATAGGTTTTTATAATAATATTGGGTTTTGTATTAATCTGTTACTAATAGATAAATATTAGGAAAAAGGACAGCAATAGCACCTAAAACTAAAATAATATCATAAAAATAACACTCAAAATTAAATACCCTATAAATAACCACAAACTAATTTCACTAGCTAACCTTCACTGTCATACGCTTAAACATAATCGAAAATGTCGTTAAAGTAACTTTCTCTTTCTTTCTTTCCTTTTCATTCACAATTTCCTTTCTATTCAAACTCCCAAACCTCCATTCTTTTACCTTTTTCGATACTTCAATTAATCTTTCTTGTTCCATAAATTTTGTATAAAATGTCCAAAAATCTGCATTCAATTAGCTTCCTATAATTTTTTTCCATTATAAATTTGTTCAAAATTGATACAAAATAATGGCTTCAACTTCAGTTTTAGTTTCAAAAATGATAAAATACAGAGGTCAGTGGATATCTGAAGTCGAATTTAAGTGTATCAATGTGGTATACAAGAGTATCAACAGAGTATAGGGATTGCATGTGTATGCAAAGAATTCCCTCTCCCTTTTTTAAAAAGTATATCAATATAGTATAAAATTATATCAATGTGACATAAAAATGTATTAAATGGGTATAAAGACTGCATATACATCCATAGGTTCCCCTTCTCTTTTTTTTTTTTAAAAGTGTATCAATGTGGTATAAAAGTGTATCAAACTAGTATAAAAGAGTATCAATTGGGCATAGAGACTGTATGTGCATGCAAAGGTTCCCCTTATCTCTTTTAAAAAAAGTGTATCAATCTAGTATAAAAGAGTATCTATTGGTATATTTTTTCTTTATCTTTACATTCATCAAAACATCTCCGACTCACCGTGATTGAGTCAGCCTCTAAGAAGATTGAATCAGCCTCTGAGAAGAACATGGACCAAGACATGACTTTTCTCTTACTTTGAGACCTCATTATTTTATTTTTCTTCTTCTTCAAGTTTAAAGAACTGACATTGCTTCAAGTACAAACCCATATGTGATGATTCTATAAAATAATCATCATTAATAACAAATTTGAGGTCAAAATTGACCGCTTTACCCATTAATTTTAACTTTACTTTATTTCCTATTTTTTGTTTCATGTCCATAGTTTTCAATGCTCCAATGCAAGAAACAACAAATCAATTTTTGATATTGATCATAAAACACAGTAGATTGATCGATGCATAATAGAGAAGAAAAAAAGAAGATTTGAGAAAGTATATTTAGAAAAGAAAAGTGATTTAAGAGTAACAACTATAAAGAACATTTAATTTCCTTAATTGTGTAAGGAGAGTGGTTTTGGGCCAAGTGGATAAAAAAAGGAAATAAATTGGGCCGACCGGCTCCAATTGTCCATATTTTTATAGTATGGGCCATTTTTTTTTAAAATGGTCAGTGCATGTCCTTTTCCCTTAATATTATAACTAAAGGCCCAAGAATATATATCTATTTTCTGAATATAAAAAAGTTATAAAAGCAATTATAAAGTAGATTATAAGTAATATTTTTTTACGTATAAAAAAATAAAATTATATATGTATTATGTCAGTTCGGTTTAGGTTCGGTTTGATTTTATTTTTTCTAATACCAAACCAAATCAAGAATGATCAATTTTTTTTTTCAACACCAAACCAATCAAACCAAACCATAAGTCGGTTTTTTTCCTCGATTTGATTTGATTCATCGATTCGGTTTGACTTATCAGTTCGGTTTGTACACTCCTACTGCCAACAAACGTCGAACCCATGACCTTTAAGGCACTAAAAAGGTACTTTACCACTTGCACTGGATATCACTTTAGTATTGTGAGTGTCAGGTTTATTATTTGAATATATCAGTGTATATATACCTATATATAAAGAGAGTTTCCGTCGAAATTTGTGGGTGGCGTGCCACCTTCACCGGCCTTAATACATCCGCCCTACACTAGTATGCTTGGGGTATACAACTACCAAGGTGCAGCGCGGAGCACGATTGAGAAGAAGAACACGTTCCATAAAACTAACTCAGAGGTGACAACAAGCTATATCAGGGGCCATGATGTCCATTTCATATCCAAGGCTGCTTTGGAACCAACCTGGAGTGAACACTATGTTCTGTACTCTCATTGAAGGGTTGAGCTTGTAGTTCTCCCTTATAATTCAGCAATACCTGTTTCTTTTAAGATCCTTGAACATGAGACATACACTGTCATGCCTATTAAGGTTTTGGCACCTATCTTCAGCTTTGCATAATTGAGATGTACAATATCCGTGGGGCAATTGAGAGAAAAAATAATGAGGTGAAGGCAGGCACAAATTTGTCTAAATTTGAGGCTGGATATCAAGGTCAAGGAAATCTTGAGGCTGAAGATCGAATCGAGAACTTGAACACTGAAGTAGTTGCAGTAGTGTCGATGGAAGTAAAAGGGTGTGGTGATGTTGGATTGTATGCGTCCACCATGATACTAGGTACCGGGTTTTATCAGTTTCTTCAGCTACTTACAGAATAAGTTCTATATGAGTTCACTGCAATAATGATAACTGATCCTTTACCAGGTTCTATGATAAAGAACAGAAACTGAAGAACAAACATAGATAACTGAAAGCAGAGAAGACAAGATATTTACGTGAAAACCGTCTTACTCAAGGGAGAAAAAAAATCATGACCTACAACGTAAGATTTTACAACAACTTCACTAACTTTAAGTCAAAACATGATTACAGACTCCAATAATCCTAAGGATTAAACTCTTAATACCAACTCCTTGTAATAACTCTATTACAAGACAAATGTAGTAACTCTATCATACCACCATGTTGACTAACTCTACCGAACACTCCTAGGTAACTCTACCCAGACTTGTGCAGTAACTTTACTACAAATTTTAAATCAACTAACTCTAGTTGACACTCCTAGGTAACTCTACCCAAGAGAACCACCAAGAATGGTGAAAACAAACTTGACTAAAACAATAGATGATTCGATTAACGAACTCTAGTTAATGGGACTCAACCTAAAGACTTAAACAAGTGAAATATCTACTATCCTTTATAACATAGGAGTAGATTTATAATTTAAGAACGAAGGATACAAAACTCAAAAATACAACAAAGACTAAAGCAACAATTCGATCAGGTCCCTTTGTTGAAATGAGTAATATATATATATATATATATATAATATTATTGTGCCACCAACCACCTGCAAATGCTTCCAAAATAACTGTAGGACAAGACTTTCCAGCTGTACAGTTGACCACATACTTACACCCTTTATGGACCAGGCCCTTGCCTTACATGCAGTTTGTCATCATTAAGGGGTCGTTTGGTAGAGTGTATAAGAACAATGAAAAATATAGTGTATTAATAATGTTTGCATTAATAATACTTGTATTAGGTATGCTTGTATTAGTTATGCATGTATTATTTCTTATACATTCTTATACATTGTTTGGTTTGATGTATAAGAAATAATACATCTTACATAATTTCTATAAAAGAAATGTTTGTTTATAAAAATACCCTTCTTTGATTTTGTATACTTTTTTGCAACAAAATTCTTTTGTCATCTCAAACATAATTAGTATTGTTGAACTAGTATATAGAGGTTTCGCATTAATTGCAAGACCTTCGTCTTTGTGCATGAAATATTACGCCAACAGATTAACATAGTCAAAACAAAAATAAAATATAAGACGTAAAATTAAGAAATAGTCTCAATTTTTTTTAATCTTTTCAAAGACCCTCGAAACAAAGTAAAAATATGTTACAATTATTTAAATCTATTATTTATTGTTGTAGATTAAAATGGTGGAAAAAAATTGTGAAATATTTTAAAAAGATTCACTATTGCAAATTAAAATGGCGGGAAAAAGAATGGTGAAATATTTTGAGAGGAAAATTGAAGGGTATTAAGGTCAATTAATAAGTTAAAGCATGTATTAAAGCCTTTGCATTACTAATACATAGAAAATGGGTGGTATTAGTAATACACGTTTTAATATACAATAGAGTTTATAACTAATGCTTGCATCAGTTATACATAGACTTAAAATTGTACCAAACAAGGTATTCATAATACACATTAATTAATACATGCATTATTTTTGCCAATACACTCTACTAAACGACCCATAAGAGCATAAGTTCCATACACCAGATCGGTAGATCGATACTTCTATGTTCCATACCACCTAAAATACATATGTTGAACCAGGAGAAATCCATACCACCTAAAATACATATGTAGAGAGAGAGAAACTTGTATTTAATGAAGGTAATAAATTAAAGACCATCATAAAATAGAGACCAAAGTGTAAATGACCTTGTATGTGAGTTCTTTTAATGCACACATCTACACCTATCTCCTTGAGTTGCACATAGGATAATTATTTGAAGATTGACTATATAAAATTGTAAGTATTTTTTCTAAATAGTATACGATGTATTAGTTTATAAAACAACAGAAAATTCTTTTAGTATAGGAGCTGACTCTCACAACCATTAGTTTTCAATTTTATATGTTATACCACTAAAAAAAGAAGTTGGGTATTTAAGGTGTCCGAATATACATGGTTTAGTCGCATGAGATCTATATATCTCAAATACATACGCATGTAATCAAGGAGTTACAGATAAGTCACTTGTGCTCGAAGAAAACAGTTAAGAAGTCGGATATTATGTAATGAATTTTAAATAGTAAGAGAATAAGTTGACAATACTTAAACAAGAAAAAAAAAGGGGCAGTTCGGCGCACTAAAGCTATCGCTATGCGCGGTGTCCACTGAAGGGCCCACTACAAGAGTGTATTGTACGCAGCCTTACCTTGCATTTCTACCATAACGTGAAGTTACATTTTTCAACTTTTACAAAATTTTGAATTTGTTCTAAAAGATCTTAAAATTTGTGATATTCCTTAGAAGTTGACCAGAACCATTGCCAACTACAAACAAGAACTTTCGTCGTCTTTGTCAATAAAAAATATTTCGATCACAATCAAGAATTCGATAACTAGCGGTAAAAACTGATTCTTTTGCAATAGTGGAATAGTAATAGCAAGCACATTTTTGTCACTCTTAGAGACAATTATAAGTATATTTTTTTAAAGGGAAAAGGGTTGAATCTATTCATCTATTTTGAAAAATTGGCTAAATATATACTTGTAATCATACTTTAGATCCAAATTTAGCCCCCTACTTTATAAAATTGGTTTAATATACCATTCGTCATACTTTGGGTTCAAATTTATTCTCGATATTATATTTTGGGTCAAATTTACCCTCGTTGTTAAGAAGCTTTTCACATGTACTTTTCTTTTAATAGAAAAGTTTCAGGAAATTACATGTCATAGATCCAAATATGGGTGACTTTGACGAATCAAGCAAGAAAGGCAGAAAGGGGGCCACTTTCACGAGTGAGAGTTCTTTTTTGGGGTTAGTCTGACTGTCCTCATTCTAGTTGGTAGGCATGCGAGTAAGAGGGTAGTAGGCGAAATTCTATGAATTGAATGGGACTTCAGCTTCGACAATCGTATCCTCCCTCCAGCAAATAAGGTTGAGTGGGCAAGGCAGAGAAGACAGGAAAAGACAAGCTCGAACTTCAGCATTTCCATTACCTGCTCTAGTAAAGGAAACATTTCCAGTGAATAAGAACTAGAATTGTTGAAGAAACTACTAACTCTAACTATCTAACTGCACTGATCGGGGTCGATCTCACTGACCCCTTGCTTCACCACACCCAAGCCGGAGGCTGAGGAGAGCAGAATAAGGTAAAGGTGGATACCGCTCATCAAGAGCTTGGTTAAGTGTCCAAGACCGTATGCCTTGCTGGTTGGATCTGAATCTGAACTCAATGATTGCAATTCAAGAAGAATAAGAAGAATTGCTTAAGTAAGGCAGTCGCTTCTTTTTTTCGGTATACCGCTCTGCTCGCAGAGCGAATGAACAGAAATCTTTCCGAATATCATGAATATCCTTCGCCCCTTATCTCTTTATCTTCCTATTTATAAGCCACAACTTACTTCGACGTTTTCAATTTCCCATAAAATCTCTGAAGTTTCAAAGGTAGCAAATGGTTCTATCTTTTTTTTTCAGGATGTATTCCAATAAGAGGAAAAAGATAAAAACTTTGGCTGAGATTTATTCCCGCACAACTCCCATGCATGAATCTCCTTCTCTTGGGGTAGCGGAAGAAGGGCTAAGCCCATTGTATAACTCGATAAGCTTCCCCCCTTGTCCCCCTCTCCCCCCAATACTTTGGGGATACCCTCTAATTCCATTATTTCGGCACCTCCCCATTCACCTTCTTCATCGGGAATGTCTTCCATAAATAAAATTCTCTCTCCTTACACCAAAAGAAAGGTATGTGAAGCACAAGGGAGAATAGAGGAGGAAGTCTCAAGCATTGTAAATGCAAATGGGATCACTTTGGATGAGGAAGCGCCTTTTGTTTTGGGACAATGGGTGCACGAAGAATCGTCAAATCTGAATTATTTAACGTCCATTTTATCTGATTTGAGAACAATGAAAGAAAAAAGTCAATGGTTTGAAAGTGCGACCGACGTGTGGTCAAAGAAATTTTTTGTCCCGTCTCCGGTGGAGCAATTCCACATGAATCCCGCACTGGTGGACTTCTCTTTAGGACTCTCTTTGTGTTGGTTGCTTTTGGTCTTACTTCTTTTTTTTTATTACTAAAGGTAAAAGGCGAAGGTAGCTTGACCGCCTTACCCGTCATTGAAGCACAAGCTGGAGACGTTTCGGCCTATATTCCCACCAATGTGATCCCCTTTATAATATGAAGAAAGAAATAAGGGTCAAAGTTTAGACCGCTCACAGTAGTTCTACCTATAGAAAAGATCATCAAAGAGGAGACAACCCATTTATGATTCCAGCCGAGAAGACTAGTAAAAAGAAGGATCAAGAATGTTATATATTTCAGGAGCTAGATTAGTTGGCGATGAACAAGTAATAATTGCCTCAACCAAAATTGATGGAATTGGACCTACAAAAGCCATTCAGGTTTGTTATCGATTAGGTATCAGTGGAAACATAAAGATAAAAGAATTAACTAAGTATGAAATCGACCAAATTGAACAAATGATAGGTCAAGATCATGTTGTTCATTGGGAATTGAAGAGGGGAGAACGAGCAGACATCAAATGATTAATTTCGATTTCTTGTTATCATGGAATTTGTCATCAAGATGGATCGCCCTTATGCGGTCAACGAACTCATACTAATGCTAGGACTTGTTGCAAGCGAATTTGGAAATGAAAGAAGTCTACCGAAAGCCCTTGGTACTTGTCTGATCAATCACACTGATAGCTTCAATAGTTCACTGAAATTTATATGAATGATCGTGACAGCTCTTCAAATCCTATTTAGTCTGATTAGATATGTCACTGAAACAAAGTGATTCCGTTCTATATCTCTTTTCTTTTCAGATTTCGAGGATGAGCCGACCGATCCTAACATTATTTAGGAGGAGTCGGACGACGAAGCCTCCTCCTCAGATAAAGATATCTCCGACGCTACTCTCCTGGCAAGAAGAACTTTTTCTATTGTGATTTTTTGGCGAGTTCAGTCAGGAGGGACAAAAGAGAGATGCTTTCTATCAGTCAAAAGCAGATATCGCCCCCCATGCTCCCATGATCCGCTTACCGAGGAATAGAAATAAAGGACCCGGGGCCAGAGCAAGTTGGGTTTGGGTATAGAGCCATAAGCGCAGTGGGGGTAAACAGAGGACGTGCTCGTACGGTTCATAGAAGGATATGAAAAAGGACTTATTTGTTGGGAACTTTCACTCCTCTATATTCGAAATATGCCTTTCTAGGATCATTACAATCTACAACTTAAATGGTCCCTTATGAAGTCTCTATTGGTCATATTCTTATTGTGTGCCTTGTGAGCGCGTTTGGATCCGCGAAGGCAATCGCTCGGATGTTCCCCTAACCCAACCCAGGAATGGATCGGAGGGAACCGCAGCATGGGGAATGTCCGCGTCTCGTCGCAAGGCTCATTTTTCATTGTGGGTCATAAGGCAGGCAGCTTTATCTGATCAAGGGCCGGGGCACAAGGGTCCTGGTACTATCCAGGTGTGAAGAACCCCGGAGGTGACTGCAATGAGCAAAAATCTCACTCACGGGCCTAAACGACGAGCAAACACTCGAACGTGAGAGAAAGGGATCACCAAACGAATGGACGAGCTCAAAGAGGGGAGGGAGGCAAGAACCATGCTTTCAGAGACCTAACCCAGCCTGGTCCGAATCTTATCTGAACTGCAAGAATAACTGACTAAGCCGTGCCATAAGGGGTCATTCTCCAAACGGGATGGGGCCAAGCCTTTAGGTTGTTTAAGTAGGTTGGGTGACAAATCGGCCATAGGAGTACTCCGAGATATAAACCAGGGCAACAAAAGTGGAGCATATGATGATACCGCCCATTTTCATTTCGTGGAAGTCCCCGGCAAAGGAAAGGGCTGTAGGTGATGGCGCGTTCTGCTTCTTATCTAGAGAGGGGCGTTCAGCCACTTGACTGGTTGGAGAGGGGCATCGAAATCCTTTCTATTGGTTCTTGCGTGGCAGCTGGTATAGATTATGAAAGGTGAGCCACTTTTTTGGGACCTATTCTCTTAATAGGCGGCAAAGCGAAATAGGAAAGGGGCCGAGTTGACTGATGAGTGCCTTTTTAGCCTTTATTTCAAATTGAAAAGGCTCTCATGTGGAGCTAACATGGCTGGATACATACAAGTATAGCCAAATCAAGATGAGATGGGGCGACCGTTTAGAGGCCACAGAGGGACTACCATAGGAAAGCCTGCCCCCGCTAGCTAACAAAGAAAGAGATTCCCGGATAACAGTAGTCTCTATGTGAATCTCTTCTCGACCGGCCAGGCCAAATCGGGGTACCACTTGGGATGGGAATGGCTCAGCCCACATGCATTATTTGATGAAAGCACTTCAGTCGCCTCTGATGATTGGTTTGTCAACCACACTTTCTCTCCCTCAAAACAATGCTCCTCACCAAATGCCCTTCCTTGGATTGGGGCAACACAACACTGAGTAGTTCGCTCCAGGACCCCACCCCCTCGAGAGCAAGATGCCGGCCGAGATGGAGCTGGGAGCAAACCTAGACTTTCCTGGGGCTTGCCTTACCTCAATATCTAAATAAATAAAGGGCGGGCGCCGAAAAGGAACCAGCCCTGCCTCTTCAAGAAAGCTTTGCTTGGTAGGCGCTGCCTACTTACTCGGACAATGCTCTGAACACGAAAGTGTGCAGTTTCGCCCCCTTCTCCCATGCTGAGTCATAGGCAGCGCCTCGAAAAGCATGAACGAGCCACATGCAGGGAAACTTGCACGTGTGGTTCTGGCCGGGGACCCCGTTATACTGTACTAATATGTGTAGGTTCCCGTAATTCGAGTGAGATTGTCATGGCGCAAAAGCAGATATGGTCCGGTATTCCCTTGTTCCCTGTATTGGTTATGTTCTTTATATCTCGTCTAGCAGAAACTAATCGAGCTCCGTTTGATATCCCAGAAGCGGAAACTGAATCAGTTGCAGGCTATAATGTAGAATATGCGCGGGATGCGATCCTTAATAGTTTACTGTTGGTGGAAGCCAATGTCCCGGGGTCTCGGGGACTCATTCTGGCTGAAACAAGGGGCAGGTCTTTACCAACTTCCAAATATTCTATTTTAGGGAAAAGGTGAGCGCCTAGCGCGAAAGGTTGCTTTATTAAGTAAGATAAGGCAAGAAGCAAGGGCGCAACAGCTGCACGAAAGCCCTTGTTTCTTAGCGCATCCCTTTTCTTGATCGTTAGCACTTGACTAATGATGATAGAAAGAGCCTTTATTTCTTGTTAAGTAAAGTCTCGCTTTTTGATAGGATTAGGTGCTTGCTAGGGCAGGGCATTTTTCATTCTTCATTCGAAACTAACAAGTGTCGGGTCGGGGATTTCTGCCTTGTTATCAAAAAGGGAGTTGGGTAAAGCAAACTCTCTCCTTGAAGGAGCACGGGCTTAGTCAAGTAGAACCGGGTTGCGCTGCTTGATGCTCCGATCGAAAACAAATCAGTGGGGCCATGCCGGTACGACTGAATATGCGTTAGAAAGGTCAATCCCTCCCTTATGACACCAAAAAAACTGGGCCAAACTTCTAAACCGCCCGCTTCCATAGAATAATATCGTGGCAACGTAGACCTAATTGGTCATATAGGATCCTTGGGAACCATCACAAGTACGACCGGCCTATATATATGTGAACGAAAATGCCGTGTCGTCCAGCAGAGCCTAGAAGAAGGTGACTCGCGCAGACAGCTGACTCCTTTTCAATAGAAAAGAATAGCCAAACCAACCCAGCTGGCTGGTCAATCTCAGAGATCTTATCGGCCGGCAAAACAGAGACGGACAACCACGGTCCTGGCCTTACCAGCACCGGAGGTGTACTAATCAATCAACCCATGAAACCAACCTTCTTTTATGACAAAATAAACCAAGCCTAAGTGGTCACGACATCTTGTTGATATTGATTGAGTTGGAGGAACTTTCGCTGACTGAATTCATCCCCTAGAACACGGTAACCTTCGTAACCAAAGCGTCATGACAACATCCAAAGGTGACCTTTGGGTTCTTAAGTAGGGGGGCAAAGAGGAGCACGTAGGAATGCCGACCACTACACAAGCCACTAGTGGCTGAGAGAAAGCAAGCAGCACCTTGTATAGGTTGGGTAGAGCTTAAAGAAGCAAGCCCCTATCAGAGAAAGCCATTACGCGCTAGCCTAGCTAGCTAACGTTTTTCAGCTGGTTGTTATGTTAGTTGTAGCACGCCTTCCCTCCTTCTCTCACTTTGGAAAGATTTTTCAGTATTTTCTTATGATTACCTGGTCGAGAGAGTACGATACATCGGTGTAAAAGATTTTCTTTTTTCTGTGAGCTTGGTTTACTTGACCGAAGGGTGCAGTAGAACTTGAAGGAGAGGAATAAATACCTGGTCTATAATTTTGACAAAAGAAGGACCGCTATTGGGAAATATCTTTTTGGTCGTCATCAAAGAAGTTGACGTCCGGGGCTTCCTCTTTCCCTTTAAAATAAAAAAAATAGTGAAGTCCATCCTAAAGTTCCAAATCTACATCCAACACCAGAGGTTCCTGATGAGAACAAATTGTAAGGCGTTGAAAGAAACCCTTAAGAAAGATGTCAAGACCCTCTTTGACTTTGATATAGAACACATAAAGGGGGTGAGTCACAGTTTCCCTTATTTCCTAACAATAAAATGCATTTTTGGAAAGGACAGTAACAATGCGATATTCCATAGATAAGTAATAAACTGAAGCCTCTCTTTTTATTTATGATGTACCAGCTTGAATTCACTTTCACTTTAGGAAAGGTTTCTTTCTCCTCAAAGTAGGTGTTCGTTCCGCAGCATGAACAGGTCGAGATGCAACGTCGATCACATCGAGTGGGGCCATTCTCCCAGAGCAGAGCTTGAAGCAAGGGTCAGAACTTTAGGCGGAGGCCTCTGCCTCAGGATCAGGTAAGGGCGCTGGAGGGGGTGTTAGCTCTTCGACAGAACAAGGCCTTCCCGCAGTTGAAGAAGAGCCAGGGGATCGGTTCGAGATCGAAAGAGCCTTGGATCAACTTGAATTGGCCAAGATTAAAGAACATAAAAATCTCTTGACCGAACAGATTACCCCCTGATTGAATCGGAGAAGGCATGCGTAGTTCGAAAGTTGTGGCACCACAACTTGGGTGAACTTCCATCACCAAGTGAGATGGTCGAAATGATTATTGACCGCTTCGCCAGCAAAGCTGCCTATAATGCCAATAAACCCAATGTCCCCAGGGCTAATTTACGGCACTTGAGGACTTGGTTGACACGAGCACAACAATCGGCGGAGCGAGATGGGAGGGGAAACATGAGTATAAAAAAGAAGATTTCTTCCATATCCATAATTGAAGGATATTTCAAGTAGAAGAGCTGACGTATTGTTTCACATTTGAATTTCTCAACCATTCTACGTTCCCGAAATGGATCCTATCAAATATTTCACATTTTCTATGATTATCTCTATTTCAGGTATTCGGGGAACCCTCCTTAATAGATGAAATATTCCTATTATGTCAATGCCAATTGAATCAATGTTATTAGCTGTGAATTCGAACTTTTTGGTATTTTCTATTTCTTCAGATGATATGATGGGTCAATTATTTACTTCATTGGTTCCAACGGTGGCAACTGCGGAATCTGCTATTGGTTTAGCTATTTTCGTTATTACTTTTCGAGTCCAAGGGACTATTACTGTTGAATCTATTAATAGCATTCAAGGTTAAAGATGACTCCTAGAGAGTTACCAAAATACGAAGTTCTCTTCTCCTTTCTTTCTCTTCTTTCTTTTTGATACTTGGTTGGCAGGGTCAGGGCCTTTCTCGCTGGACGAGCGCATCCGATTCGTCAGTCCTTTCTTATTCTTAAACCACTTCCCGTTCAGTTTCTGAAATATAGAGATCAGGCTTTCTAAATGAGATTGAGTTCCATGAATATATGCAGGCTAGAAAGATGCTATTTGCTGCTATTCTATCTATTTATGCATCAAGTTCGAAGAAGATCTCAATTTATAATGAAGAAATGATAGTAGCTCTATGTTTTATAGGCTTTATCATATTCAGTCGGAAGAGTTTAGGTAATACTTTCAAAGTGACTCTCTACGGGAGAATCTAGGCTATTCAGGAAGAATCGCAGCAATTCCCCAATCCTAACGAAGTAGTTCCTCCGGAATCCAATGAACAACAACGATTACTTAGGATCAGCTTGTGAATTTGTGGAACCATAGTAGAATCATTACCAATGGCACGCTGTGCGCCTAAGTGCGAAAAGACAGTGCAAGCTTTGTTATGCCGAAAACTAAATGTTAAGTCAGCAACACTTCTAAATGCCACTTCTTCCTGTCGCATCCGTCTTCAGGACGATATAGCCATAAAGATGCACGTCTTAGTGGGGAAAAGATTTTGCCCCCGGTGTAGCTCGAAAACAGAAAGAGTAGAATTCATTCGAGAGAGCTTGGTGGTCTTAAGAATGGTTCGGGTAGGGGATTCTCTTAAGAATAAAGAATTCGAATAGAATCTAATTCATATTCATGTTAATAGAAGAGCGGATCCAATACCAAGATGCTTGAGAGAAAAGGCTAGCCTTGTATATACGCTATTTCTGTTTATGTCAGAGGTGCCCAAAGCTAGAAGCAAGATTTCTAGTAGAATATTCAAAGCTTTTGAGTAAGTAAGATGGATGGATTTGGAAGAAAGTGAAAAAACTAGTTGCATAGATATAGATATAGAGAAAGTCCCTTCTCTAAAGACGGTGATATTAGGGTTTTGAGATCGGTTCTGACGTCGAATAGCTTTTCGACCCGAAAAGCTCCACAGAGCTGTCGTATGCGGGTACTACGAGGCCCACGACTTTCTTGATCGCCTCATTTGGGTTAAGATGTGGCTAAAGTCTCTCCGATGGTAGTGTATATTACGCTCGAGGTCTCTCGAGCCTCCTGTTGTACCAATGTCTCCATTTTAGGGGGAATAAGGTAATGAAATTCCGGTATGGACTTTTGTTATTATTACGATAGGCGGAGAGCAGTGCCCTATTGGTCTAATTCCTGCTTCCCCTTGGTATCGATAAAGGGGATGGCAAGTGCTTCCCGAATAGATTCCTTTCTCTTCCCCAGACACCGAACAAAGGGAACCCTGGCTTCACTTGTCGTAGTAAGACCGCCCCTCTATAAGCTTTCCCTATCGCTCTGATGAACCTCTTTCTGCCTGTTCTCTAGAGTTCAAGAACTAATTCTGGCCTATCCCTTATTTGTCCATTAAGTCCGTTTTTCGCTAAAGGCAGCATGAAAAGCACCTATATTGTAATACGTAAGAGGAAGGACGACTAAGCAACTATGCTACTATTGGCACCCCAAACTAAAAACTACAACTGGAAATACAACTTTAGGTGGTCATTATGATCAGAAACTCACTCTCTGGAGAATTTTATTGACCTCACATATAACATGGGGAATCTGGTTAGCACCTATATTTCAGAATAAAAGAACAAAGACTTGACTGGACGGTATTCACGAGCAGATGACAAGCATGTGTGAAGAAGGGTCTTATGTTACCATTTTTAGTTGTAAAGAAGATGTTCTTGTTCTTCCATTCCCCAAACCCACTTCAGCTTTCGACGATTGGGTTGGTGTTCTGATAGGCGAGAGGTGTGAGGCCAGATCGTACTAAAGACAATGAAATTTTTTTGAAAATGATAGATTTCCAAAAAATAAGTAGAATCAGAATGAAAGACAGTCCTATATTGACAAGGACGAGTTTTTTCATGAAGAAAGCTTCGCGCCCAACTGCTTGTATATCGATCGGAAAGAAGCAGCTGCAAATGCTATCAGTGGTTCTTCCTTCCTATACCATCTATCTATAAGAGTTGCTTGATTCGCCACCATCTTTAATAGGACTGGACTAAGTTCGGGTAGATCTCCGTCCCATTTCACGGATGCATCGCATTGAGAATTAACTCATCGAATTAACCACTTAGACGGAGAGTTCCCCATATTCCATTTCATTGGCAACTAAAATAGATCGAAACGGATTGCGCGGTACCCAGGGCTTCAAAAATGAATTGAAAATAATATCGCTTTGCTTGACCTGATCGTTGTGCCAAGGGCTGGTGGTGCCTTGAGCAGCTCTTAGTTATGTTTGCCAGCCCCATGGCTTATTTCATCTCTATGTTTGAAAGATGTTCTGTTTACATACTCGTTTTCACACATAGGCACAGAGAGTCAGTCAAAACTCTACTTTTTAGCAAGAAGGGCCTATGACATAAGGCTCCTCCTACGAACCTATGAACCTCCGAACCTAAGGAATAGAGTTCAGCATCGGGAAGCCTGCTCCTCGGGCTGTTCGGTACTTGAATATGCTTGCCGCGGAGAAAGACTACTTTTCTATTCGCTTGCCTGCGCGCCTCTACTCATGCGGGACTGACTGTGCAATACTAAGAATGGAGCACGTCGCCCGTCCATGGAGGCATTATGGTTGGAAGGCCTTCCTTAGCGGCCTCTTCCTCAAAAGGAAGGATTGAAGGCAAATGAGTAAACCCCTACAAGCATATGAAGTCACGTTTTCAGGGCCTATGGATGCCTTAGGGGGAAAGCTCTCCAGTACAAGAGAGATTTATTTTCTTTTTTTCTACTCCCGGGTATAGGTACATTACTTCACTTCAATTAGACAATATAAGAAAGCAAGGGCTTGTCTAAAAGGCTCCACGCATAATAACATAGCTTTTATCTCAGCTATCCTGTATGATAACACTACCGTTAGTGCCCTTCCGAGCTTAAGTCAAGTACGCAAGAATGACACCCGCTTTCTTAAGGATCCTCGCTAATTCAACTAGTTTTCTTTTTCGGGAATGAACTAGCCTATAGGAAATGGGCGTCAAGCCTATAAGTCAAGTACGCAAGAAGAGTTTCTAGGCGAAGACACTCTCAGTCGAAGGTAGTGCAGTCTTCCTAGCTTTAAGGTCAATCGAATAGATAGAAGATCTATCGCCTCGGTCAGAGAGAATGGGGCATGAGTTCGTGACCTAATAGAATAGTGTTTTTTGATCCCGGGGAAAGCTATCATAGTGATTCCACTAGACTTGAAAGCAAATGAAACAAACCGAGATAAAGCGTTAACCAAGCGTAGTTGGCGGAGTATGACCTCTTGATTTGAAGTTTTCTGGATTCCTAGTCTACTATAACTGACTTAATAGAATATGGTATTTCATACTAATCACAGGACAGTGATTGACTGCCAAGTTTATTTTCGTGCCCCCTTTTTTTCGTCGAAATAAGTTTATGCACTAGAGTGCCCCTTTCCTAGGGCTGGTTACATATAAGAACATAGATTTTTTGCTTTCTTTGATTCCCAATAGTTTTAGTTGTAGTTGTTGTTTGTTCTGGATAGTTTTAGTTGCTTTTGCTGTCGGTCTAGATGAGGGACGAAGGGACCGGAGTCAACCTTACTCCCTTCATTTGAGTTGGAGGTCTTACACCTTTATCACTATGCATAGGGTTTCCCCTCCCCTGGAAATGAATGTAAACTTTCTCCCTATGTTATTGGCTTGCCGGGACCGATAGCAAAGGAAACACTGGCTTGAGGGAACTATGCCCTACTTGTACACTTTCTTTATAAGGGAACTAGGCGGGGGAGCTTACTTCACTTGCTTACCCAAAGAGAAAAACCTATTAGGGTAGTCCCATTACTTAAAGTAAGATAATGAAAATCATTTTAGTAAAAGCTATGCCCCTTATCTTAGATACATGGGAGAAAAGATAGCCACGCCTGCTAACCCCGATAGTCCATTAAAGGTAAGAAAATGGCCTCCAACTGAAACCATCGAGAAATCCTTAGCATGATAAGCGAAAAGGACAACAACTGGCTTTCAATAAACTCCTACTAGATGTCTAGCAAGAGCAACTTAAGCTCGATCTCAATCCTCAGGAAAGGTAACCGACAATTGCTTAAAGAGATCTCGCATAGACCCTTACAAGATAACAACATTTAGGATCGCTCTTTTTATTTGACCCGACTATAAATATCGTTAGAGAAGAAAGACACTTTTACGCCCAACAACTCCCATGTTCCCAATCTTTATATTGCAGGAAATCCAACTCTGAAGAATTTAAAAAATAATAATAATAATAATATAGAATAATAATTTGTCGAATTATTCATTCCATTCCTGGGAAGAAGCTTGCTTATTTTATTAGTAATGACCGCCCTTAGATGTCGTTGCGAGTTTGTTCGCGGTAGTATTTATGTTAGTAGTGCAGCCCTTCCTTCTTCCTCCTTTGCGTCAAATCTTTTTCTACAGGTCCCTTTTTCAAAAGATATGACGAATTAGCTAGTCGATATTAGGTGCTTTGATTGGTTCGTTGAAGATAGATTCAAGTCCCAGCGGAATTGCAGCTATGCCTTTTTCCGAAATGCCTGACTTTGTTGAGCAGCTACTCTGCTTCCCCTTTTAGATAGGCTTTTCGCTTTCAGCCGTTCTTTGTTTCCCTACGGCTTGCGTGGGACTGATAACCCAAACCCTTCGTAGACTGAACTCTCTTCTCTTTAGGCTCGCGTAGGTTAGGGAACTCGTCCCCTTCACTGCTTCCACTCCAACTCGAACTAAAAACCTCTTCCTCATCTTGACTCATGGCGTCTTCATTAGTGAGTAAATCCTCCTCCTCATCCTCCGTAAGATAAAAGAACCTAACTCCTGGGCCTGTACAGACTCTTGGTGAGGCTGTTCCAAGTGTGTAGGCCCCACATCTTGCTCATCTCCCCCTGTTGGGGGTCTTACAGTAGCAATAGACGTAGAAGGAATTCTTTGTATGACTTTTAACGTTTGGGTTTAATAACATTCACCTTAGTGGGACCCCCCAACACCATCTTTCCTTAGTGAATACTAGATGGATTCCTTATTGCTATGCTAGCTTCCTTGGGAATACTACCTTGCGCTGGTTTAGGCAGTATCCGGGCCCTTTTAGAGCCAACAGTTGACTTCCCCTTCTTTATTGTGGTCCCAAGAGACGTAATAACCTAAAAGTTGTCCAGTCCTAAACAAGACAGGAAAACCTTTAGGCTTCTTCAGAAAAGGAACATCAAAAGTTTACTTGGAAGACACGTTATACATGTATGATCCAAGTGAACGTCCAAACATCCTTTCTAGCATACCCGTTCGAAGAGTCAAAGGCCATCTATCAGTGACCGACTTTAAATCAATCATACGAGTATGCTATCTCACTACCCGTCAATCTGAGCTCTCGAAAGCGATTGAACCAGCCACCCAGATGAGACTCCCGCTGAAAAACATTCTTTTTCCGACAAAACCTGCCACCAACCTTTGACAAGTCGCTAACTTGCTCATTTTGTGATAGGGCCCAGTCACCTCCCTTCTTCCCAACCTCTTGCAGTCAAAGCTATAGGGAGATGTGCTTCGGTCTTTTCATCGATAGAAACAGTAGGTATATAACGCATACAGCTAGTAGGCGATAGGAGGATGTAAGCCCTGGTGGCAGTGGTACTTTGGTGAATCAGGCGTCACTTTTATTTCCTTTTTTATTATTATTTTTGACCCTACAATGGCAGAACTTAGAAAGATGCTCTTTTTCCCCTGTCCCGTGGTTTGATACCGTTTAGCCTCTTGCTAGGAAGTCTTGGATTCGTGTACCATATAGGTGAGAAAGTCGTCCATGACTATCTATCCTTATTCTCCTCCCAGGGATGTTTAGGAATATGGGTACGGGGGGATTGAGGGACGACCACGATGAGTATGCATTTTTATATAGGATCAAATGGCTTTTGTTCGATCGAGGAGCAGAGATAGATATGAGCTGACAGCTTATGTTTTTCGGTATTTTGTTTTGGGTGAGATATACACCGAAAGGAATTGATGCTACAAACACTTTTCGCCGGTAGTCCTCGATCGAAAGTTAGCTCGACTCAAGTCAACAAGCGAGAGACAAGGTTGGGTGAGGGTACAAGGTATCATGTGGGATCTACGATCGACTGTGCCCGTTGTTGGCTTTGCAGATGCTTTCAAATACTGATGCAGTATATTTCATTCATTGTATATATCCCTTTTTCGTGTCATTGACATCAAAGATTGCATTCAATCGAATGGTTTGACATAAGAAATGTTCTAGTCTATCTGTAGTAGTTCTGTTTTTTTATAGTAGAGTAGTACATGAGGGTGGCAACTCACAAGGGTAGTGTAGACTAGAGCAAGAGTGAGCCAAGCCAGCTACTGTGGTTGTGCCATTTTGTGGGCCAAAGTAGTCTAGCGGCGGTGAAAAGACGATAGTAGACCAGACGGGGGCACCATCAGATCACCCGAACAAGGATCTATTTTCTTTTGAAGCTATAGTACATATGCACTTTATACGTCTGTCTTACTAGTAATATTCCTTAGCGTACATCTATACTATATCCCTCTCCTCTGGGAGGTCTTTTCAAGGGAAGGCGGACTTCGCAGCTGCAGACTGGGCACTATCACTATACTATGCGATGCTTTTAACCAAAAAAATGGAAACGAAAAGTCTTAGTGTTGTTCCTAGGTTGGGGGTCGGGGGCAAGCCTTCAAGACATGACTTCAAGCTGTTAGTACGACTAGCAGGCTTCCTAGCTTGAGTGAATGCCGCAACGCAATAAGGCGAGAGTTCAGTTGCGCAATAAGGGTTGGGCCTTGTAATGAAGGAAGAATTGGATGTGGAAGGTAGAATTGAGCCAATGTGTGGAACAACATTCCCAGTATGACTTTCCTAGCTAGTGCTTCCTAGCTGACTATACTAAATGAATTTTCGTTGTCCATCCCCAATCTTGCATATGCCATTCACACACTTTTCTACATCTACGCGCGGGGTTGGAATTGGAAAAGTAATTGAATCAAAGAATCGGATTCACTCTGACATTTGTCGAAGCCAGCCTGTGGTAAGAGTTGGGCAGAGGTATCCCTCAATCACTTACTAACTTACTCGGTAAATTAGCTAGAAAGAGGCCAATCCTCAGGAATTTGATTTCCAAGATAAACCATTCGAATGCTACTAAACGACAAGAATAGTCTATTTGAATAGGGCACATGCATCACACATAAGGAATATGCCGAAAGACAACCAATGAATTTGTCCGTTTCAGCTTACTTTGGCCTTTATACGATAAAGTACATCAAGAAGCAACTAATTCCAATAGAAGGGTCCAGGTCAGAATTTGCAGGTAGTTAGCCGCTTTCTCTGTAGGAAAAGACCTTAGGCTATACAACAACTCCTCTATTCTCCCTTTCAAGTAGGGGTTCAACGAAGCTTTATTTAAAGAACATTAACCACTATTTCGACTGATGCGGATGCGGTTTTCTCATCGTGAAAGAAGTAATGAAAGGGAAGCCCAGGGACAAAGCGCGTTCGCTGTTGCCTGTATAGCTTTCTAGAGCAGAGATCTAGCAACGTATTCTAGGCACAGATCATTGGTATTGGATGTATCGTTAGGTTGTGCCGAGTCAAATCTGCTCCTTTTTTTTCCGTTGCAAAAAAGAGATCCCTTCCCCTCGCTTTCCAAAATGATGAATATGAAGTCCGGGAGGCTGCAGGTACTGTAGATCCTCTGACACCCAATTGGGTTGCTTTCCCAGGTCTCGCTGGTGTTGCTGTAGGTCGTGATGTGCCTTGAGATGGCCGTCTCCTACACCCCTTCCAGTGGGGAACCTGCTCCCCGATCGTCACTCTGCTGCGTCTGGCCCATCCTCTAGGCACCTTTGGAAGGCAGGGAGTGTGACAACGTACACGCTTCCCTTTACTCCATAGGGCCTTCTCATCAGTTGCAGGGTTTGGTGGCCTGAAATTGACTTGGCTTCACCAAAAAACCTCATCTCTAAAAGCCCAGCTTGCGAGGCGTCCCTCTCGCAGTAGGGTTCCAACCCTCACCTCGCTCTTGTGACATGCTATGTTTCCCCTCTCTATTCCCAAGTAAAGGGTGAGTCCCATGCGTCAGTTTATGGATCGCGGTCTCACACACTAATCCCTACAGGTGCCCGTAGTAGGCCGGCCGCCCTACCTAAAGCAATCATCATATCGGTACCTAGGCCCCATTGCTGGAAAGGCTCAGCTTCAAAACCATACGTGGAGCTTCCGCCTCATATGGCTCCTCTAGGGATGGAGGTAGGCCCAGCCCAGGCTTGTGCATTTAAGGTTGTTGTATACAACCTCATAAGAAAAGAATTAAAAAAATGATGTTTCCTTTCCTTAGAGTCAAGTGGCTGAACGCTCCTGCATTAAGATTGAAAACAAAAACTTATCGTCAAAACAAAAAAAAAGGTAATCAATCAGAAAAAAGAAAAAATATGGAAATAGTGAATCAAGATCTAGATGGATCCCTATCTTTATCTCTATCCACAGAGATACCTATCTATATGGAGAGAGATCTATCTATGAATCGGCCTAGACTATCCTCTATCCGGATAGATATGTCCCTATGAGCGACTACGCCGATCTTTATATGTTTTGGCCACGTCGCTTTCCACTCCAAAGAAGAAGGTTTGGATCTTTCAATCTTATGTCGTGAGGTATGTGACCTATGTTAGGTCCATAAGATACCACAAATTTTGGTGTTCTATGATTCGCCTCTGAATAATGAGTAGGTAGTTCGATCCTTTTTATTTTGATCTTTTTAGTAAACTGATTGGGGGATGTGGAGCAATAGGTCGAATTACTATATAAAGAAGAGTTGTAAACTATAGGACTTCTTGTTCGAGTAGGAATATTTCGGTTTTTCTCGTTCCTTCTCTTCGATAAGAATAGGGATTTGAAATGGAACAAATTCCTCTTCATTCTGTTGTGCTCAGCGAAAGAACTACCTAAGCATACTTTTTTGGATCCAAACTTCTTTGTTCTTTCTAAGTCTTCTTCTTGCATAGAAGAACGCAACTGTTGCAAAAACCAGGATTTTAGTAGTAGGCAGCATCCCCTCTTAGTTTTGAGTAGGTGGAACCATTCTATTTTGGTTCTTCTCCACGGGTGATCCAGGAATTTGCCTATTATTTTCTCAACTGAGATTTCGATATAGAAGGAACTCTTTATTTCTTCACCGCAGGTTCTCGCATCATTTTCTTGAAAAGATATTATATCACCGTGGGAGAGTTTAAAATGAGTAATGTTAACCATTCCATTATTCACACAAACCCTTCGATGACTTATCGGCTGCCTTGCTTGAGGAATAGTTTCACAAAAATGGAGACGAACCAGGATAACGTCCGATCTTGTTTCTGGATTGAGTAGAAAAGGGATATATGAAGTTCGTTCTCCTCCTCTGTGCATCTATGTGATGGGTAAATCTCCATAAAAATGGGACAACTTTCGTGTAGTTTGTGATTGGATGTAACTGTTACGATTTTCTCTAGAATAAATCTTTATCTTAATAGATCTCTTCTTGTTCCTCAATCTTCGGGGAATACGGCGTTGTATTATTGTAAGTTCTCTGTTCCAAACATTTCCTGAAAGTAGACGACAAGTTTTAAATCTTAATGCAGGCATCGCTCTTTCCTTTGTCCTTCCCCCCTATTTTTGCCCTATCACTAGTGGTTACTCCCGATCCGAAGCACCCCTTTTCCATTCATGGAGAGATCCACACCACAATATTAGTATTTTTGGGGTTAATGTTCTCAATCGTGAATTGATCATTCGATATCCTTTTCCTTCTGCGACGGAATGGAAGAGAAGTAATGAAACCTCCGATGGCTACTGAATAACCTCCTTTTACTTCTCAATAATAAAGCCTTTGACCTTTGTATTCGTTCACCAAATCTTGTTCAGTTCCATCCAAGCTCGTTTTTGTCCGAATCTTCATGGAAGAAGAAGAAGCGGTTCACCAGCCACTACATCTGTAGATCCCACCAAATCATTAAACCTGACGGCTGCTCGCTCTTTGATTAGTGATTCACCGGCCACTAGATTGATGAAGAATCTCTCCAAAATCTGCTCTTTGATCAGTGATTCACCGACCACTAGATCCAGGAATCCCACCCTATTCTCAAACGTGGTGGCTCGGTTGATTGGCACTCTTGTAGGCTCATCTTGCATACAAATTCTGGGAGTCCCAAGTCCTGCATCCACCAAGAACATTTCTTCCCTTAAGCGTAAAACTTCAGATTGTAAGGCGTTTCCCCTACATAAGAATAAATTGGAATTAGATCTTGGAAATAATCGACTCAAATAGATGCTCATCATAACCTTTCCTCTAATCAAGCTCATCATAACCTTTTTTTTGTTCTTCTTCTTCGTGTTCTATTGATCAGAAGCATCTAGCAGCTCCTCGCCGGTTTAGAATTCGAACACAAAATGGCCAAAGAATCAATTAGTAATATGCCTTATATTGCCAAAATACCTTATCTTCTCCTCTTGGTAAAGAGAGCCTCCATTTCGAGTTCGACAAAGTGAAAGAATTGTTTCGATCATTCAAGTCGGATAGCATTTATCTACGCTAGGATCTGACCTATATGAACTTCTTTATTCTCTTATGATATTTCTATCAAGCAAAAAAATGAAGCGACTACCTTACTTAAGTAATTATCAGATCGATCTTAGAAGGACAAGATCTTTTTTTGTGGTTGACAGCTCTTGGAAACCAAATCGGAAAGAGAATTGATGAAAGTTCGTCCAATGGCAGCTCTTAACCGGTATTAGATAGCTGCCAGAAAGAATAACTCTTTGCACAAAGAGTGAGATGCGAGAAAAAGTCAGTCTGTGTTCAAGCGTTTTACTAGAACTTCCTCAGTTAGCTCGGGTAATTCAATTTCTTGAATAAGCAAGGAATAAGCGCTACTAGTCTTTTCAGAAACTGCTGTTAAGATCCAAAGTTACATAGATTTCTCTCTTTTAGTGTGGGGGCATTAGTAAAAGTCCTAAGTGGTCTTAGCTCCTTCTCTGGTCTTGCCGCCCTTGCCCCTCTTCTCTTTTCTCTTCTTTTAGAAGTTGTGTGTGATCGGAACTTCTTTCGCTTTGACCGACTCCGGTCCTTTTGAATCTGTTAAATGGCTAGTTGAAGGTAAAGGAAATGAAAAAAAAAGTAACCAGGAACGAGAATATTAGAGTCGGCATTACAAGGATAGATGGGATTAAAGAAGAAGACAAGGCTGCTGTTTAGCAAGATAGAAACCATTGAACTAGGCAATCGGCAATCCAGATGCCATCCATCAAGAGCGAAGGATGTGGCATCAGGTAGTTCTTTGAACCGAGGCATGTAAGCCCAAAGGTGGATCCAACTGGAATGATTTCACTCTCTATGAAGGAACATGTAGGACAAAAAGCCGGAGTGCCCCTTATTTTATGTCTACTACCAGTTCTTCCTACCGAACTACGACCCATCCTTCAGATAGATGTAAGCTAATGAGCTCGGATATTAATGAACTCTATAGAAGAGTTATCTCTCGGAACAATACTCTTACCGATCTATTAACAACAAGTAGATCTACACCGGGGGAATTAGTAATGTGTCAAGAGAAATTGGTGCAAGAAAGTGTGGATACAATTCTTGATAATAAAATGCGCAGAAAACCAATGAGTTCATAAGTCTCATGTCAGAGCTTATTATAAGTTATAAGAAGTGAGAGCTTCCAAAAGCAATGTTCATAAGAAAAACAAAAAAGCTCTTTATCATCAAACTGACTCTCATTTTAGTTTAATCCTTCTTCGATCGGAATAGGGAGCACTTGGAATCAAATGAATTCGGACAAAGAAAGTGCGGAGTCACTAGTCCCGCTAACATGATAATCGGGTTATGTTGGGCTATTCTCTAGTCACATCTGGGAAGACTCTCACGTCTACATCATAACACCAAGATGGATTGTATGAAGAGATTGATTTTCATTTTCGGATTGCCGCTCAAAAATAGGTAGAGTTCGCCCCTAGAAGGATAGTTAAGTGTTGCAATAGGGGGTTGTTTAGCGAACGGGAAGCAGTCTCCATACCAACATAGAAGGCTTTGCAGCTATCCAAAACCAGAAGAGAGCCTTACTCTATGGAGGTGCTAACACTTTACTAATATAATATAATGAAAAAGTAAAAGCTCTTCTTCTGTTCTACGAATCTAACTAATCTCTACTACTAACTATAATCAGAATAGGTCTTCTAGAGTGAACTAGCATAGCGGAGTGAGATAAATTGAAGAATGAACTTATCCTTCAACCACAAATGGGGTCCTTTAGGCAGCCGATTGCCCCTTTGCTTCCACTGACTTATGTCGTGAAAACCCATCAATGAAATAATGAAATGAACAGAAGGGATTTTCCCATCCTATGAGCCCTGCGAGCTCACGAGTCGTCAGTCACTCAGAGGATTTTATCAACTGGAACGCAACGATGAAAGGCAAAGAATAGTATTTAGCATATAGCTAAGAGAAGACGGGGCTGTCTCTGTTACAATTGTTTATAGTCCTTGTCCTGAAAGCTTAGTGAGGAAAATCCTCGACAGAGAGGAAGTTTTTCTTTTAATGTTTTAATGAGAGTGAACTTTCAAAGAGACTTTTCCCTTCTTAAAGGGATGGCTCACTCTCCTTTAAAGGTGTCCCTACTGCACTCTAAGGATGGCATATGATTAACTAGCGCAGGAGAAAGAGTTTGGCATTTCCTCGCTTAATCTCATATCAATCAGTCGTCTTACTGTTGTCGAATAAGCTCTTAGGCAGATGTGTGGGAAAGCGAGTAGAGGAGACCCCACCCCATTCTGTTACCCTTTAGGGGAAAGAATCATTGTTCCCCAGCGGAAGACTCACCAACAAAATCTGTCGTCTTGCCTGTCTCTTTTTGCAATGAGTTTAGTGCCGAGATTGCCTACTCATCCATTAAACTTTACTGTTCCGTTCTAAATTCCTTTTTTCACCAATCAAATGAAGAATCAATTAGTTGTAGCAGCACCTGCGATTGAAAAAGTAGCTCGGAAAATATTCAAAAGAAGAGGTCTAGGGCTGGTTCCGAAAAGGGATCGAAGAGAATGTAGTTCATTCAAGGCTCAGATTGAATTAGTTAGAGGCACCTCTTTCTATTGATATTGACTTGATGTGATGTTCTCTTCTCTCGCCCGTAAACCATAGGAAACATCCGCAATAGACATCTTCAAAAAAGCTGGTTGGAGTTTGGGCAGTTGGTTGGAAAGTACCTAGTTCAGTGACGCCTATTGCCTTCGTCTTATTCAAACGTTATTGGCAGAATGCCTTCAATCTAGTCTTGAAGCAAGGAACCAATCGTCATGCTTAACATACACGTTTTGTAGAACTTATGCCCCTCCTCTCTTTAAGTAGAATCAGGTTGAGCAATCTACTATGAAGATACAATAGGAAGGAAGATACAAATATAGAAGAGAGAGTCTTTGAGAATTGATTTTCATTTCCCTGAGATCATGGAGAAGACATGTCCAGTCCAATGAATTTTAATCCCTTATCTCTCAGCTCGGAAGGGCACCAACGGTCGTGTTATCATACAGGATAGCTGAGATAAAAGCTATGTTATTATTCGTGGAGCCTTTTAGAAAAGCCCTTGGTTTTTTATATTGTCTAATTGAAGTGAAGTAATGTACCTATACCCGGGAATAGAAAAAAAGCAAATAAATCTCTCTTGTACTGGAGAGTTTTCCCCCTAAGGCATCCGTAGGCCCTGAAAATGCGACTTCATATGCTTGTAGGGGTCTACTCATTTGCCTTCAATGCTGCCTTTTGAGGAAGAGGCCGCTAAGGAAGGCCTTCCAACCATAATGCCTCCTTGGACGGGCGACGTGCTCCATTCTTAGTATTGCACAGTCAGTCCCACATGAGTTGAGGCGCGCAGGCAAGCCAATAGAAAAGTAGTCTTTCTCCGCGGCAAGCATATTCAAGTACCGAACAGCCCGTGGAGTAGGCTTCCCGATACTGAACTCTATTCCTTAGGTTCGGAGGTTCATAGGTTCGTAGGAGGAGCCTTATGTTGTAGGCCCTTCTTGCTAAAAAGTGGAGTTTTGACTGACTCTCTGTGCCTATGTGTGAAAACGAGTATGTGAACAGAACATCTTTCAAACATCGAGATGAAATAAGCCGTGGGGCTGGCAAACGGAACTAAGAGCTGCTCAAGGCACCACCATCCCTTGGCACAATGATCAGGTCAAGCAAAGCGATATTATTTTCAATTCATTTTTGAAGCCCTGGGTACCACGCAATCCATTTTGATCTATTTCAGTTGCCAATGAAATGGAATATGGGGAACTCTCCGTCTAAGTGGTTAATCCGATGAGTCAATTCTCAATGCGATGCATCCATGAAATGGGATGGAGATCTGCCCGAACTTAGTCCAGTCCTATTAAAGATGGGGGCGAATCAAGCAACTCTTATAGATAGATGGGATAGGAAGGAAGAACCACTGATAGCATTTGCAGCTGCTTCTTTTCGATCGATATACAAGAAGTTGGGCGTGAAGTTTCTTCGTGAAAAAGCTCGTCCTTGTCAATATAGGACTGTCTTTCATTCTGCTTTTACTTATTTTTTGGAAATCTATCATTTTCAAAATTTTTTCATTGTCTTTAGTACGATCTGGCTTCACACCTCTCGCCTATTGGAACACCAACCCAATCGTCGAAAGCTTAAGTGGGTTTGGAGAATTGAAGAATAAGAACATCTTCTTTACCACCAAAAATGGTAACATAAGACCCTTCTTCACACATGCTTGTCATCTGCTCGTGAATACCGTCCAGTCAAGTCTTTGTTCTTTTATTCTGAAATATGGGTGCTAACCAGATTCCCCATGTTATATGCGAGGTCAATAAAATTCTCCAGAGAGTGAGTTTCTAATCATAATGACCACCTAAAGTTGGATTTCTAGTTGTAGTTTTTAGTTTGGGGTGCCAATAGTAACATAGTTGCTTAGTCGTCCTTCCTCTTACGTATTACAATATAGGTGCTTTTCATGCTGCCTTTAGTGGAAAACGGACTTAATGGACAAATAAGGGATAGACCAGAATTAGTTCTTGAACTCTAGAGAACAGGCGAAAAGAGGTTCATCATAGCGATAGGGAAAGCTTAAAGAGGGGTGGTCTTACTACGACAAGTAAAGCCAGGGTTACCTTTGTTCGGTGTCTGGGGAAGAGAAAGGAATCTATTCGAGAAGCGCTTACCAGCCCCTTTACCGATACCAAGGGGAAGCAGGAATTAGACCTATAGGGCACTGCTCTCCGCCTGTCGTAACAACAACAAAAGTCCATACCGGAATTTCATTACCTTATTCCCCCTAAAACGGAGACATTGGTACAACAGGAGGCTCGAGAGACCTCGAGCGTAATATACGCTATCATCGGAGAGACTTTAGCCACATCTTAACCCGAATGAGGCGATCAAGAAAGTCGTGATCCTCGTAGTACCCGCATACGACAACTCTGTGGAGCTTTTTGGGTCAAAAACCTGTTCGACGTCAGAACCAATCTCAAAACCCTAATATCACCATCTTCAGAGAAAGGACTTTCTCTATATCTGTATCTATGCAACTAGTTCTTTCACTTGCTTCCAAATCCATCCATCTTACTTAATCAAAAGCTTTGAATATTCTACTAGAAATCTTGCTTCTAGCTTTGGGCACTTCTGACCTAAACAAAAATAGCGTATATACAAGGCTAGCCTTTACTCTCAAGCGTCTTGGTATTGGATTCGCTCTTCTGTTAACATGAACATGAATTAGTTTCTATTCAAATTCTTTATTCTTAAGAGAATCCCCCACCCGAACCATTCTTAAGACCACCAAGCTCTCTCGAATGAATTCTACTCTTTCTGCTTTTGAGCTACACTGGGGGCAAAATCTTTTCCCTACTAAGACGTGCATCTTTATGGCTATATATTCCTGAAAATGGATGCGATGGGAAGAAGTGTCATTTAGAAGTGTTGCTGACTTAACATTTAGGTTTCGGCATAACAAAGCTTGCACTGTCTTTTCGCACATAAGCACACAACGTGCCATTGGTAATGATTCTACTACGGTGCCACAAATTCGCAAGCTGATCCTAATTAATTGTTGTTGTTCATTGGATTCCGGAGGAACTACTTCGTTAGGATTGGGGAATTGCTGCGATTCTTCCTGAATAGCCTGGATTCTCCCGCCGAGAGTCACTTTGAAAGTATTACCTAAACTCTTCCGACTAAGTATGATAAAGCCTATAAAACATAGATCTACTATCATTTCTTCATTATAAATTGAGATCTTCTTCGAACTTGATGCACAAATAGATAGAATAGCAGCAAATAGCATCTTTCTAGCCTGCATATTCGTGGAACTCAATCTCATTTAGAAAGCTCGATCTCTATCTTTCAGCAACTGAACGAGAAGTGGTTTAAGAATAAGAAAGGACTGAAGAATCGGATGCGCTAGCCCAGTGAGAAAGGCCCTGACCCTGCCAACCAAGTATCAAAAAGAAAGAAGAGAAAGAAAGGAGAAGAGAACTTCGTATTTTGGTAACTCTCTAGGAGTCATCTTTAACCTTGAATGCTATTAATAGATTCTACAACAATAGTCCCTAGGACTCGGAAAGTAATAACGAAAATAGCTAACCCAATAGCAGATTCCGCAGCTACCACCATTGGAACCAATGAAGCAAATGATTGACCCATCATATCACCCGAAGAAACAGAAAATACCAAAAAGTTCAAATTCATAGCTAATAACGTTGATTCAATTGGCATTGACATAATAGGAATATTTCATCTATTAAGGAGGATTCCCCGAATACCTGAAATAGAGATAATCATAGAAAATGTGAAATATTTGTTAGGATCCATTTCGGGAACGTAGAATGGTTGAGAAATTCAAATGTGAAACAATACGTCATCTCTTCTACTTGAAATATCCTTCAATTATAGATATGGAAGAAATCTTCTTTTTTATACTCATGTTTCCCCTTCCATCGCGCTCCATCGATTGTTGTGCTCGTGTCAACCAAGCCCTCAAGTGCCGTAAATTAGCCCTGGGGACATTGGGTTTGTTGGCATTATAGGAAGCTTTGCTGGTGAAGCGGTCAATAATCATTTCGACCATCTCACTTGGTGATGGAAGTTCACCCAAGTTGTGGTGCCACAACCTTTGAACTACGCGTGCCTTCTTCGATTTAATCAGGGGGCTAATCTGTTCGGCCAAGCGATCTTTATGTTCTTTAATCTTGGCCAATTCAAGTTGATCCAAGGCTATTTCGATCTCGAACTGATCCCCTAGCTCTTTTTCAGCCGCGGGAAGGCTTGGTTAGAGCTAACACCCCCTCCAGCGCCCTCACCTGATCCTGAGCCAGAGGCCCCCGCCTAAAGTTCTGACCCTTGCTTCAAGCTTTGCTCTTGGAGAATAGACCCACCCGATGTGGTCGACGTCACATCTCGACCTGTTCGTGCTGCGGAACGAATACCTACTTTGAGTAGGAAGAAATCCTTTCCTAAAGTGAAAGTGAATTCAAGCCGGTACATCATAAATAAAAAGAGAGGCTTCAGTTTATTGCTTATCTATGGAATATCGCATTGTTACTGGCCTTTCAAAAAATTTATTTTATTGTTAGGAAATAAGGGATACTGTGACTCTCCCCCTTTATGTGTTCTATATCAAAGTCAAAGAGGGTCTTGACATCTTTCTTAAGGGTTTCTTTCAACGCCTTACAATTTGTTCTCATCAGGAACCTCTGGTGTTGGATGTAGATTTGGAACTTTAGGATGGACTTCACCACTTTTTTTTATTTTAAAGGGAAAGAGGAAGCCCCAGACGTCAACTTCTTTGATGACGACCAACAAGATATTTCCCAATAGCGGTCCTCCTTTTGTCAAAATTATAGACCAGGTATTTATTCTTCTTCCTCAAGTTCTACTGCACCCTTCGGTCAAGTAAACCAAGCTCACAGAAAAAAGGAAATCTTTTACACCGATGTATCATACTCTCTCGACCAGGTCATCATAAGAAAATACTGAAAAATCTTTCCAAAGTGAGAGAAGGAGGGAAGTCGCGCTAAAACTAACATAACAGCCAGCTGAAAAACGTTAGCTAGCTAGGCTAGCGCGCAATGGCTTTCTCTGATAGGGGCTTGCTTTTTTAAGCTCCGCCCAACCTATACAAGGTGCTGCTTGCTTTCTCTCAGCCACTAGTGGCTTATGTAGTGGTCGGCATTCCTACGTGCTCCTCCTTGCCCCGTACTTAAGAACCCAAAGGTCACCTTTGGATGTTGTCGTGACGCTTTGGTTACGAAGTTTACCGCGGTCTAGGGGATGGATTCAGTCAGCGAAAGTTCCTCCAACTCAATCAATATCAACAAGATGTCGTGACCGCTTAGGCTTGGTTTATTTTGTCTTAAAAGAAGGTTAGTTTCATGGGTTCATTGATTAGTACACCTACGGTGCTGGTAAGGCCGGGACCGTGGTCGTCCGTCTCCGGTTCGCCGGCCGATAAGATCTCTGAGATTGAATAGCCAGCTGGGTTGGTTTTGCTATTCTTTTATATTAAAAAGGAGTCAGCTGTCTGTGCGAGTCACCTTCTTCTAGGCTCCATTGGACGACACAGCATTTTCGTTCACATATATATAGGCCAGCCATACTTGTGATGGTTCCCAAGGATCCAATATGACCATTTAGGTCTACGTTTCCATGATATTGTTCTATGGAAGCGGGCGGTTTTGAAGTTCGACCCAGTTTTTTTGGTGTCGTAGGGGAGGGATTGACCTTTCTAATGCATATTCAGTTGTACCGGCATGGCCCCACTGATTTGTTTTCGATCAGAGCATCAAGCAGCACAACCCGATTCTACTTGACTAAGCCCGTGCTCCTCCAAGGAGAGAGTTTTCTTTACCCAACTCCCTTTTTGATAACAAGGCAGAAATCCCCGACTCAACACTTGTTAGTTTCGAATGAAGAATGAAAAGTGCCCTGCCCTAGCAAGTACCTACTCCTATCAAAAAGCGAGACTTTACTAAACAAGCAAGAAAGGCTCTTTCTATCGTTATTAGTCAAGCGCTAACGAGTAAGAAAAGGGATGCGCTAAGAAGCAAGGGCTTTCGTGCAGCTGTTGCGCCCTTTCTTCTTGCCTTATCTTACTTAGTAAAGCAACCTTTCGCGCTAGGGGCTCACTTTTTCCCTAAAATAGAATATTTGGAAGTTGGTAAAGACCTGCCCCTTGTTTCAGTCAGAATGAGTCCCCGAGACCATGGGACATTGGCATCCGCCAACAGTGAACTATTAAGGATCGCATCCCGTGCATATTCTACATTATAGCCTGCAACTGATTCAGCTTCTGCTTCTGGGAGATCAAATGGAGCTCGATTAGTTTCTGCTAGACGAGATATAAAGAACATAACCAATACAGGGAACAAGGGAATACCGGACCATATCTGCTTTTGCACTATGACAATCTCACTCCAATTACGGGAACCTACACATATTAGTACAGTATACTGGGGTCCCCGGCCAGAACCACACGTGCAAGTTTCCCTGCATGTGGCTCGTCCATGCTTTTCGAGGTGCTGCCTATGACTCAGCATGGGAGAAGGGGGCGGAACTGCACACTTTCGTGTTTAGAGCATTGTCCAAGTGAGTAGGTAGCGCCTACCAAGCAAAGCTTTCTTGAAGAGACAGGGCTGGTTCCTTTTCGGCGCCCGCCCTTTATTTATTTAGATGTTAAGGTAAGGAAAGCCCCAGGAAAGTCTAGGTTTGCTCCTAGCTCCATCTTGGCTGGCATCTTGCTCTTGAGGGGGTGGGGTCCTGGAGCGAACTACTCATTGCTGTGTTGCCCTAACCCAAGGAATGGCATTTGGTGAGGAGCATTGTTTTGAGGGAGAGAAAGCGTGGTTGACAAACCAATCATCGGAGGCGACTAGAGTGTTTTCATCAAATGATGCATGTGGGCTGAACCATTCCCATCCTAAGTGGTTCCCCGATTCGGCCTGGCCGGTCAGGAAGAGATTCACATAGAGACTACTGCTATCCGGGAATCTCTTTCTATGTTAGCTAGCAGGGGTGGGCTTTCCTATGGTAGTCCCGCTGCGGCCTCTGAACGACCGTCCCTTCTCATCTTGATTTGGCTATACTTGTATGTAGCCAGCCATGTTAGCTCCACATGAGATCCTTTTCAATTTGAAATAAAGGCTAAAAAGGCACTCATCAGTCAACTCGGCCTCTTTCCTATTTCTCTTTGCTGCCTATTAAGAGAATAGGTCCCAAAAAAGTGGCCCACCTTTCATCATCTATACCAGCTGCCATGTAAGAACCAATAGAAAGGATTTCGACGCCCCTCTCCAACTAGTCAAGTGGCTGAACGCCCCTCTCTAGATAAGAAGCAGAACGGGCCATCACCTACAACCCTTTCCTCTTCTGGGGACTTCCACGAAATGAAAAAGGGTGGCATCGTCGTATGCTCTACTTTTGTTGCCTTGGTTTATATCCCGGAGTACTACTATGGCCGATCTGTCACCCAACCTACTTAAACAACCTAAAGGCTTGGCCCCGTCCCTTTTCGTGAATGACCCCTTATGGCACGGCTTAGTCAGTTATTCTCGAAGTTTAGATAAGATTCGGACCGGGCTGGGTTAGGTCTATGAAAGCATAGTTCTTGCCTCCCTCCCCACTTTGAGCTCGTCCATTTGTTGGGTGATCCCTTGCTCTCACGTTCGAGTGTTTGCTCGTCGTTTAGGCCCGTGCGTGAGATTTCTGCTCATTGTAGTCACCTTCGGGGTTCTTCGCACCTGGATAGTAACAGGACCCTTGTGCCCCGGACCTTGATCAGATAAAGCTGCCCACCTTATGACCCACAACAAAAAATGAGCCTTGCGACGAGACGCGGACATTCCCCATGCTGCGGTTCCCTCCGGTCCATTCCCTGGTTGGGTTAGGGGAACATCTGAGCGATTGCCTTCGCGGATCCAAACGCGCTCATAAGGCGCACAATAAGAATAAGACTAATAGAGACTTCATAAGGGACCATTTGAGCTGTAGATCGTAATGCTCCTAGAAAGGCATATTTCGAATATAGAGGAGTGAAAGTTCCCAACAAATAAGTACTTTTTCATATCCTTCTATGAACCATACGAGCACGTCCTCTATTACCCCCCACCGCGCTTACGGCTTTATACCCCAACCCAACTTGCTCTAGCCCCGGGTCCTTCCTTTCTATTCCTCAGTAAGCGGACTGTGGGAGCATGGGGGCGATATTTGCTTTTGACTGATAGAAAGCATCTCTCTTTTGTCCCTCCTGACTGAACTCGCCAAAAAAATCACAATAGAAAAAGTTCTTCTTGCCGGGAGAGTAGCGTCGGAGACATCTTTATCTGAGGAGGAGGCTTCATCGTCCGACTCCTCATAAATAATGTTAGGATCGGCCGGCTCATCCTCGGAATCCGAAAAGAAATGAGAGACAGAATGGAATCACTTTGTTTCAGTGACATATCTAATCAGACTGAATAGGATTTGAAGAGCTGTCACGATCATTCACATAAATTTCAGTGAACTATTGAAGCTATCAGTGTAATTGATCAGACAAGTACCAAGGGCTTTCGGTAGACTTCTTTCGTTTCTGAATATGCTTGCGACAAGTCCTAGCATTAGTATGAGTTCGTTGACCGCGTAAGGGCGATCCATCTTGATGACGAATTCCACGATAACAAGAAATCGAAATTAATCGTTCGATGTCTGCTCGTTCTCCCCTCTTCAATTCCCAATGAACAACATGATCTTGACCTATCATTTGTTCCATTTGGTCGATTTGATACTTAGTTAATTCTTTTATCTTTATGTATCCACTGATACCTAATCGATAACGAACCTGAATGGCTTTTTTAGGGCCAATTCCATCAATTTTGGTTGAGGCAATTCTTACTTGTTCATCGGCAACTAATCTAGCTCCTGAAATATATAACATTCTTGATCCTTCCTTTTACTAGTCTTCTCGGCTGGAATCATAAATGAGTTGTCTCCTCTCTGATGATCTTTTCTGTAGGTAGAACTACTGTGAGCGGTCTAAACTTCGACCCTTATTTCTTTCATCATATTGTAAAGGGCATCACATTGGTAGGAATATAGGCTGATACGTCTCCAGCTTGTGTTTCAATGACGGGTAAGGTGGTCAAGCTACCTGCACCTTTTACCTTTAGTAATAAAAAAAAAGAGAAGTAAGACCAAAAGCAGCCAACACAAAGAGAGTCCTAAAGAGAAGTCCACCAGTGTGGGATTCATGTGGAATTGCTCCACCGGAGATGGGACAAAAAATTTCTTTGACCACACGTCGGTCGCACTTTCAAACCATTGACTTTTTTCTTTCATTGTTCTCAAATCAGATAAAATGGACGTCAAATAATTCAGATTTGACGATTCTCCATGCACCCATTGTCCCAAAACAAAAGATGCTTCCTCATCCAAAGTGATCCCATTTGCATTTGCAATGCTTGAGACTTCCTCCTCTATTCTCCCTTGTGCTTCACATACCTTTCTTTCGGTGTAAGGAGAGATAATTTCATTTATGGAAGACATTCCCGATGAAGAAGGTGAATGGGGAGGCGCCGGAATAATGGAATTAGAGGGTATCCCCAAAGTATTGGGGGGAGAGGGGGACAAAGGGGGGAAGCTTATCGAGTTATACAATGGGCTTAGCCCTTCTTCCGCTACCCCAAGAGAGGGATATATATGCATGGGAGTTGTGCGGGAATAAATCTTAGCCAAAGTTTTCATCTTTTTCCTCTTATTGGACGGCTCTCGATTCGTCGAACATGTTGGGGGATTAGGCGGCATTTGAAAGAGCTGCTCAAAAGCTTGACGAAGAAGCAAAAAAAGCCTATCTATTCTATTTTCTTAGTTTAGTAAAGGGCTTTTCCCTTACTAGTCAAGTGGTAAGGTAGGGCGCTATTCGATGAAAAAAATAGACTTTAGGAAAGTGGTTCCGGTAGCTCAGCTGGTTAGTGAAAAGGACTGAAAATCCTTGTGTTATTGGTTCGAATCCACTTCTAAGCAGGCGAAAGGTCCAAACCATAGCCGGGAGCGAGCCAGATTTTGAAATGAAAGTGAAAGAGTAAGCAAAAAAATATGAGCGCTCCTGCACTATACGAACGGCTCTTTGGCGGTACGGTTAGGGCTTGAGGCAGATTAAAAAAAAAGTAGTTGATTACTCGGATTGGTTCTCGCATCCCTGTGCCCAAAAGGATGGGCAAGTTCGGTTTGAGTGTTCATCGATCGGGTGGATCTATATGCTTCGGGGTGGTGAGACGAGGTGTAGCGCAGTCTGGTCAGCGCATCCGTTTTGGGTACAGAGGGCCATATGTTTGAAACCTGTCACCTTGATGTGGATACGGTAGCCTAAGAGCAAGTCAAAACTACGAGAAGGGCGCGAGAAGTGAAGGTAGAGAGAGATTTTCAAATTAGACTTCACGTTGGTGTGCCGTGTGTTGAGAAGGCAGAGACCGCCCCAGGGTTCGTCCTAATTCCCATCGAAGGTTTAATAAGATTAGATTAGTCTCGCTAAATTCATTCTCGAATGATTCATCGATGGAATTAGGCCTAAGTGTATGAAAATTTATTGTGATTCCCCTTTTTTCTTTGACGAAGGCATACACGCATCGATAGGGAACCCAAAGAAGAGCTAGAAAAAGGAAAGCGGCACCAACACTTAATAGCTCCATTTCTTGTTCCTGAGTGGAAGGTACGCTCAATCCCTAATACATTGCTATTTCTTAATCCTTGCGTTAGGGATAATGAGTCGGTTGGCTCTTAGAGTATAGCCTCTCTTGGGGTTAGCGATAAGAGTACACCGGCCCATGTGGTAACGGGTGAACTAAGGATTTCGTGCTTGCAACGAAGCGTGCAATTGGGTGAACGCATCACCAGCCAAGCCAGTCACTTGGAACATAGGGGTATTCAATCCCCGATCTTCTGGGCCTTGAGAATCGACTTCGAATTTGCTCCTTAGATAGTAAGTAGCAAAGAAGGGTAGGGTTTCAAGTTTAGGGTTTTCACCTCCACATCCCAGCTCATCGAAGCTACCACCTATCGATGGAAATCTCCCTCCTCAGCCGGAGGCGGAACTGGCTCCCCCTGAACCATCCTCGGAAGAGTAAGGAAGGAGAAGGGAATGGGAGTTTCTCGCCTCCTAAGAGTATAAAGAAGCGGAGTGTCACCCCAACAAACTAGACGCACGCATCAAGGCATTCTGCCAACGAGCGAAGGCGCTCGCTCAAGAAAGGGGATTCAGCCCCGGCAAATGCGATGCAGTGAAAGACGCTGTGGACTATGTGGCCGGTGACGTAAAATATATGCCGACAGCTAGCCAACTCCGCTTTCTAACGAGGTTAAGGCGTGACCTAGAAAACAGAAATAGCGAGACTTGGGGTCTTATCGAATGAGAAGTTCAAAGATGGAGACCAGGTTTGGCATGAAATCATAAAGGTTTGAGGGCCCGTTGGTCAAAGAAAAGGGAAGATCCTGCTTTCGAGACGGAGCCGTATAACGCGAGAGTGTCATGTACGGTTCCTTTGAGAAGGGTATGATACCACCACCTATCAGGCCCGACGAGCGGTCCACGGAGCTGCATCCCTACTCACCTGGTCTATGCACATCGCTCTCTCCAGGATGTTGGCCACCTATCCTAGATCTTCCCATTTCCAAGAATATCTCGGGCTCGATCTGGTTTAGTTTCAAGGTGATTCTTTTTCTGTTCCTATATATATGGGTCCGTGCAGCATTTCCACGATATCGTTATGATCAATTAATGGGACTTGGACGGAAAGTGTTCTTGCCTCTATCATTAGCTTGGGTAGTCCCCGTTTTTGGTGTTTTAGTCATCTTTGAATGGCTCCCTTAATTATGTGCGAGGAATTGCCCTATTTAGTAATGGAAAGTGGGCTAGTCCCCGAAAATGCCCCATCCGTAAGTTCCTTTGTCGTTGGGGAAAAAAAAGTGATGCTCAAAATCCCTGTGGATAGGTTCATCCATTTTCGGTAGACAGGGAATTTGATGAAGTAGACATTGGATTGGACAGCGGCAAAGAGGGTCCTGATCCAGGAATGTCGGGAGCTTGCCCAAGGCCCGAAATGCACAGATGCAAGAAGAGAGGGTAAATAGTCGATTCTCGATGCGAAGAAGAGCTCTCTTTCACAAGTCCAGTGGTCGCTTGTTAAGGTAGTTTGCAACCTTCATTCTTAGAGTACAGGTAGTTGGATATGACTTAGAGGTCTATAGAAGAGAGTGTCAGACGTGAGAAAGAGATAGAATGACATCTTGACATTGCCGTTAGAGTAAGATGTGGAACTCTTTTCTCCAACATGCGGTCACACAAGAAGGTTGGAGTAAGCTAGTCGTTCCTGCACTCCTAAAGGCTGAGAGCTTATTTAGAGCAATAAGAGTCGTCGAAAGAACAAACTTTTTAAAAAATTGCTATTCTTTCTTACAGCTAACCATGAATAGTGTTCAGAGTCGATTCTGTAACAAGAACAGTGAGGATACTGAGCCTGACTCACAGCCACACTCCACTCCGTCTATTGCTCCTATAGGTTCTGCGGAATCCAAACTCCCTTTAGATAGCAAAGAATTATTTCTGTGTCCCGCCAAGCCAAGGAAAGAAGGCAAGGTGCCCTGGGAAAGGCTCAGACTAGTGTCAAGGTCAAGGAAAAAAGCTTAGTCATTTTCAACTCAGAGTTTCACTCACGGGATTTCTATTGAATTCAGAGCCACCGGGCATTGATTCATTGAGAGTAGACGATCACTAAGAATACTTGAGGATAGGATGTGAGATCCACTACTTACGTGACCATCTGTCTGAGATTCATATCTTTCTAGGTTAATGAAATGCTCCTAAATTAAAGCTTCTAGAAAGACTTTTTCTGACTAGACAGTCAGATCTTTCATGTAGTGGTGCGTAGACTTTCGTTTCATGTGGGATTTATCTGAGAATCCACTGAGTTGAACTTCACTCGAGGGAAAATGCTTAACATCACTAGTTTAGTGCCTTGTACATAAGGAGAAGGACGACTGAAAGCAACTTGATGACTTCTGGCCCTAGTTTGAATACTGGCTACCAGCAGGCTTGACTTGCCCATCTCCTTATGATTGAACTCGTATTCAGCTGGTCTTCTTCCTTTGGTTGGCCTTGCGGTTTCTCGCTTGTCGCTCACTCAGATTTGCTAGACGCTTGTTTCTACTCATCTGGGCTGCATAACATCGTCTGGCGAGAATTCCGCTTGCACTACATTTTCTGCCGATAACTTGAGCTTACAAAACATTATTGTAGCCTTCGGCTACCGTTGGATTCGATCTCAACAATTGAACAATGAACCAAGGACTCTGACTTGATTTGTTTTTAGGTAACCTATTGCTCGAGGTGTGACTTGCAAGCTACCTTGCTTATTCCGTTGCCTTGCTTGAGCTACCTTGACTCGCACGCAAGCAACCATTGCAAGCAACTCGCCTTTCTTGCTCTGCGCAACCTCAGTCGACACTCATCAAACTCGACCCTCTTCTTATATAGAAGACACTAATAGCGCAGGGGGACCTCCCTCTCCTGTTGGCGAATCTCCTTGCTATTGTTGTTTTGAAATATATATCCCATTCCTTCCTGTACTGCGGCACATGCGGTACCAGCTCTTGTTCTTGATATGGCTCTTTCGGAAGTTGTGAAAGATAGTATAGATTCTCCTATTCTTTCTTCGGCAGTTGTGGATGCGCTTTACTTCTTTCTGAGTATCCCAGTGCAGCTGTCTTGTTCAAGCTATGGATCTTATATAGAGAAGGAGTGTGAAAGCCCATCTGCGGCTGCCAAGAGAAGGGAACTGCCCATTTTAGGAACCATTGAAGGCCGCCATCAACTCCCATACGAAGGGGCACCAGTTCTCCATTTATTTCTTCCTCTCCTGCCCTTCGCTGGATAGAAGCTATCAAGCCCTCCCAGTCATCGAAGCTCAGAAGTGGTAATCCGCATCTCAAAATGAATCTCTTTCTTTTGTCCTTTAGGTTTCCCTCAACTTCAAATCTATCTGCCGCCCCCGTATACTCTGCTTTCGGAGAGCCAGAACCAGGGACGGGATATGAGGCCACCTCTCCTACTCTCAATTGGTATTCCCATCATTCAGTGAAGGCTCGAAGCCATCTCCATTCATCAGAAACTATCAATTACGAGTTCGGGGCAGGCTAACCACCAGCATCTTATCTCTTTTCATCCTTTTCGATGGCACTAATAGAAAGGAAGTACTTGCCAACGAACCTTGACTCTCTACTCTCTCCCAGCGAATCAAGAAATCTAGTGCGGTCAAGAAATGCATAATTTGGATTGGAATCCCGGGATTGAGAGACAGATATTCGCCAGGTCTGATATTTGATCATTTGCCGCTCACTCGCTTCTTTCTGCACTGGATCGAATCAATTAGACGGGTCACTGGGAACGGATTAGCTTATTGGCTTCTCTGATGCCGCTCCGTACCCATCGGAAGATTGAGGATACATCATAGGTTTTATTGCTTTTGATCCCTTTCTTTCTCTGCGGAGAAAAAGCTAGGTCAGGGGGAACCACCTACCACTGAACCTGTGGACGGGATTAAAGAATCAATCAGTGGAATTTTTAGGCCTTAGCCCTTTTTCTCTTTGCCCCCATCCACCATCCCTTAGCCTTAAGAACAACCAAACCACCGGTCAATTGACCGACAGTGAACCAAATCCGCATTTTCAAATAATGAATCTAATTCAAACTCTCTCAGAAAGCTCGTGGTTCTAGAACCGGCTGCCCGAACCATCCATACAAACCATCTCCCGGTCGGAAATAAGACCTGGTGGAGTAGCTTACCCAGCTATCTCGTTCCCTTCTTCCCCGCGTCTAAACCATCCTTTCTTTTATCTCAATCTCTCGCGAGGGTACGTTTTCCATCACGACTCAAAGTTTCTAAGGATCCATGGAAATCAACGGCTTAGCGAGCTAGGGTTGAGTGGAGACAAAGATGGACTCGACTTCTTTTCTTACTCGGATGCAGACATAGATGGAGAGTTTAACTGGTTCATAAAAACAGAGAGTTGGATCCGCATCGGAAGGAGGATCAGGAGAAGAAAGCAGGCAGTGTATAAAGGGAGACTGGGAAAGAGCAGGGCTTGAACTTCCGGTTCGATCTCACAGGATAGAAAGGATTTATTTGAATGCGTCATTGATAGTTCCATGTAGTCAAGTTGATGGCACAGATTTAATCTGCCTCTACTTCCTCAATATCAATGAATATATAGCTTGAACCCCCAAACCCTGATTTCAAAATGTCGTAAGTGATATTCGAAATCACTGAATGTGTATTGATTGCTGCTTGAGTAGGTAGGATAAGTCTCGGAATCACCATTGGGGTTATTTAGATTCTGCCGACCCAAAAGCTATTCTGCGGGTTAGCCACCTCGTGCAATGTGTCAGTAGCCATTCTGACAGGCAGTAGACACTACTACTACTGAAAGGGTGGTCAATATTGCTTAATTACACTTTCACTTTGCCACATCAGTACGAGAAGGCAGAAATTGGTGCACGGTAAAAAAGTTCAAGATTTCATTTAAGAATTTTCTATTAATAAGCGTCCCTATTTTTTGGATAGGATAGGGAATGTGCATTCCCTAGGGGAACTATAGTCTAGGTCATAGCTGAGTTAATCATAACTTTTGATCCATAGGATAGGAATAAAGGGAGGAAAATAATAAGAATAATTTTTCCATTAAGAGCTCACGACACTCCCTATACAAAGAAAGGAGCGACCCGCCAGATTCGAATTATCATATAGAAAAGTGGAATCCATTCTAAATTCCCCTAATTTCTTTCTCTCCTGTCATGAGGAGTCGCTTTGGTGACGCAGTTTGGCAAATCCCACCTACATCTGCGGAGCCGGATCAACAGGACGATCCAAAATATTAAGTGGCCCGCGGGCATAGAAAAAAAGAAAGACAATTAAAAAACAATTGTATGACCGATAGTAGTACATGGCTGACTTGGAACTAATTATTGAAAACCATAAATGAGTTTTATATATTCGAAAGCCTGCTCCCAATAGAAACTAGGAAATCCACACTCTAAAAGGTTAGAGTAGACATCAGATAGATAAGATGGGTCTAGCACGTGGAAACGCTCTTTAATGGAACTTTAGCCTTAGCTGGCCATGCCTGAAGTCCTTACCTTAACCACAAGGAGGGGGATGCCGAAATAAAATAAGGATTCAATCTAGCCACAGGTTCCGCTATGGCTACCTTGTAAAGTTGTGAAAAATCAAAGAAAGAATGGCTATAAACATCATCGACCTTTCATTGATCTTTTGCGCCTCGGGCATTTGCCAGTCGATCAACCAAGAAATGAGTTGGTCGAGGCAGAGTGACTGAAAGATCTCTGACGTCATCAAAATGCCTCCCTTATACAGGAACACATAGCCAAAGAAGAAGACGCTTTAAGATGATCCCCAGAGTTGTGTTCACTATTCTAAAAAAGAAAGAGAGAGATTTTTTTGAGATTCTCAATTCTGCCTTTTTTGATCCCATGCTTTCCGTTGGTCAACAACCAACTAAAGTGAACTATACTTCTTCACTACTCGTACAGGCTTAATAGAGTTAAGCTGTATTGAGGGAATCGTTTTGTCTCAATCAATCAAGAAAATCATGCCTCAACTAGATAAATTCACTTATTTCACACAATTCTTCTGGTCATTACTTTTTCTCTTTACTTTCTATATTCCTATATGCAATGATGGAGATGGAGTACTTGGGATCAATAGAATTCTAAAACTATGGAACCAACTGGTTTCATACCGGGAGAACAAGATTTGGAGCAACGACCCCAATAGTTTGGAAGATATCTTGAGAAAAGGTTTTAGCACCGGTGTATCCTATATGTACTCAAGTTTATTCGAAGTATCCCAATGATGTAACGCCGTCGACTTCTTGGGAAAAAGGAGGAAGATGGCTTTAATCTCTTATTTTGGAGAAATAAGTGGCTCACGAGGAATGGAAAGAAACATATTATATTTGATCTCTAAGTCCGTACATAGCAATCTTGGGTGGGTCATCACTTGTAGGAATGACATAATGCTAATCCATGTTCCACACGGCCAAGGAAGCATCGGTTTTTAATCTCATTATGACTTGGTCGTTCGGAAGAGCAATTAATTCGATCAGAATAGTGGAATGGAAGGCTGTAAAAGAATGAAATACTCCTTTCTTTTCCAATCGCCCCGCGAAGACAGACGCTCGGAAAGGTTCTCGAGATTCTCAATCGTTCATTTTAGTGGGGAGGAATAGTGCGGGAAGGGAGCGAGACCAAGCCGAGCCACTAGTAGAGTAAGCCCTTCCTACATGTCAAGTTGAATATGAATAAATGAATGCAGCCTCAACCAGAGAGATCAACCTGCGCCTTTGAGTTGAGGCCGCTGGCGGCGCAAAACGAACTAATCCGCGACCAGCAAGTTTTCCAAAAGCAAACTGAATGGAATTGTTACTTTCTAAATGCTTCAAATCAAAGAAAGAAGGTCTATTTTCCCACGTAGTTCGTCGGTCAAACCAACGATTCTCTTCTCAATGTAATAGAGAGAGTCTTTTTCTAGTTAGACTTCTATCAATGGAATGAAAGAACCATCCCTTCCTATTTCTTTGTTTGTCCTGTCAGATAGAAACAAAATTAGACCCCAAAGAGCCCTTCTTTACTTTACTACTTTAGGGGGGGTGGGGGTGAAGGGGGGGTTTACATAGAACCGAGGCAAAGTGGTTTATGATTGAATCTCAGAGGCATTCTTATCATTTGGTAGATCCAAGTCCATGGCCTATTTTGGGTTCACTCGGAGCTTTGGCAACAACCGTAGGAGGTGTGATGTACATGCACTCATTTCAAGAGGGTGCAACACTTCTCAGTTTGGGCCTCATATTTCTCCTATATACCATGTTCATATGGTGGCGCGATGTTCTACGTGAATCCACGTTCGAAGAACATCACACCAAAGTCGTACAATTAGGACCTCGACATGGTTTTATTTTGTTTATCGTATCGGAGGTTATGTTCTTTTTTTCTCTTTTCGGGCTTCTTCTCATTCTTCTTTGGCACCTACGGTAGAGATCGGAGGTATTTGTCCCCCAAAAGGGATTGCGGTTTTAGATCCTTGGGAAATCCCTTTTCTTAATACCCTTATTCCCCTTTCATTCGGAGATGCCGTAACTTGGGCTCATCATGCTATACTCACTGGGAAGGAAAAACGAGTAGTTTACGCTTTAGTAGCTACCGTTTCACTGGCTCTAGTATTCACAGGCTTTCAAGGAATAGAATATTATCAAGCACCCTTCACTATTTCGGATAGTATTTATGGTTCTACCTTTTTCTTAGCAACTGGCTTTCATGGTTTTCATGTGATTATAGGTACTATTTTCTCGATCATATGTGGTATTCGCCAATATCTTGGTCATCTGACCAAGGATATCATAGGTGGTATTCGCCAATATCTTGGTCATCTGACCAAGGAGCATCACGTTGGCTTTAAAGCAGCTGCATGGTACTGGCATTTTGTAGACGTGGTTAGGTTATTCCTATTTGTCTCTATCTATTGGTGGGGAGGCATATGAAGGAAGGAATAAGTGGATTGAGGAATGAAAGCTCGAAGACAAAGAGAACCGGGCTTTTCCAAAGAATTATTGCAGCTTTCCCACTCCCTTTGATTATCATATACAAAAGGTCTCTTCCACTTTCCTACCATATCTCTCTCTATTCTGGAACATAAATGAAGTGATCGAAGAGATTATGGCAGATCATGTTCACCAAGAAATGACCCAAAATTGGATCTTCGTCTCTTTGAGATTGTTCCTTTTAATCGTAATCAAAGATGTTTTCTTGTCTCTCATTTCTTTTCTGAAAAAAAAAGAACCTAATGGATCGAACTCATATGTTGTACCTGGTCGTTTAAATTAGATCTCTATTTTGGTACAACGAGAAGGGGGGCTTCACCTGATCACTTTGAATCCGCTGATCAGGAAGAGAGAAAGGAAGAGATTTTTTCTTTAGATAAAGCGGAAGCTCGTTCCTGGTATCTTTGGCAGTAGCTAATCTGAATTCGTAACCCGCCATCTTTGGGTAGGAGTCGTCAGATCTTGCCCAGGCAAAGGAGCGATCGACACTCGCTCGCAAGTTTTCAGATGTGGTAAGCGCAAGGACAAGTTGATTCAGAAAGGGAAAGAGGAGTAGCCTAGCCTGGTTCTTGTTTGTTTTCCTTAGCGGTATAGTACGACACATGGGAAATCACAATCACAGAGAAGTAACAATACGATAGATCCGCAGGAAATCGCAAAGTACATGAATTCTCTATCTCTTTCCTTAGCTGAGAGAGCGGGAGAGCACTCTCGACATGCAGGCATATCTCGTTGAATCAGTCTTTTTTGCCACATCGCATATAAGGGGAATCAAACCACCTCTGCTGCTGGCGGGTAGATGTATAATGTACTACTTTGATCCAGCAACTTCTTAGGAGTAGGTTTTGGCTTGGAAAATCCCATGGATGAGCGAGAATATACGAATATTTTTGTTAGAAGGCTTCCCCTTACAGTCTTTTTTGTTAAAATAAATACGGATGGGTGTCTGCTTTCTTTGAGAATTTGGATTGTACAACCAAGAATGTGGCTAAATTCTGGGCCATCTACCGTGGCCTTATGTTGGCATGAGATTTGGGTTACAAGCAGGTCATTCTTGTAACAAATTTGGAATATTGTTTGCATGCTGTGATTCATTTGATTTCCTCTAATTACCCTCAAGCACAACTGATCCAAGCTTGCAGGAATCTTGTTCAAAGGGATTGGCAGTGCTTTTGTAAGCATACTCATAGAGAAGAGAGAAGGTAAGATTGCGGATTTCTGGTTGGCATCTGAAGCTCTGAAGCAGCCGCCGGGTTATTAACAGCTTTTGACCTGTCTGCCTGGACATAAGATACGTAAAAATGAAGAAAGAAAAGGAAAACATTATTGTAAATGGCACGAGAAATGGACTCACTCTACAAATAATTATGTAAATTGAAGGAATCTGATTCAAGATTACTTGGACAAAGGTTTGTTCTGGATAGCAGACCGACCAATGGGAATCGAGACATCACCGTTTGTGGGAGCAGTAGAGATCAATATGATATCTGCTGACTTAAGGAAGTTGTCTGACCCACAGAAAGAGTTAGAGGCGACTGAGCACATCCAATCCCACAAGAGTCAAGGCCAGAAAGCATGGCAAGTCATTCGCCAAGGCCATTACCAACAATAGGATTATGTTCGAGATGTCAACTTGAAATCTCGATGAATCAAGGAGAAAAGCATCTACCCTTTCAAAAAAGGATGGAATGGCGACCTGTGGTAAGAGAGCCTTTAGCACAAGAGCGAAGGATGACGACTGATTCAATTGCCCTCTCTACTCAATTGATTGAATATAGTTGCATGAAGCAACATAAGTGCTAACCTAATCTAAGGAAAGAGGGGGAACATGAAAGCAAGGCTATTCCGGTACCTCAAGCGTCTGTAGGCCTATCAGCCATGAAGTACGCATAAGCGGGAATGGGCAAAAAAGATGGTTATAAGGCATCTAGAGGACCTATTTTCGGCTGGTCATAACCAGAACTCTTAGGTTATGGGGATGAGACTTGTTCATTGACCCAGACCATGGCCTGAGACCATTGGGAGGGGGCTTGGCACACTGGTAAGGATTTTCTTAAAAAACATACTACGGCTTAGCACACTAGGAGTGGGGGTCAAATCATTCTATAAAGATTGGAGGGAATAATGATTTTTACTATTCGCCAAAGTTGTAGATAAGAGAAGGGCTTAGCGCAAGGAAAACAAGCTAACCAAGATTGGTAAGTCTAGAACAGAATCCAGAGGGCATGGTTTGCTAAATTTAGTCGACGTTCTTTCTACATATGGGCTGAAGCAAACTGAGGTTGATCATTCAGTATTTGTTCGCCATATCCAAAGTGGATCTCTAATCCTTTCTATCTATGTTGATGATATTGTAATTACAGGTAGTGAGAGAACAGGAATTGTTGACCTGAAACAGTATTTTAGTAAACACTTTTTTACCAAGGATCTTGGAAAGCTTGGATACTTGTTGGGTATTGAAGTAGAAAGATCAAAGGCGGGAATATCACTTTATCAAAGGAAGTATGTTACAGACTTTTTAGAGTAGACTGGATTGTTGGGAGCAATGTGGATACTCCTATGGATCCGACTTTGAAATTTAGTAAGGATGATGTCCTGCTCTTTGAAAATCCAGAGAGGTATAGACGTTTGGTTGGAAAGCTTATCTATCTGACTGTAACCCGACCAGATCTAACCTTTGCTCTTGGAGTGGTTAGTCAATTCATGCAGAATCCAAGACAAGATCACTGGGAGGCTTTTTGTCCTATCTTGAGGTATCTCAAGAAAACTCCAGGAAAAGGATTGTTCTTTAAAAGAAAAGATCCAATTCTTTCACATGGGAGGAGACAACTCTCTCTTATTGGCTTATCCTTTCGAGTTGAAGGTACGTCGTTAGGATTATTCTGCTCTCATTCCTGGTCAATGTCAAATTCTTCCTAAAAAAGAGGGCATTCACAGGCTATTATTTATGCGTAGGTGTGAATATCTTGACTTCTGATTCAATTATTTGAGGAGCAGGGGGTTTAGGTTTTGGTGAAAAGGTCTTTGTCATCTTTCGATGAGAAGGAAATAGTCTATGTCGGGAGTCGGCTTCTCAGCCTAGCTAAAGAAAGTGAGGCAGCACTATTCACTTGAAGTAAAGTGTCACTTGCTTGCACAAGCCCTTTTTGCTTGAAGCTCTCTTCCCGTGTCGATGAGGGACTATTCCCACTATGTGCTAACTAGAAAGATCATAAGATAAGATGCTATCGAATCGGCTCTTAGAGATTGAAAACGAGCTCCTGACTCGAGGGTGAGAATCCGTAGTTGTTCTGTTAAAGTTTTGGTAGGTGTAGGAGTTGCTGCTTTCAAGAATTAGCCCAGACCCATAAAGGATAAAGACAAAAGGCTAGATTTCAATCTTTCAAGATCGAATTTCTAGTTTAGAGTTTCGTACCCAGGCACGGAATCTACTTGCTAACTGATCTAAGTTTGAATTTTGGAACAAACAATCTGAGTAAGGAGGTAGCTTCAGGAAGGTATTTCTTTGACACAGTTTAGTGAGACCGGGGCTTAGCTCATTGAAGCAGATATTGAAGGAAGTTTCAAAATGCTTACTCGAAAGAGTAAGGAAGAAGAGCTGTTTTTGTTTAAGCGGAATCAGAGCTCTTGGGTAAGAAGGCAGGAAGAAGTTCACACTAGGATTGAAGAAGCTGGTTTGATAGAACCAGGGTCAGCGAAAGACGATGGAAAAGGCTGCTTGTAAGCGTGATCCTCTATCCTCTCTTTTTCTATCATCAGAGAATCAATCTCGTAGCCTAGCTACGTAGCAGGCTCAGAGCCTTTTGATGGAGGAAGAACTGCGGTTATGGAATCTTATGCTCTGGCCGCTGTTCTGTTACCCGGTCTTGGTGGTGTAGTTATAGGAGGTGTCGTAACTTTAAACTCTTTTTTTGAGATGAGAATCATAGACTTTTTATTGCCCAAGCAAGGGAATCCATTTGCCTTCAACCTAACATTCAGAAATAGGATTCCGAGAAGGTGGAGTTTAGTAACCCAGTTCAGTGACCGAGGAAAGGTTGAGAAGAGGACAATGAGTCTTAGTAAAGCTAGTCTATTAATTAGATAGATCACCTGTGCATACGTTATCTATAATAAGAAAAAACCTGGCTCCAGGTAGCGAAAGGGAGTAGCAAAGGGGAAATTCGTTAGGAGAGAAGACCAGGATTCAATCAGAGAATCAATCTTGTAGCCTAGCTACGTAGCAGGCTCAGAGCCTTTTGATGGAGGAAGAACTGTGGTTATGGAATCTTCTGCTCTGGCCACTGTTCTGTTACCCGGTCTTGGTGGTGTAGTTATAGGAAGTGCCGTAACTTTAAACTCTTTTTTCGAGATGAGAATCATAGACTTTTTATTGCCCAAGAAAGGGAATCCATTTGCCTTCGACCTAACTTTCAGAAATAGGATTTCGAGAAGGTGGAGTTCAGTAACCCAGTTCAGTGACTGGGGAAAGGTTGAGAAGAAGATCGAATGAGTCTTAGTGAAGCTTGTCCATTAATTAGATAGATCACCTGTGCGTACGTTATCTATAATAAGAAAAAACCTGGCTCCAGGTAGCGAAAGGGAGTGGCAAAGGGGAAATTCGTTAGGAGAGAAGACCAGGATTCCCTTGATCCTTCTAAAGATCAGCAGCATACCTGGATTTACCGTTCATCCAAAGAATACCAGTCATCCAGCTTAGAAACCATTGAACTAGCTGCCGGAGAAGGGGAACTTCAACTAAGAAAGAAGAAGAATAAGAAGAATTGCTTAAGTAAGATAGTCGGTTCTTTTTTTTTACTTGGCATTTCTATTGATTGGCAGTGATTTCCATCTGGTTCTTATGAAACTCCAATCCATACTTCTGGTTAGGTCGTTCCGCATTCTATTAAGTTGGCTTGTTGGTTGGGAGGTTCCTTTTTTAGTTCTTGTTTTTTTTTGTTGGTTTGGGACTGGATTCCAGCTTGCACATGCAGGACACAGCAGGAGGGCAAAATGCTACCAATCCTGCAGCAGAGAAACCCTCCAACGTGCCTTCAGGTGCATCCACCTCAAAAGGTACATGGTGGAAAAAATGGCTGGCTTGTTTCACCCCACAAACAGAAGAGGGGGAAGATTCAGTTTTGCCTCCTGAACCAATACGAAATTGGGTATTGGACATTGATCTTCCAAGGGAGGATCCGTTCGATACAATTGACACTCTTAGGAGAAAATGTGAGATTATTCTTCAATCATTTTCTTAAAACAATCTTAGAGATCCCTTAACTTTTGAAGATATCGCGCAACTCTTGGCTTTGGAAACTAAGGGTACACCCACCAGAATGGGTGCTACAAAAGAAGACTTCCAATGTCTGCTTGGAGAATTACAAAATCCAGCAAGCGATATCTATCCCCACTAATGGGTTACTCTTGGACAAATTTGCTAGCCACAAGGGTCAAATATTAAAATATTAATGCATCTGCAGCCCTTGGGAGTTGGCTGATAAAGATGGACAATAAGGATCTGAAGGTGGAGGCTGACATGGTATATGTGTGAGTTCTAGGGAATTTGTTCGGTGTCTTGGGGGTTGTTCCAATTTTTTGATTTGGCTAGAGAGAGGCTAAAGTAAGACAGTGAAAGAGTTTAACTTCCGTTTTCATATACTGAGAGGCAGGCTCTTGTATCATGGTTCATTTTTGGTTCTATGATAAGGGGAAGGGGGAGAGGTGAGGAGGGCCCCCTTCAAGAAGACTACTTTACTAGCTTGATACAAGAACTGCTTTAACAAAAGGGCTCGAACTACAGGGATCTGATACCTAGATCTTTTGGTATGAGAAGTAGGTTATGTAGGTGACAACCCTTAATAGGTTGTTTCGATACCAAAGGGAAAAATAACCGATGAGTAGTATGCCTGGGCCTGGTAAGAACCTTCTCAAGTAAAGAAGAGAGAATCAATCTCTAGCTTTCGACTAAGCTAAGAAGAAGATAGGATCAATCTAACTCAAAAGGATATTCCCTAGGGCAAGACTGATGTAATACGAAGCGCTCTCCTTAAACCGCTTTCGTCAAGCCTTTAAGTAAGGCACTTTCTTAGTGAGTATTGGCTCATTGAACACTAACTTAACCTTAAAGTTCAAATAGTGAGAAAGTAGCAAAATTGTATTCCGCTATTAAGAGAAGGCTATCGCATCTCAACATCTAGTTTTCTCTACTCGCTTTTTAGGTCAATAGACATCAGATCACCCTAAGGAAAGATGATGATACTGAACACAAGGCCAATCGGGTGGGGAGCATACTACTCTTCCAATCTCTTACTAGGATTTGCTTTCCCTATTTGAAAAAAGGAGATCTGTGTCACTCTCACTATGCTTCACACATGAAATTCTACTGCTTTCAAGGGCTCGAATAGATTGATTTGAGAACTTGTTTCAGGGTTGCCCCATGGGGGAACTTTCATAATCTCTTTAGCTCTCGGATCTAATTCTCTGCTTAGTGACTCGATCTCTCTTTCTTTTGAAGCTCATGCAAAGCGGTAACTATCTGAAGGCCTCACACCGGCGCTAGTTGAACCTTCTTGGGTCTTTTTCAGCGTCGGGCTTACCTTTTTTATTAGTATTGAATTCATGTCATTGTCGCTCATCATCCTTGTTAGAAAAGGAACAAAAAACTCTCTTTATGGGAGGGGAAGGTCATATTTAGGAAAAATTGACCAGAATTCCTCCATTACGGATGGACTGATCTGAAGAGCGGAGACTTGATTCGATATTTACAGTTGCTATAGGTTAGGGATTCTATCGTGCTATTCTATTTCTATAGAGAGGTAGGCGACAAAGACAAGGGATCTCTCTCGCTATGGATAGTTGCTGTTTGCGAGAAACGTCTGTTCCGCTTTGTCCTTTCAATAATTATATTAAATAAAGACAAATTGATCCACTGGTATTTCGACGCTCGATCTCTACTTCTCAAAAGGTCACTCACAATCTATGGCTCACTTAGGGCTAGAAAGATAGGATTCTTCATACAAAGCCAACCGGGAACCTTCTTTCCAAACTCGCTCAACACACAAAAGAAAAGATGAAAGGCGAGAATTGGCGCAAGGATCAAAACACTTAATAGACATAGAAGAGTAAAAGAAATGCTTCCTAGCCTACCAAAAACTCGGTTGAAGCTAGTTAGGTCCTACGGTCAGTCAAGTGTTGACACCATATTAGGTTTGACCTTCCTTCTCAATGTCCGGATGAACATGCATTTTTTTCTCTATGGTATGGTAGAGTATGGTAGACTTATAACCAATCCAATCGGTAACCTTAATTCGAGAGATCAAGCTAGCAAGGATAATATCATAAAGTTGGAGAGGAAGAAGAATGCCATCATAGAGGGATCGGCGTGTAAACTTGAAGGGCTAGGGAACTCCTTTAGCTCAATAATGAAAGTTAGGGTTGATCGGAGGAGGCCTTACCTCTTAGATGACCCAAGCAAGTCATTAAGCTATTGGATGGATCCTCCTAACTGTAGTAACTTAAGGTCGAGTAGTAGACGGGTGAGGCCCACAGTTCTAATAGGTTTTCACTTGAGCTTTACGCAGCAAAGCAAGTCTACAAGCCACTGCAGTGAGGTTATAGGTCTGATTTCTTTCTCGTATTGAGATCTTAGAATGCTATACGCAGCCCCCCTGCAAGGTTACTTTAGATAGCGGTATTTTCTGTATAAGATTGGCATCCCCATTCGTTGGTTACTTAGTACTTAGGTCGTGAGTTCCGATCTTAGTAGACTTTATTCCCATCCCGCATAAGAACATAGGTTTTTTTCCCTCAGTTTTTGCTCTCCTTGCTTTAACTAAAGAACTACCTTTAACTTTAAGTAGGACTATAAGAGCTCTACCTTAGAATGAGTTAGATTTCCTGCAAGAAGGAATGACGGGACGCTAAAGAGATGGCTATGAGACTAGTGCAATCAGGTAATCGACCAAGTAATCCACATACATGATAAAAGAGCATTCCAGTCCTAGTGTACTTATCCACTGCATTGAAGGAGAAGAATGACAAGGTCTGCTTCCACAGTAAGGATTGCCGCTTAGTCCAATCCAAGAGCAAACAAGGGATGCCTCATTAAGAAAGAACCCAAGCTAAGAGCGGGGCAGTTCAATTAAGGTATATAGAAAGCTCCAAGCAGCTACCATTGATCAACCTTATTCAGGCACATCAATCAAAGATCTTGCTTACCGGATAACTTTCCTGGTGAAGGAGAGAAAGTTTGACAAGCTAAGAAAGTCTCGTTGAAAGCAGGAACTCAGACTGTGATGACTATTTTCACTAGTTTCAAAGGCTTGATTGACCCTTAGGATTGAATCTGGCTAGCGGGTGCCCTCGTAAATACTAAAACCTCATTATGCCGAAAATAGTAGAGGTGCGACAGCGCTTTGGTAGTGAGTGGAAACTTACTTTCTATCTGTTTAGTAGGAATTTCTTGCCTGCTAATGGATTAGTCCAAGTTAGACCGAGAAGTAAGAGTTTGTAATTGAAGTCGGGGGGGGGGGGAAGAATAGAGAAATTCTCTTCCTACGTAGCGCTAAGAAGCAAATTCCGACAGCCTATGATGAAATAGCACAAAACAAAAAAGGGCTACGCGAATAATAGTGTTAGTAGTTCGTGAGGCTAATTTTGAGCTAGATAGTGGATTGATGTTCAATGTAGCACTATTTGACCTTGAAGGTTAAGTTAGTGTACCATGAACTCCATCCCACATATTTTGAATGCTGTGGCATCAGTTATCTAGCTATATTCTATTACCGCTTGACACCATTTTGGAAAACTTTGATTCCGGTTACTGCTTGTTAAATTCCGTTAGGTTCTTTGTAAAATACTAACTAATTTGAATCCATATTCTTTGGGGGTCTAACTTTTGTTGTTCTTTCCTTCGTGCTAAGATAGACCCTATCAAAAACTAGTTCCAGAAGCATCTTCCATTCATCTCGACCTAGACTGATCTTTGTTCTGATGATGATAAACCATCATCAATTTGTATAGTATATATACCCCCCGAGCCCTCTTTTTGTACCATTTTATTCTTTCTAAAAGAGGGCCTGGAACTGGGCTCTCTTCACAGCCCCTAAAGGCGTTAGGAAGAGATTTAATCAGCCAGCGTAATAACTTCAATCGATAGAAAAATCTATCAAGACCAAAAACAAAGCATACCATCTCCCAGGGAGTCTTTTTATTTTGCATATCTCAACTTGAGAATTCTCCTCACGCTTTTCCATCACAATTTTCTCTTCGAGAACACTCGCCTCGTCGATTCTTGCCCTAGTTCCTTTTATCTTGGACATTGAGATGTTCATGCAAAGCATTCTTTTCTACCCTATGTAGGTTAGACAAGCTACGGAGCTATAGACTTAAGACCTAAGGATATTTCTTTGACGGGTGATCGGGTCTTAGAATCCTCAGGAAAGTGTAAGCACCTGTATACAATTTTGATTTTTCTTTCTATGTATAGATATGGCTTTATCTTGATGGAATATACCAAGAAAAATCTTCTTTATAGAACCACAACTCAGTGAAGTAGGCGACAACTGCTATTAGGGTCTGTCTTAAGGCATTGGCTCTCTAAAAAATGGATTTCCTATCGTTGCATGGGTTCCTTTTTGCATAAAACATATTGACTACAAATTGAACTAAAGAAAGAATATTGACTATTTGACAACGTGAAGACCGCAATCTCGACTTAGAATAGTCAAACGCCCATCATGAGTCACATGGACACCCCCACCATGTAGAATAGTTATGATATCCCCATCAAGATCTAACTCAAAGAGGATACTATTCATTTCTTCTTCACACTGCTGCTCGCTTTGGAGACTAAACAATGGAAATAATACATAACAGTAAGCCAAGTAACGATAATAAGAAAGAATAGGGCATAGCTATTTAAATCCCCAGTCGAAATCATCCAACATCAAATTGTATAAGACCTTAGTGATTAACCCAGCGTGTGGGATCCCAACTTCCGTAATAGAACAATTAATTCCATTTTGGTCATTGGTATCTTTAAAAAGGATAAAACTAAGGATATTACGTAGCTATCACGCACCAAGGGTTCCAGCTTTCATAAAATTCTTTTATGAGGAATAGTACCTTGTGAGGGTGCTAGATTCAAGATGAAAATAGTTAGTTTCTTCCCCACTCCACCTAATTTATCAAAGAACTCACGGCGATCTCTGGGAAAACCACACGACTGCTCCCAAAAGATAGATGAACGCATAAAACAACTATTCAACATATGCTCTAGAGAGATTAAAAGGAGAGTGTCCCTTTCACCGGGACAAACAACCCATTTATGATCAGGGTCCCCTGGCTGACATAAAGTTTCAACATAAAAAGAAATCCACTCATTTTTGGGAGTACTTAATAACTTAAGTGGGGACAATGCATACTTCTCTTCTGGAATAAGAATGATTATATCATATACGCTTAAAGGGGGCAATGAAAATAGATCACCAAGTTTAGCATAGACATATAATATTGACCGGGCAAGTTGCTGTGCGGAGCATGAATAAGGTGGATTTTTTCGTGGGTCCTCGCCATCTCAATCAATTCAGAACGAACAGTATCTCTATCTGGCTTTGTTATTATTACAGTGTTATCTGCACCCAGCCAATAAGCAGAGATATAGAGAGAGGGGACAGCTTTGTCGCGGACCTTTCTTTGCTTTCTTTTATGAACTCCACTGGTCGTCCATGGATTATAGGGGCTTTCCATTGTATATAAATATACTTTCGTATCCTACTCTGCATATCCCATTTTCCTTAAGCATATAGAAACCTATGATTCCAATTTGCATATGCTGCTGCTTTGGTGAGTTTAGTGATCATGGCTGGCTCACCTGATCTATCAGCTGAGTAGTAAGCCTCCTTGGGATAATTATCAATATCTCTTCCTATCAAAATGAGATTAGGAGGGCACCCTTTTTAAAGAGCCATCCTGTCTTTCAATAGAAACTATTTGCAATTGCCTTAGTCATTCTCTTATATAGTGTAGTCCCCATAGTAATAGGCCTCGGTCTAGTGAGGTTTTGCTTTTTTAGGAATCATTGCTAGGAATAAGGATTGAATTGCACCTGGTTTGCTCCTATTTGACTTCAATTACCATATGGAAATGGAGATCGTCCAACATTATGTTCCAGCACTGCCCTTAAATTAATCAACCAAGTAGAAGTTGAAGTTCAGTTGGAATCCATATAGTGACGTAGTTTTTTACTATGAAGAGCCCCCTATTGTTGATAGAGAGCTTACCGCCCCGCCCTTTATAGTCGCGACTGTTATCATGGAAAAAGAGTTTGTTTTCTGTCAAAGAAGCATGCTTAACACAACCTATAGTATAAAGGCATTCGAGCCGCGTCTAAATGAAATGTTGGGCAAGGGCTCGTACTCTCTCTTCTGTGGATACGCTATCCCTTCCGGCTATGGTATGGGGAAGGGGAGGTGAGATCTACTCATTGATTTTATATTAGATGAGCGGCCATACTATGATCGTTCGGGAGACATGATCTCACGCGCTACACACAAGAATGAATTGTTATGCGGTCGGTAAACCTTTTCCTTTCTGCGGACAACCTAGCAAATCGGATCACGTATTTTGGAATATGTCGTTACATCATGTACATGTATTCGCTTTTCCAATTTTTTGGATGTTCCTGCTCGTGCTCGGATAGAGAATGGGCATGACTCCCCCTCTCCCTGTTCTACCGTCTAAACAGGCCGACCGTTCTAAGTTCCGGGGTTGGGTCGGATAGGACCAGATCCAATCGGATCTGATCGTAGCTTCGAGTTCAAGTGCCGTACTGCGGCCAGACCGGAATGGAGGAGGATAGCGAACCTCCTGCCAAGAGGCCAAGGTTTCTTGCTAACTCTTAGCCACTTGTTAGAAGGAAGTGTAGCTTGATTGTCGGGGGGAATCAACGGGAAGGAAAAAAAAGGTAGATTATTCTATTTCCTCCTTTGGTAAGGATTGGCTTTTTGTTCAAGGGTATGTTAAAAACCATCGTATTTTCTTTGTTTGTATCACCGAGACACCCAAAGGGCTGGACATATGTACCTCGGGAGCCCCGACCTATTCAAATCAAAATAGAACGAGCACCTACGACTAAGGGGAATGGAATATCGACCACAGGGTGAGAGAATCTTATAATACGAGGGCTAGTGATTGGTCAAGTCATTAAACTTAGTCATTTTGATCAACATGGCTACAAGTGGACTGGGTTTATGGGTTTAAACTGACTACGACGAAAGTCGTGGCTACTTCAACCAAAAAAAGGGCGACCCCCTATTCAAACCAAAAGAAGTACCTCACCTCACTTATGAAGAAGTTGTTGGAGCTGGGCACCGAACTATGAGAGTTTGCTTTTTATCTTTCTCAGAGCGGTCTGATCAAATAGGGGATCGGACCACTCCTGGTGTTTTAACTAGTCATTAATGGTCGGCTTAATTAGTACCCTTTCGGTATGTGTTGCAAACACTTTCATTTTTAGCCTCTCATCTTCTCAGAGAAGCAAAACTCGAACAGATAGAATAGATGGTCCAACTACATAAATTTTTCTTTTTCATTACTTTCATGGTCGTGCCTCGTGGCACGGTAGCACCCATACTATTGAAATGTTCCTTCAGTAGAGATGTTCCTATAGGCGCCCTTTTTTCCAATAGTACTATAATTCCTATTCCTATCCCTTCATTCCCTCTTTTGGTTTATCTACATTCCAGGAAATTCATACGCTCCACGGACGGAGCAAAAAGTGGAGTCTTGGTCAGAGCAAGCCACCCTATTCTATTACCAGACATAATTGGAGAAGCTCATCCGAAACTAGAGCTAGAAACGCTTTATTTCGTTTCGTTCCCGTTCTTCATTTCCTTCTTCTCAAACCCAAGGGGGACTACTCATATTTAGAATCTTTTTGCGGTGTGCTCCATTTACTATTATTTCGTACTTTCTTATTTTTACCATGCGATAGGTCAGTGAAGCCTGAGCGGGCGCGGAGAAGGAAAGTCCAAACACTTTGGCCTAACGGGAATGAGCAACGACGAAATGAGTCGGGCACCCCAATTTAGAAAGAAAGGTGAAAGGTTTTGAGCTTGTATCTTTCCCCGTACCCCTTTCATCGGGCGGTGCTTATGTGGAGGGTGCGCCACCTGAAATCGGGCTTGAAGCTCTCATCTTACCAACAAGCTGAGAGCTAATAGCTGTTGGTCACGACTACTATCAAAAAGCTCCTATGAAGATGAATATTTCACATGGATGAGTGTGCATCTTTATGTTGGGTGTTCTTCTATCGTGCGACCCGGCGGCTTATGTGCGACTTGTGGCCCACGCCTCCTATTTGTTCAGGGCAGGCGGCGTGAACTCTGATTCAATCCGGGTATTCAATCCCGCCGCTGAGATGCTCAGCTGACTCCTTAACCTTGATAGGAAGATGACTTATTCAATAATTCGTGCATAAGGGTAAGGAACTTTGGATGAACTAATGCGAATGGGTGTAAGCCTCGCTACTTGGAAACACACAGTGCTGACCACACTGAGAGACACGAAAGTGCAGGTAACGCCAGTTAGCGAAGTGGCGTTAATCATCCCTAGCGGTATGAAAAGAGGAGTCGTGATGATATCATCTACGTCCATACCGCTCCTCGTGGAGTAGATCCCACATCTAACCAAATCTTTGACTGGGGAACGAAAGAATTCCCACTACCGCTGGCTGGCCAGTCGGGCCGTGAGAGTGGTGGGAACGAGCTTCCAAAGAAGCCAGCCCGGGCTGGGGTCAGCATAGAATGATGGGGATGGCCCTAATCTTGTGTTGGCTTTGCCAACTTATTGGGTTGCAGGCGGAGAAAAACGAACGTGGGGACTCGGGTTGGGGCGCAGCGAACTAAGAGAGCCATTCCATTTAGGGCGAGACAAAATGGACGGGCACGGGCGGTCTGGTGTCTGAGATGATTGGTCAGACAATGACTAATTCACTTATTATTTTAGTATTAGCCGCCTATCCCGAAATGGAATGGGATGGAATAGAAAGAATGCGAAGCGCTAGCGCTACAGGGTCAGTTTTTTTAGGGGGACAAGCTTGTGAAGAAGCAAGCTTATCCCCGCCCCAACCGGCAGCTGCTAGGTTTCCCCATCTCTTCTAAACTTCCCCCGGTCTTCGGCCTGATCTGTATAAGGCAAAAACTCATCCCACGTACGGTTCGGAGGTCGAGCCCCACCCTAGCAGTAAGGGTGCGGCTTAGGTCAACTAACACAAAAAAGATAGAGTTCACTCAACGATTGCCTTTGGGTTCCGAACTCCATATGGGGAAGGAGCGTTGTTGTTTGCGAGGTCTTGATCATTTACATGGACCCACTTTTCATTCCATTTGTGGGAATTTGATGATCTATAAACCGTCCCTAACGAGCGATCGTCTCATGTTTGAGCATGATGAATCACTTCGTGCCGACCTGTTGCCAATCCACTTTTCGTCCTCATATGAGAATGGAAAACTGGAGTATTTTATCCATCGGTGGATGAAGAATCACGAACATAGTAATTTCTGGTTGACCATGTTCCCAGAAAAAAGATACTTTCAAGAAAGGACGAGCACGATTGAAGTGGCTATACATACACATCTATTTACGGATCTATATGCTTTGATTGGTACTGGAAGTTCCAGAACAGGTGGCTGGTATACCACAATAATAAAACTTTCTTTTATTTTTTTTATTCGGATCGGATTTATGTTGGCTTCGTTGGGAGGCTCGCATAGTTTGTTACGTCAGCTCCAAAAGGATAAGTTGCGTTGGAATTGATAAAGTTCCGTGGAGTTCATAATTGCATAAAAGGAGTCAAAGTAGTGGCTGCGGTGCGTTGAGGCACTTCTTCGACGGTCCCTGTATGCCCGGCCTACCGGCCCTCTCTGAAGAATTCATGATTTATATATGTTTCAGGCCAGTGAGAGGGAGTGCGGAATAAGGATTGATTTCACTGTATCCATCTATGCCCACCCCATCTACCTATTGTTGGAGGTCAATTGTTGCTCCCACTCTCGAGATTGCAATCCCTATCGAGTCGGGAAGGAATGAGTAATGTGTCGGGGAATAGGGAATCGACCCTCTTGGATCCGGTAGGAGCAGGAGTAGGTAAGTTAGTATCGATCCGGTGAAGAAAAGAGAATTTAGTTGATAGAGACGTTAGATCTGGAGGAAGCATCTGGTCACATATCCCAAAACCTTCACGGGAAAGGAACGGACTCACTCGCCCTACTTCTAAAGATAGATAAAAAAGGTTAGGGAGTCCCAGCTGCTGAGGTGGCGTAGTGAAAGGTGAGAACAATAACAACAAAAGCAGCGGAAGATCCTGCAGTAGTATATTCGGTTGTTTTGTTTGTAGTGGAATAGATTCAAGCATCCAGGCCAGTAGATCCACAGCAAATAGGCGTTGACTTAGTTACTTTTCCAGTTTATTTGTTTCCCGATGTTGATCCAACGCAACTTACCGGTGATAGTCGCAGCACCAGGAGCTTTCAAGGGAGGGGGACAAGATCTCTAGTTCTGTTCTGGAATCTAAACCTAAAATGTAACTAAATAGGCAGCGAGCCGTTCAGATGAGACCCGAAGACCAGGAAGAATAAATAAGCAAAGGGAGGGGCTTCTTCCTTCAACAGAGGTAATGCTTATTCTTCTCCTTCCTGGTACTCTTGAATAAGGCAAGGCTTTTCCCTATTCCCTATCAAAAGCACTTTTAGTAGAAAAATGAATTCATATCAAATCAAAAGAAGAAGACTCCGAACCATCAACTAATTCAAGCAATTCAGTCAGTAGGAAAGTCATCTCACTGAACATTGGATTATATACAACCTCGTGAACATTACAACCAATCAATCGAGAGTCTTCTATACATTTTGAAACTTTCTATTTATTCCCGAATGCACAAGAAAAGGTAGAACCTTTGGGAGGTACTTTCGTTCTACTTTACTATAGCAGTTTTAGATCTGCCACTCACTCTCTTGCAAGTGCCGCTCGCTCTCTTGAAAGTGCTCATCTAGCTCCCTCTCCTTGATCTCTTCTTTTTGTTTTTAGTCGGATCCCTTCGATCAATCCTACGTTTTTCTTTTTTTCCCACGATAGCGATATTCCTTTGCTACTTTTTTCCTCGGCTAATGGAAAAAAAATCCTTCTTTTTACCCTGCTTGGCGCTATCCATCTCCAAATCGTAAATGCGCTGCTAAGCTCAGATGTTCGCTTGTCTGGCAAGTTGGAAGCAAGAACTTCCTCCCCTCTTTGTGTGGAAAAGCTTCTGAAAGCCTATTAGTTAGTATTAGTCAAAAACATAGCTAAGGGGTCCGTAGTTGTCGCAATCGCTCATTGGTCTTCACCTCAAGTGCTTTTTTCAATGAGTCCAAGGCTAGACCCTAAATGCCACCTACAATTTCACTTAGAAAAAAGAGAAAAGACAAGATAAAGACTCACGGCTTTAAAAGAAGGAGCTTAAGGAAACTTGATTTACTGAGGGAAAGAAAAAGGAAGCTTTTACAACTATATAAAATGAAAAGTAATCACCTAACAGAATAAACAATAATATTGTAGAATAAGAGGGAAAGAAAGATTTTTTCTCTTACCCGCTTAGCTAAGACTAAATTTTGCACCTTCTCGTTCATTACATTAGGTTAGGATATCTAACCAAGCACGCGAAATGCGACATTGACTCAAGAGAGTCAATAAAAGAAAAGCCAAACCTTAGAGGCCGGTACAGTGCCTATTCCTTATGACTTCTAGGACTCTTCTAGGCCTTCTGCCTCTAAGCAAACTGAACCGACGGAACTCCCTTTAGCGAAGGCAGTGAAAGCCTTATCCAACCCTATGAATCCGGTACGGAAGACGGGATCAACTACAAAGCAAATGAAACTGAGAGTAGCTAGAGACAACCATTCTTCTTTGAACTTCACCCAAGAGCTTTTCTTTCAAGCCTATCTTTCTAATTTAGACTTTTTATTCAACAGCTGAATCCAAAGGCGTATAGAGCGCAGTCCTTATCGCAAATCCGAATAGCATTGTAGGAAGGCGAGGTTCTGAAATCAGTCAACGAAGCTCTTCACTCCATTTCTTTCTCTTTTCCTAGTTCCATTGCGAAAGAACCGTGAGTGAACGAAATCCCTGTATCCAATGAAAGAGGATCGAGCATGAGTCTTCGAGCGGACAAAGTATGTGATCAAAGGCACAGACATGAAACGTCAGAGATCCTGAGCTACTAGGTCTTCCTAAAAGAGGAATTCTCCTGTGTCTTTCTCTTAGTTCCATGGCATACAAAGTCATGTATTGGCGTATTCCATACGTCGACTCATACAAAGCAGACGTAAAAGTCAAACCCAAAGCTTTATAACATCTCGGGCTCATCACTTTATCCCTAGGCTTCTTTCTTTTTCTCAATATGATTCTTCAAAGATGCTAAAATTGACTATCTCATGGAAGGGAGTGGGATGTGAGAGAAAGTCTTACGATCCAACTATCTCTTGTACCCCCTAATTGGCGCTGAGGAGCCTTCATCTTGGCATCCATCGCAACTCCCCATGCTGGTAAGAAAAGGGTCAACCCGGTGGCGCATCGACGTCTTGAGCGAGTGAGAGCCTTGATCCAAGTCCAGGTTCTGTCACAATCCGCAGAAGTAGCTTCTATCAAAGGTTGCACAACTAATAATAAAGACATTGTTCTATGACTCCTTAGAGGTCGGGGTGTGGAAGAAGATTCATCACCGGGCTGGACTTTAAGACCTTAGTTGAAACTACCTTTCCTCATTCATGGGGATCTAATACATCATGGTCTAGGGGCCTAAGAGAAGGAAGATAGATCACCAAGGCTTTTAGCCACAACAACAAGGAAGGGGCATTTTCGTGGACTGGACGAGAGAGATAGTCATTCCGAACTCCTTCTGCCCTTGGGGAAAGAAAGACTTTATGACCGCACTTTTTCTAGCAGATATGTCTTTGTCACATCCAGTGGAAGATAGATTCCAACTATAGAATATTGACTTCCCAAAGCAGGCGAGTCAAGGGGAAAAACTGTCAGCTAGACTAAAGAGGAAGGATACTAAGAACCAGATCAACTAAAGGCCTTGGCTTAGAGCGAAACTAGGGCTGAAAGTATCGGAGTTGAAAAAACTCTTTGACTGAGTAGATCTACTAAAAGCTTTCAAGTAAGGGTGCCATAGAAAGAGAGAGCGGATCTAAAGGATCAGAACGAATCTGCTGCAGCAGAAGAGTTTGCAGAAGAAGTTGCATTGGATGCTTATGATATTACATTAGAAAGAATAAAAGAGGAATAAAAGGAAATGAAGTGGGAAAAGAATTGAATAAAGAAGTAAGAGCAAACTTACGAACTGCAGTTCTGCTTTCTAGGGATTCAAGCTTGTGAAATGCCTTATCATTCTTACTCAAGAGTCAAACTTTGGACACAGGTGCGAGTTTTGACCCTACATTTTCTTTTGACTTCCACCCCCCAAAAGCGAAAGACGAGAATTAATTACTAGTTACCAGAGTCAACTCGGCTATAGTTTGGAAAAACAAGATGTTGCGGAGATAGGATTTGAACCCGTAACTTCAAGGTTATGAGCCTTGCGAGCTACCAAACTGCTCTACCCCGCGCCGAAGATAAGAACTGAAAACTAATAGATAAACAAGGATAAAATGCGCCCCCCCACCCTATCTGTACAAATAGAATAGCCCATTTATACAGAATGGTAAAGGGGGTTCTATGATCATCGACCATAGAAATAGCAATGAAGCATTAATCCTTACCAACTTGATCTTGTTGCTCCTGGAAACAAACATGCATGAACCATTTCACGAAGTACGTGTCCAGATAGTCCAAAATCTCGATAGTTAGCTCTCGGCCTTCCGATCAAAAAACAACGTCGATGAAGGCGTGTAGGTACACTATTCCATGATAAGGATTGTAACTTTTCATAAATTTCCCATTTCTCACTCAACGAACGGAATAAATGGAGTGAGAACTAGGCACAATACACTCCAGCTCGAGAAAGAACCTCCAAAACAAAGGATCCTTGCTTCTTTTCATTTGGCTAAGAATAAACCATCACCTAAGCAAGTCAACTAATTTTCTCGTAAGAGACTTTAGCCGAGGAATTTTTAAATGAAACTAGACCATGTCTATGCTAAAAGATTCCATGTCCACTAAGTGAGATGCCATAAATATATCGATCAATTCGGGAATTGAATTTGTGTGTCAAGTCAAGTTCTATTTTCATGTAACCTAGCCCGAGAAAACATCGTGAATAAAGTACGGCTGGGTAGCAGGCACAACCAAACCAAAGCTTCATGCCATTCTTGAAAGGACAGTGGAATTTCGGATGAATTGATTTTCGACTACTTGGTAGTAAAGCAAGGAATATCATGAAAAAGAATAGATGATTATTGCCTTTCTCCGGATATTTAGTGAACCAATTCCAACCGGTTCTAGATATTCTGGAGATGTGGCTCACCTAAACGTTAACGTTCAGAAATGATAGGAACATTCTTGAATCAGAAACTGGAACAAAAGCAAGTCTTCTATTCCCTGTTTTGACATAATCAACTGATTGAATAGACCATCAAGATGCTAAGATGGCAAAAGATCCTTGAGACTTCTTGTCCGAGGATAGAATATGAACTAATTATGAATGTACGTTCCCGTCCTCCCCTCTTTCATTTGCTTCCGGTTGGGTAAGGCTGGATTCCATTCAGGATTTTATGATACTTTCATGCAAAAATAGAGATCGAAAATGCTTGAGTCCTGGGTTTTCGTCTTATTAGCGTCTAGGCCGAAAAATGTGTTGATAAGGTCCATGCATACTTCACTCCTCTCGTTTATACTATTTTTCAAGGTCGGATTAGAATCTTCACTCCCTTCTTGAAGAAATTCGATGAAGAAGTCGTCTATCTTATAGAGCTTTTTCCTCTCCTCTCTTTAAACTGAGAAAGAAGAAAGAAGTCCCTCGACTTTTATTTCAATAAGTGTCTGTAGACACAAAGTAGTGTGATGTATTTCTTTCTTTGTTATGTTGAATGAAGTTCTATGTCTTTTGTTCACTTAATTAAGTAAAGTTGTGTCTTTGTTTGGTTTGGTTTGTTGTGTTTGCATGTATGGTATGGGCCAAAACCTAGTCTAAAGTGTTCACTACTTATGTGAATTGTGAATATAAATAATAAAGACTTTTTCATAAAAATGTGCATGTGACAGTTGAAAGAAAGTGTACTGTAGATGTGCTTATTAAGCCTTTCCAGCTCTTAAGCTTCTCCTTCTTCCTTGAGTCAACCCTAATCTTGCTAGTTCAGTTCGTATGTTTTATGTGAGTGCGTTGAAGTTGAACTAGTGTGCATGGACCTTATCCACACATTTTTTGGCCTAGACGCTAATAAGACGAAAACCCAGGTCTCAAGAATTTTCGATCTCTGTTTTTGCGCAAAAGTATCATAAAATCCTGAATAGAATCCAGCCTTACCCAACCGGAAGCAAACGAAAGAGGGGAGGCCGGGAACGTACATTCATAATTGATTCATATTCTATCCTCGGACGAGAAGTCTCAAAGATCTTTTGCCAGCTTAACGTCTTGATGGTCTGTTCAATCAGTTGATTATGTCAAAACAGGGAATAAAAGACTTGCTTTTGTTCCAGTTTCTGATTCAAGAATGTTCCTATCATTTCTGAACGTTAACGTTTATGTAAGCCACACCTCTAGAATATCTAGAACCGGTTGGGATTGGTTCACTAAATATCCGGAGAAAGGCAAAAATCATCTATTCTTTTTCATGATATTCCTTGCTTTACTACCAGGTAGTCAAAAATCAATTCATCCGAAATTGCATTGTCCTTTCAAGAATGGCATGAAGTTTTGGTTTGGCTGTGCCTGCTACCCAGCCGTACTTTATCCACGATGTTTTCTCGGGCTAGGTTACATGAAAATAGAACTTGACTTGACACACAAATTCAATTCCCGAATTGATCGATATGTTTATGGCATCTCACTTAGTGGACATGGAATCTTTTAGCATACACATGGTCTAGTTTCATTTCAAAATCCCTCGGCTAAAGTCTCTTACGAAAAAATTAGTTGACTTGCTTAGGTGATGGTTTATTCTTAGCCAAATGAAAAGAAGCAAGGATCCTTTGTTTTGGAGGTTCTTTCTTGAGCCGGAGTATGTTGTGCCTAGTTCTCACTCCATTTATTCCGTTCGTTGAGTGAGAAATGGGAAATTTATGGAAAGTTACAATCCCTACCACGGAATAGTGCACCTACACGCCTTCATCAACGTTGTTTTTTGACCGAAAGGCCGAGAGCTAACTATCGAGATTTGTGACTATCTGGACACATACTTCGTGAAATGGTTCATGCATGTTTGTTTCCAGGAGCAACAAGATCAAGTTGGTAAGGATTAATGCTTCATTTCTATTTCTATGGTCGATGATCATAGAACCCCCTTTACCATTCTGTATAAATGGGCTATTCTATTTGTACAGATAGGGTGGAGGGGCGCATTTTATCCTTGTTTATCTATTAGTTTTCAGTTCTTATCTTTGGCGCGGGGTAGAGCAGTTTGGTAGCTCGCAAGGCTCATAACCTTGAGGTCACGGGTTCAAATCCTGTCTCCGCAACATCTTGTTTTTCCAAACTATAGCCGGGTTGACTCTGGTAACTAGTAATTAATTCCCGCCTTTCGCTTTTTGGGGGTGGAAGGCAAAAGAAAATGTAGGGTCAAAACTCGCACCTGTGTCCAAAGTTTGACTCTTGAGTAAGAATGATAAGGCATTTCGCAAGATTGAATCCCTAGAAAGCAGAACTGCAGTTCGTAAGTATGCTCTTACTTCTTTATTCAATTCTTTTCCCACTCCATTGCATTCTATTCCTCTTTTATTCTTTCTAATGTAATATCATAAGCATCTAATGCAGCTTCTTCTGCGAACTCTTCTGCTGCAGCAGATTCGTTCTGATCCTTTAGATCCACTCTCTCTTTCTCTGGCTCCCTTACTGGAAAGCTTTTAGTCGATCTACTCAGTCAAAGAGTTTTTTCAACTCCGATCCTTTCAGCCCTAGTTTCGCTCTAAGCCAAGGCCTTTAGTCGATCTGGTTCTTAGTATCCTTCCTCTTTAGTCTAGTTGACAGATTTTCCCCTTGACTCGCCTTCTTTGGGAAGTCAATATTCTATAGTTGGAATCTATCTTCCACTGGATGTGACAAAGACATATCTGCTAGAAAAAGTGCGGTCATAAAGTCTTTCTTTCCCCAAGGGCAGAAGGAGTTCGGAATAACTATCTCTCTCGTCCAGTCCACGAAAATGCCCCTTCCTTATTGTTGTGGCTAAAAGCCTTGGTGATCTATCTTCCTTCTCCTAGGCCCCTAGACCATGATGTATTAGATCCCCATGAATGAGAAAAGGTAGTTTCAACTAAGGTCTTAAAGTCCAGCCCGGTGATGAATCTTCTTCCACTCCCCAACCTCTAAGGAGTTGTAGAACAATGTCTTTATTGGCAGTTGCGCAACCTTTGATTGAAGCTACTTCTGCGGATTGCAATAGCACCTGGCCTTGGATCAAGGCTCTCACTCGCTCAAGACGTCGATGCGCCATCGGGTTGACCCTTTTCTTACCAACATGGGGAATTGCGATGGATGCAAAGATGAAGACTCCTCAGCGCCAACTAGGGGGTAAAAGAGAAAGTTGGATCGTAATACTTTCTCTCACATCCCACACCCTTCCATGAGATAGTCAATTTTATCATCTTTGAAGAATCATATTGAGAAAAAAAAAAAGAAGCCTGGGGATAAAGTGATGAGCCCGAGATGTTATAAAGCTTTAGGTTTGACTTTTTCGTCTGCTTTGTATGAGTCAACGTATGGAATGCGCCAAGACATTACTTTGTATGCCATGGCACTGAGAGAAAGACACAGGAGAATTCCTCTTTTAGGAAGACCTAGTAGCTCAGGATCTCTGACGTTTCATGTCTGTGCCTTTGATCACATACTTTGTCCGCTCGAAGGCTCATGCTCGATCCTCTTTCATTGGATACAGAGATTTTGTTCGCTCACAGTTCGTTCGCAATGGAACTGGGAAAAGAGAAAGAAATAGAGTGAAGGGCTTCTCGCAACGAGAGTAGGATCGAGGAGGATCAAAAGACTGATTCTCGGTCCCCTAAAGTTAGAAAGCTGGCTAGACTGCAATCTATGCCTATGGAAAGAAAAGTCACAAAAAGCAATCCATATGATCATAAAGAAAGGCTTGCCTATACGTCTTTCTAGCGTACACGCGGTTCCTTTCGATTGTAGCCTGTCGCTACCTGGATCAATCAACCTATTCCAGTTCGCCTTGTGTCATCCAATTTTAGGGAATTCATTGGATCGTGAAGTTGCTTCACACCTGGATATATCGAGGGAATGAAAATGAACTTGCCCTTAAAAAAATAGAAAAGAACTAGAATGGGAGAGGATGGTCATTGAGAAAGATGCCTTAACAGGTTGGTCATTTGTTAGGATGAGAATGTGAGTTCTTCTTATTATCGGTGAGCCGCTGCCCCTCATACTCTTCTTTCCATTTTTGGGTCGCTCTTCTTATCTATCGTACCTCCAATACTCCTTCATCCGAAGGCATCATAACATATACATCAAATCAAGATCAAATAAAAGATTCTCCATCCCTTCTTTATACTCATCTATCCCTCGATCAACTAGATGGGCCTAGGATAAGGTATTAAAAAACCGTGGATATGCGGGGTGATCGAACCGACTCATCTAAAACTCATCTTTGAAAACAAGATGTGCTCCTACGTGAAGAGGGGATAAATGAAAGTAATAACCATGCACATGGATGAAAGAGCGCACTTTAAGGGAAGAGGGGAAGAAAGAATATAGAAAGGCTAAGTGAAGTACTTATAGGGACTTCTTTAACATTCTTATCTCCTCTTCTTGCTTATCACCTTCTTTCCCCTTCCTCGCATCCTAATATAATAAAGATCAATATGAGTAGCTCCAGGTCCAGATATCTCCCTTCGAGATGCCAACATCAGTCTAAGTAGCTTAAGTTTTTTGAAGAAAAAGGTAGAGAAGGAAGGGTGGTTAAAGCAGGACCATAAGAAGTACCTTTAGCATTTCAAGTACCCGGTTCAGAGCCAGGACATCTTTGGCATATCCACCAGCAGCTCCTTTGGCATGATAGGCAGGCAGCATATCTTGATCCATCGGTAGCAAAGCCACCGAGGGAATCGAGTGAATGACCTTAACGATCGTTTTAGAAGTAGCGCTTTACTAGCCTGATGACTCAAAGCAAGGTCGAAATCCATCCCTCTTTTTAAAACTGATTAATTAATGACCCACCAAGCAAGGGCACGTTGCGCGGTAGTAGCCAGTTCAAGGAAGTGAAACTAAGACAGGAAACTTCCCTTTTTTTTGACTTTGTTGTAAGTAAGACCCTGTCCTCTTCCCTTTCGACATCAAGATAATTGACGAAGGTGGTGCTTTGAACATTTTCGCTAAAGTCGAAAAGATAAACATCTACCCGGTATACCAACAATCCTTCTATGTGGATAACCCTTTTTTACTCTCAACCATTGCCGAGAAGAGAAAATTCTTAAGGTTCTATATATTCTTTCTTTATTCAATTCATTCCTATCCTTTTAGTTTTCAGTCCCCGATTTCCTCTCCAAGCCAATCGATCGCCTTCTTAGATCTATCTTTAGATACGGAGGGCTTATGAGTCACAGAATTTGAAGCCCAAAAAATAAGGTAAGAAAGGTGGAGCGGCCTCACACAAAACGATTTGTCTAAGCAATCTCAAAGAGATTTTCAATAAGTCAATACCAAGATTTGCTTTCTGCGCCTACTGATGTGATGATAATTCAGAAGCTTTTTTGCAAAGAAGAAGGGCCCTGTTCCTATGGGTTCACATGCTAAGGCTCCACTAAAAAATGCTCTTTTTCAAGAGAGAGGTTTAAGGCACATTAATCATGCCCTGGAGGAGGGAAGTAGTGGAGTAGGAGAGGTAAAGATAGATAGGAATAGATAAGTAAGAGAGAAGGCGACACCAGCTAGCAGAACGGACGGAATGAGAAGAAATCCCCAGGATGGAAAGAAGCTTGAAAGAGAGAACCAGGAATGAAATAGCGAGACCAAACGAGCAAAAAGCCATGAAGGTTGACAATAAGAGCGTAATACTTTATGCGAGAGGGTAGAGCCCTTGATCCTTACAAGAATGTAATTATCTTGAATATTATAAGGAGCCAATTTAGAACCTTTTTTTATGGCATCATACAGGGTTATCAGCCCCGGTTGGAAAGTTGGAAAACTTTCCAATTAGGATATTCCGAGCATATAGTCATTTCAAACTGCATGGTTATTCTAATGGTACCGAATGGAGCACCAACAAGGGTTGTATCCGATTCTAAGAACTTTATTGTTCTCTGATGAGTATTAATATCTTGTTGTAATCTCTAGTTCATCCCATACTTTACCTATGTGAAGGCAGAAATAGTATAAGTGTTCAGGTAAACAAAGGCGATCTTTGGTCTAAAGCAGTCTACTCGGGCATGGTTCGAGACATGCAGTTTGGTTATGACAAAGATAAAGGGGTTTACAAAGAACGAATGCTGTGCGTTTATAAAAAACAGAGGAAACTACCATTATCCTAGTGTACTCAGTTCTATAAATTAACAAGTCAAATTCTGAGATGAGTCATAAAGACAGCTAGTAAGCAAGTAGAGTCATTTCTGAAGTTGAGAGAGCACTCAGAGATTTCCAATCAAAGTCTAAATTCGCATAGAGATGAGAGTCTCTATCGTGGAGCTCGGTAGTCTTACTTAAAAAGGCTACCGATTCTTGAACAGAAAAATGACCTAAGGCCATAGTTGATGTTCTCGTTATCGGACACGTGAGATATCCCGGTGTTAGAGCATTGATTTCTTATTTCGTTCTCCTGTGCGAAGGCAAAGCAAGAAGAAAAAAGACATTCATTTCAAAACTATCAGGTGAGAAGAAAAGAGAAAAGAAAGAGTTTTGAAGAAAGCTATGGGAAAGTCAAATCATTTTTTTTTTATCGACGAGATATATATGTAAAAGGAATAATTCTAGCTAAAGAGATGAGATCCCTGCGCCTGACTAATGGAAGCAAGGGACCGAGTTATTCTCTATAACCATAATATATAACAAGTAAACCTGGAAGCTTCGAAGCGGACTTTAAAGAAATGTCAAATAGGGAAAGTCTAGCTTTAAATCTGACTTCTAACTCCCTCATCTTAGAGTTCTCGTTAGAGCAGAAGTAAGGCATGAAGCGAAGAGCTCAAGGTCAGGCAAAGCAGTCTAAGAGGCTAAGAGTTGGGGTAATGTTGTGTGTGCCAATTGAAGTCATTCTAAAAGCTCCTTCGTTTGTGTCCCAGTTGCCGATCAAGCTAATAAAGACTAAAAAAGACCAATCACTTGCTTATTCGCCATCTTGGGTTTTGGTTGCAGATGTGATTGATTATGCCATTCTTGCTTTTGGTGGAAGAGAATGACGAAGATCTAGGCATGCACATTCATGGAGAGGCCAAGTGATGGGTTACGATTCTTCAACAGGTGAAGTTTTGGTTGGAAATGCCTTCTTGGGTGAATCTTTCCTTTGATAGCATGCTTTATCGGTGGAAGGTGTCGAATGATGGCCGACTTGTCTTTTTGATTGATTGGCTTACAGATGGAAGGTTCGGACAAGAATTCCTAGGCCGAGTGTTGGGCTTTCGGGATCAAAGAATCTTAAGAATTGCCTCTCTTACTTTCATCTTTGGTTTATGAATTCAGGCTGCCCCTCCATCTGAATGAAAGCCCTAGGGAATATGAAAGCTATCCACCGGATCTTGGAAACAAGGCACACAGGCCCCTGAGCTGAGCTCCTTTCGCTTCGACCCATGAATCTTTCTATCCATTAATCTTTATCTTAACCAAAAGGAATTCTCTTTTCCTAGTCTTATTTCTAACTAATACAAGAAGAATGCTGCAAGAGGTTACTAATTATGCTATTCCTTCTGTCTTCCCTCACCTCCATCTTCAACTAGAAAGTGGTTTAAAGAGTGCCCTTCGCACCTTACTTTTCCTTTTAGACTTCGTGCCCCATTTAAAGAGGACATGAGATGACATCTTATTCTATGTAATTTGCTTTCCTTAGGACTAGACTAAGCTAAACCATGTCTTTTTTCATTGGCATTGACCTACTTACTTTGACAGTAGTGATTCCGCTTTCATGTCTTGGATTGATCTTTCACCCCGGCACCTGCACATACGTGCTCCTTTACTGCCTACGCTCACGAAAGACAAAGCCACTCACACGAATCCATGGACCTTACTTACTGAAGGAAGATTTTTCTACCCTTTACTTCTCTAATAGCCCCATTGAATAGACGGATTCTTGACCTCGCCAAAGAGATTCACTTAAGCTTCTAGCTGGTTTCCGTCACTTACTTTCAGCTGCTCTCGCTTGAGAGGAAAAGGGTGGCTCTTCCCGTACTGTCTGAGTTCACATTCCCTGATCCCGCTGTTAATACTTGACTAGCTTGCTTCGAAAGCTGTCATGTAAGAAACCAAAGAGGATTGATAACAAGGGGAAGAAAGAAAGCTCCTAGCGTCAGAGTGATGCTCCTAGCGTATGCCGGTAAGAATTCAATCTTTGGAAAAATGAAAGTCGTTGCTAGAGGAAGCCTCTGAGTAGCTAAGGTGAAGCCTGATTTCGTGTGGTTTACGACTTTCAAAGCGCTTTCTTTCTTTATCTTCCCAATCTATTTACTTAGCTGACAATCGTATAGAGCGTGATACCTGCCCTCTAAAATGGGATTTAGGAAGCAGACTCCTCGCCCTATAATAAAAGAGCTCTATGTAGCGCTTTAGCTTTTGCGCTTTAGAAAAAGGAGCTAAGCAAGCGAAGATCTTATGCCCGGCTAATTGAATGGAGTTCCCGGCTTTAAAGAATTAAGTTCAAGTACCGAGGAGATTCACGACTCAAAAAAAGACTCGACCCTTCCCAATCCCAATGAGAGAGCGGTCTCTGGAAGCTGAAATGCGATATTTAAAACCCCTCGTGTTAACAGAACCCCTGGAAGGGGGTAAACATGCCATAAAAGGGCTTTTAGTGGCCTCTGAAAAGGAATCTTTCTATAATTGCACTAGCGCACTAGACAGGTAGCATAACATAAAGGATTCTCTCTTGACTACGGCACCCGCGGTGAGCCTCTCGCCCGAAAGAAGGTCACCTTCACAAAGGCCCGTAATCCAACTAAGCGAAAGAGGTCTATCTTTTCCAACATTTTCTTACTTCTATCCCTTTGAATAGCAAAGTTGCCCGAATATCGTAAGGCCAAGAGTTCTGTCATTCCTCTCTGTCAACTCGAAGTCTAAGGCAAGGAACTTTCAATTCCATTTTCTTTTCTTTTCATAGGCTTTTTTATTGAGACCAAATCCTTTCTTCTTTCAAAAGAGTTCCCCCTTCCCACTATTACTACTACAAAGAGACTAGCCGTGGCAAGAGATTCAATAGGACCGGAGTCGTTCAAAGCGAAAGAAGTTCCGATCACAGCTTCTCAAACAAAACGAATTAGGGAAAAAAGAGCATTTATTGTAGAGTATATAACTTCGATCGTAGGGATCAATTTCTAGTCGCATAGCTTCATAATAATTCTGCAAAGCTTCTGCGTAATTTCCTTCGGATTGAGCCGACATTCATCATGGTCTTCATTCGATTGAAAGAATCTCCGTTCCAGAACTGTACGTGAGAATTTCACCTCATACGGCTCCTCCCTTATGTGCATAGTGAGAATAATACATAGAATAAAAAAAAGATTTAGAGCTTCAAAATACCAAACTAAAGAATCCATGGCGGTGCTGTAAAGGCCCTCACTAAGCAAAAGTTGAAAGAAAAAGCTCCAAGTCCGTGGCCGAGAGAAGAGAAAAGCCAGGCAACTTTGAAGGAGTTAGAAGCGAAGGCCTATCCTTTCCCTGATTCTGACATCCCTGCGATTCTCGATGAGTTTCTGGCCAAGAAAGTCATTGACCTTCCAGAGTCAAAGCGACCTGATAAAGCCAACAAAGTCGATGATCCCAAGTATTGCAAATATCATCGCATCGTCAGTCACCCTACAGCAAGATGCTTCATCTTAAAGGAGAAGATTATGATATTGGTGAGAGATGGAAAGATCATCATTGACTCTAATGACACGGCCGAAGCGAACCATGCTAGTGCTAAAATCGATCACAAGAAGGGATCAACTACGTAGTATTCTCCAAGGTTCTCTAACAAGCAAGGACAGATCCACGAGACATTCTTCCTCAAGATCAATCTGAAGTGCTGATGGAAGTTCATTGAAGATTCAACACATCACAAGGAACTCGTTTCGTTTGAGAAATACACTACATTGTCCCTCTCCAACCAGTCAAGTGGATGAACGCTCCTCTCCTTTCAGTCAAGTTACTTCGCTCCTCAGTCCTTGCATACTGATGATTATTCTTATCCGTCCTTTCTTTCATGGAAGTCTCACCTATCAAGGAAGTATGGCAAAGATAGTTTATCTCTGCGGGGAGGACCTCAGCTCAGTACGCATAGAAGTACAGTCTACCTCTATTTAGCTTTACTGGCTTTCTTATACCTATACCAGGAACCCGAGCCTACCTCTTCTGGTTGACGTTTCGATGAATCGGGTATTCCCCTCCTGAGCCCAAATTTACCGACACAGGGAAAGATCTCAATAGGCCTAGGGTGGGGGGCAAGCTCCACTACAGGGTTGGGGGAAGAAATAGGTGTGGGGAAGAGTCTGCAACAAAATAAATTGAATAGACAGAGAAGTCCGGTAAGCCTATCGATTCAAGCAAGTCCGACTAGTTTAGGCGCCACCTTCCAGACTTCTAAAAGCGGGTGGTTTTAAGTCCAGAGCCCTATTCTGGTTACAGAGTGCGGGTAGCCGACAAGTAGGTTAGCAAACTGGTGAATCAATAGGCTTTTCTCCTGCCTTCGCTTCCAGAAGGAATTCTATCATCCATGGCGAAGATATCGTATAATAAGAAAAGGCTTACTTTTCAGAGTGATCTTTCACTTTCAAGAGATTCTATCTCAGAATCGTGCCTTGAGGGGGTGCTAGATTCAAGATAAAAATAGTTAGTTTCTTCCCCACTCCACCTAATTTGGCAAAGAACTCACAGCGATCTCTGGGAAAACCACACGACTGTTCCTGAAAGATAAATGAACGCATAAAACAACTATTCAACATATGCGCCAGAGCGATTAAAAGGAGAGCGTCCCTTTCACCTCTAGGAAAAACTTTTGGGATGAGCCCTTCTCAAAGAGGTATCCTTTCATTGGGAGCACAGTGTACCCCAGTTTTACAGCGAACTTCAATTCCTCGCTAAAGTAAACCCCTACAAAGGTACCAGTCGGGAAGATCAGACTAGACCTTTTCAAAGTAGGAAGCAGATCAGAATTTTAGCTTCCTCCATTTAGTTAGGAAAGCCAGAAGTCATGATATTTAGTTGACACGACCTTAGGCCTAACTGTCAGTCTTCAAGAAGCAAGTAGATAATCTCCCATCTCTTGATCTGGGGGAACATAGTCATGAAAGAGAAGCCCATTCCTAATCCCTGCTTCTAAAGCCCGTATCTTGCTCAAAAAAGTTTTTTCAAGACCGGAGTCAAGGCAGTTTGAACCCCAGCTAGTATTCAGATTGAGAGCCGTAAAGAGTCCGGAGATCAGTCATTCGACTTAGGAATCCCGTCCAACTTCAGATAAGGTAAGATAAGGTAGGAAAGCTACAAACCTGTCTTAATTCCTGCAGACTACGATTCAGTTTCAAGTCCCAAGGGATTCAATCCAAACACTCATAGATTCTATGCCCGCCTCTGCTCTGATGTTCCAACCCTGAAGTCACTTCCTTTAGAGTTGAGTTCAAAGTTACAGCCTTTAGTAGATAAGCCAGAGTTAACTCATGATAACTCTTAGCCCTGACTTCTGATGAATAAGAAGTCTAGTTAGGCAGTGAAAACCCTGGGAAGTCAGGAAGTTCAAGTTAGAGGGCATATTCATATGAAATAGCATATGATGAGATTGGTCAATCTTTCTCATTGATTGACTAAAGAATGCATTTTATGGCTCTAGCACTCCCGTCATGAGACGTAGAAGAAAAACAAAGAAAAAGCCTAGGCTGATCATCCAAACACCCATTGATTCAGATCCTTATCGGCTAGAATAAAGGCCTTAAAATCTTCTCATATTTAGAATCTGGTAACTGACGGAGAATTGATAGTCTTCTAAGGAAGTCTAAGTGACAGAGGATCTAGTAAAGAAAGGAACCTACCTTTCTCGTTTGTGACCCATGCCTATGGGTCACTTAAGTCCTAGAGCATAAAGGCAGCAAGTGAAGTTAGAATCTTTCTCTATTGTTGCATTCCCTTCCGAGATACAGAGCAGAATCTATTGATACAAGAAATTCCTTAGAAAGAGCTGCCCGAGATCACTAAATCTATCTCTTGAACTCAGCTCCTATTCACATCCTTCCCCTGGGAACGACTATAGAGGACAGCCCCAGAGAACTCAATCTAGTTATTGTTGAGCTCATCCCGCCTATTCTATTCCTAGGTACTGTGGAGGACCTCCGATTCCCCATTGATTCTACTCCAATTCTAGTATCTGGTTGTTCTTCATCTTACCTAGGAGGAAGTCGAGCACAGAGTTGCAGCTTTAGATGAAAGATTGATCTTTCTATGTGAATACAAGGCCCTACGCCTTATGGCTTGAGGAGATTAATATAGTTGAGCTGCAAGCATCCTGAGATTTCACTGCTAGGAAGTTTTAAGAAAACATCTCATTTTTCATTCCTGTCCTAGCTGAAGGAGGGTAAATTAGGCATTGATTTGAATTTCAATACTGGGCGACTCTATGAACCCTAGGAAGTTACTGAGTTGGTTGCCCTTAGTGTTGTTCAAGTTAGAGGATTTCAACACTGTTGAAATGACGTCTATAGAGATGAAAAGATTGAAAGCTCAAAATCGGTTACGCAACAGGCTAAGCCAGAAAGGAAGAGAGATTGCTATTGTTGTTAGCAGTTACAGCAGAGACAGAGATAAAAGCGTAAGAAGCCCAAGAACCTTTTGGCCACCTTTAGGTCTTCTTACCCGGATCAA